>JAUMJL010000411.1:1800000-2150000 GCA_033558185.1 Dromococcyx pavoninus | reverse complement strand
CGGGGATGAGGCAGCCAGGCTGGGCTGAGCACCAGGCACAGCTTCCCCCATCCTGCCCATGGTGGGCACAAAACTCACTTGCACTTTGGAGGCACAAGCTGAACCACGCACCTCTGCTCTGATAGCCAAGGGTCAGAGCAGTGCTTGAGAGACTGGAGACCATTTCGTATCTTTCTTCCCACAGGTGTGCCAAAACCTTCCTATTTCTGTTGAGTTTAGCTTAGTTTGCAGTTAGAGGACATTCAGAAGGATAAATGAATGCTAATGAAGGGGGGTGAGGGGCTAGCTGGATGTAAGGTTTATAGCTGAGATTTCTTACCAGAGCCAAGTAAACCTCTGGTGTTTCCCAGACTTATGTGCATTGGCCCCAGATCATGTTCCATGCCTGTAGCCGACTTCTGTGCATCCTGGTTTTAATCTGACTGTTCACCTGTTGTTCACTTAGACTTTTATCTAGAGAAATCCCTGTAAAGAAACAGTAGATTTATTAGTGCATCTTAACTAAAAGTCCAGTCAAACATTCCTGCTTTACTAAATATTTGGATATGTTATGCCCTCCCAGAAGATGTTGGGCAGCTGCGCTCAGGGGCTGTAGATCTAGGACAACCACAGCCCCAGCTGCATTGCCAGACAGTGAGAAATCACAGGTAGTATCCTGCACCAGGCAGAAATGCCCTGCTGCTCTTTTCCCCACGGTAAACCCATGGCAGCCACCTCTTCCAGCAAGCTTCAGGTTTCTCCATGCGCACAAACCTCCAGCACTTCACGTAGATAGAAACCATCCAGCAATTCCTGGTCCTGTCTCTCAGCCTTCCTGCATTCCCCATCTACTTGCCGTAACAGAAGTAAGCCCAGAAGAGAGAAGGAGACTCTGTAACTGGCCCAGTTCCCTAGAAGGAACAATCATTGGATGACAGCTTTTTTTGCAGGCTATGAAATGTGCTGTGGGCTTGAAAGGGATGCTGTGGATTGTTGGAGGGTAAGGACAAGGCGGACACTAAATGTCAGGGCAGATAAATGTGGTTCTCCTCTTCCCTGAGGCTTTAGCAAGGCCATGGGAGAAAGGAAACATTTTTCCCCAGGCTGGAATGGCAAGGTGTGACCTGCTTACAGGGGCAGCCAGAGAGCTTCATGCATCTAAAGGACCTTCATCAAAGCCATCTTCCACTCCTCCAGTTGCAAGAATTGCACTTTTGTTTAAAAAAAGATACAATATAGGGAACAAATCCTGCTGCCACCTCACCCTGCATTTGCAGGGAATTGACTAGTTCTCAAACCAAGGGTGTCTTTTCATGCTGGACAGCTTCATCTCTGCAGCCAACCAGCCATGTATTCATACCCTTCCCCTGGCAGACCTACATCAGTGCTCAAAGTTTATGGCCAGTGCTGTCTCCTTCATTGCTGAGCTTCAGCCTCAGTAAAAACAGCCCAGTGTATGGTGTAAAAACTCAACTTCTGGAGTCACTACCTGCTCTAAGGATGGTTCATCTACTCTGGAGACCAACAACAGCTTGAGGTGCCATCACTCTGTGCTGCAGTGGGCTCTGGGTCATGCAGGGTAAAAGAAAGGACAAACCGTGCTGGGAAACTGGGGAAATTTGGTCTTAGTGCCTTTCAGCCAAGGAGGATAAATAATGACAAAGAGGATGATGGACACAGTGCCATATTTGAGAGGAACAGACAGGAAGGTGCCTGGTTGCTGCAGCAACAAGGCTGGGCTTTCGGAAAGATGGGTTTTTCTTTCTCTTTTCACCTGCCAATCTTCTCCCCACGTCAGCACTCTGCCGCTGCGGGAGATGAGCAGTGACATTTACACTCCCACTAACAAGCTGGTTCGGTGATGGGCAGCTCCACGGGAGAGCATCTGGTGTCACAGAGCCTGAGCAGAGAGGAGGGGAGGGTCCTCTCAAGCAGTTTGTATGTTATAATTTGGGCCTTTTGTAATTATAAGCATTATTAGGGTAGGAGCCTGCACAGAAACAGCAGGCAAGGCCTCAGTGGAGCGTGCACCATTTCCTACCATTCATGTGGTCTGGTCCTGCAGCTGATGGCAGCAGAAAGATGTCACTCTTCCAGCTGGGAGAATGTCTCTCCATGTCCTGCTGGGAGAGGGAAGGAAACAAAAAGGAAAATAAAAAAGAGAGGATGAGCATGAAGTCAAGTGACACCGCAGAAGTAATTTCATTTCTCAGCCTGGCTCTTGATAGCAGGCTGTGTCATCAGCCATGCCCTGGTGTTCCTCAGTGCCCTATGAAAGCTGCCCATGTCTTTGGCTCCTTGGGAGAAACCTTGTTATGGTGGCAGAGGTGAAACTCAGGCAGCTCTCTCCCTCCCAGTAGGTTTGTCCAGCACTGAGCCTCACTGAGCTTTCCTTTGCCTTCTGGATAAGACAACTTCCAGTTCACCCAAATTGTCCCAATAATAATAGCAATAATAGTAATAACAGTAATAATAGTAGTGATGACAATAATGATAATAATTATTATTATTGTTATTATTAAGCTACTGCAAAATAAATGCAAGAAAAATACAAAAGCTCTGAAATTAATTGTATGAAATACTGGTGCAGGAAACTGCTTCGGATCATCTCTCTTACTGGTCTGTTTACTGCTGGCATCAGGAAGAAAGTGGAATTTAAGAACCAGCAGCTTTTCCTGGCTGCCAGATTGCTCTGACATTGTAGCTGGCTAAGAAGGTGTCCTGTTGGACCATGATCCCCAAACTGGAGGTGGAAATACAAGAATATTGTGTCAAATAAAACTTGAAATTTATGTATTCCCATGCCCAACAGAGCCAAGGAAGACAGGTTTCCTAAGGATCTGTGGCTGCAAGTCAAAAATCCATATGGAGTCTCTGATGCCTATTATTGATTGCACAGATACATTTATTTGAGGGAGGACATTAATAGTTTTTCTTGTCTCACCGGTATCATTCTTTTTCACAAAGCTTGGAGGTTCCTGATGTCATTGGAGATGTCCACCCTTCTGTCAAATCATTGTGGAAGTATGGGCTCAAAATTATTAGTAAGATGCAGACAGATAGGCTGCTCCACCTCCTTCCCTGGTCCCATCCTTCCCTCTAGGCGCAGAGTATGTGCAAATCAAACACTTTTCATTAAGGAGCCAGGCTAAAAGATTAGGATGTCAAGGAGGGCAGCCCACCTCTGGGTCTTTGTCCCTCCCTGAAGCTGATGCAGCCCCTTCAGACTGAATTTGACAAGGGAAAATACCTGATGTGTTGTAACCCAGTTTTCACAGAGTAATAGTTCCACTATTCTAAATCTTCCTACATATTTCAGCTGCTGCTTAAAAGTATACCCAGTAATCTGCAGAGAAGAGATGACTGAACAAACATACAGTCAAGTCTGTGGGGAAAAAAAGTGCATAAAGGCAGATTATAAAAGACCAGATAAATAATCCTTCAAATATGGAAACTGCAGAAATTAAGAGGATATTTGCAGAAGTGTCTCATTACAGAAAGCACCCAGGAAGCATCAACAGGATTACATCTGAAGGCTTTACAAGGGAGAAACCTGTCCACCAGTGGTGATGGTTATGTCTGCAGCAGTGCAAAGCACACAGTGACAGCAGCAAATCTCTTGGCAGCAGTGTCCATCAGCGAAGCACAGAAAATGAAATCACTTGAAGAGGTTTTTCCGGTGACCAAAACTCCGTGGGGATGACCCCTAACCAAACCTCAGCATCTTTCAGGACAGGGTTCAGGGTGGAAAGTTGCTCCCTGTGACGCTGGAGGCTGCGGCAAGAGCTCAAGATGGGCAGAAGCTTGGCAGCTCCCATGGGCAGTGGGGCCAAGATGAAGGAACAGTATAAAAACTCCACTTTTTTAGATGCTTGACTGGAATCCTCTTTTCTTTATATTTAAATTAAAATAATAATAATTAAAATTTTAAAAATAAAAAAAATAAGTTCTCTTCTGTAACAGGAGGGTTTTAAATATGAGAACTGGAATGTTTTCGTGCTTTGTAGCTTTTTTGCCATGAAACTGTAATACTGCAATACTGCAAAAGACAGAATCCCTCTGTAATTGCCTGAAAGACAGTGCTGGTGCCAGGCAGACTGCTCTTGAAACAAAAACTCCCATGCTCATGCTGCTGTTTGATTTTGGACCCTTTCAACATCATTCCAATATAGTTTTCTGCTTCCTGAATCCTCACTGGTCCCAAAAAGCGTGGGTTGCTTATTGTGAAACCAGCCAAGCAAAGCAAGTGAATCAACTGTCCTACAGGGCAAGGAACAAGCTGTACCACCCACCAGTCCACATGTCTCTGGAGCAGCAGGGAACACCAAGAACCACGCAGAGGCTTCGTTCCCAACTGCAAACGCTTCTGCAGGCATAAATATTATTCTCTAACTGTGTGGCTGCATCTCAAATGATCTGTATGCAATTTTCCTCCCACATCTAAGGAGTGGGGCTGTCAATGCTGGTCACTCCAGCAGTTTTGCACTGACTTGATGGGCTTGCCCTGGGGAATCCGTACCGGCAAATAGGTATCAAGTCGATATTGCAGAGCAGCGACAAGCACGGAGCAGGGGAGCTCTGTCTGATCACACTGTAGAGAAAGCATGTCCTATAAACAGGAAACTTGTACACAGAGCTGAGTGATGCTTTGAGGTCCTTCTGCTGCCTAGACTATCCTAACAGCCCAGCTTCACCTGGTCAGCGCAGAGGAGAAGGTTTTGAGAGCTGTGCTGAGTGACATCACGGTTAGATGAGGGAACTCTGTTTCCTTAGCAGTGAAACGAGTCTTTCTGAGACTCATCCCTTCCCCAGAGAGCCATGACGATTCATTAGGCAATTGTAAAATCAGAATGTAGCTGCTGACTGTGAGTTGTGGTCCATTAATAGCCCTGTTTATTGCCAACCAAATAATTAGCTTAGACATGCATCAACGGGTCTTGATTGCTTATGAAATAACTGCCTTCTTATAGAGAAATCAAATTAGTTTCTGAGGACAGCTCAGGTGTCACCTCAACCTCCTTATTGTAGAGGAAAAGAAAAAAAATAAAACCCAGCCATTTTGATGTGTTGCTCAGCAACAGAATTGCAGGGGAAACAATCTAGGAATGAAGGAATGAGCATTTCCAAGAGAACAGGTTATACCAGATGAGACATCAGGGACAAGCAAATGTCACAGAAGCGGAGAACATTTTTTTTTCCCCTCCTATAATCAATAATTTAAACTAGACATTTTGGGTAAAATAAGCATTTAAGTTAGATGATGGAAAAATGGAGATCCCAAACCTTTACAAGAGTCACATTGCTGAAAAAATGTTTATTTGTTTGTGCGAGGGAAACATTAGATTTACAAGACACTAAATTAAAAATTGAAAATACTCTTAGAAATGTCACTTATTCATTTAAAGAGGAGGATGATGTAATGCCAACATTGCTATATTGTGCAGCATCCCTCCCAGAGCAATCTCATATTAATTTTGTTGTTCTCCTTCCCACATGCCCTTCCCTCCCTCCCTCCCTTCTCCTTTCTCTTCTAGGACAAGACGAGCGCGCTGAGTCTCAGCAATGTGGCGGGGGTTTTCTATATCCTCATCGGTGGGCTCGGACTAGCCATGCTGGTTGCCTTAATCGAGTTTTGTTACAAGTCCAGAAGTGAATCAAAGCGGATGAAGGTGGCAACCCATTCCCCGGCCTTTCACACCTTCTCTCTGAACCTACCCCGCCTCCAAAGCTGCCTTCAGAGACGGATGCAGCCCAAACCATGGGTGTAAAGCCAAGACATAGGGATAACAAAGTGACTGTGTCACTCAGCTTGCTAGAAAGGAATAGGAGCATCAGAGAAAGCTGAAAGAGGGCTATGGTGGGGAGCTGATGCAAGATCAGACGTGGCAAAATGCTGGTTCAAAATACATATATAGAGCAAAATCATAGCACAAATGGTAACAGGAACACCTTGCCATTCCTTAAAATTAATGAAAGCAGATGATGGCAATGTGTGTGCAGCGTGGATTAAACGTGCTGGGGTTGGTGTGATACAGCTGTTACTGTAATATGGAAAAGCCCCCAAACCAAAGCAGTTAACAGCAAGATAAAACTGGGGCAGTGTGATAATGAATCAGATCCTGTTCCCTTTGCTGGCACCCTGCTGGGAACATTGACAGGTTGGCAACAGTGATATATGCTCAGCATCATTGCCCTGGAATGGATGATGTGGGTCTCCAAATTTAGGATTGTGGGTCTTCTTGAGAGAAATGTGTGTCTGATGTCTCTTGTAATGTTAGGGGTTTTTTTTCTCTACTCTGTCATGATCTTGCAGAAGCAGACTTGCTGTGACCTGGGAGTTTTCAGCCCTAAATTTTGGTGTGCCTAAATTTCAGAGTGCTGGGTCAAGAGTGGATTAGGTTTGAGAGCCTTGGGGATACACGTTTAATGCAGCATCTGTGGAGCAATTACATCTTGACTCAGAAGACTAGCAAAGGCAATCCCTTGTGCAGATACCATTCTATATAACAGTGCAGTAAGAGTAACACATCCTCATCTTGACCTTTCCCACCATGGAAGTTGGTATCAATATGTCAAATCTGCAATAATTTTCACAGAATTTAGAGACATTTTCACTCCCCTGAGCACTGAAACTTACCCAGAATCAAAAAGCAAATAAGCAGCCATTTCTTTGGGTTTTATACCACCATTTCACAACACGCTTAATGTTTTGTCAGCAATAATAACATTTCTAATTCACTGAAAATGTGCAACAGCTCTTTTCCCATTGAGGTTCAGAAAATTCTACAGGCAATGAGAGGTACATTGAGCACAGGGGCAACATAATGTGAGCAATTAATATCCCTGAATATACAAAAATTAAATTATAATTGTTGTCTGTGCTGTAAAGCTAGGTATGTCAGAAATACACTGCAAAAGAGAATCAGAATGCAACAGCTCCATACTTTTAGCCCAAAGGAGATTCTGCCCTGCTTTTGGGTTCCGTGTGTTACTTGAAGTGCCCCACTAATTCACACGAGTACTAGGTCGCAGGGCTTGTGTCACGTTAAAACCAGCTGCTATGGGAAGGAATTGTTTCTCCCAGTGTTAACATTTATCCCTTTGGCTGGTTCCCACCTTCAGAGGCTGCCCCACAGAGCCATTTAGCAGAGTCCAGGCAGGTGCCCAGAAAGATGGGACAGATGCCCTCTAAACCCAGCCTCTGCTCAGCAAGTCTCTACAGATCCCCTGGGTGAGCTGCAGATCTGCCAGCACAGGAGGCTGTTCCAGGCATGGCAGGTTCTGAATAATTCTTCCATACTTATCTGGTCTGGATAGTTCTTCACCTGGATATGCCAGTCTAGAAAGGATGATGTTGCCATTAGAGATAGCTCAAACACAAAACAAATGGACTTAATCCTTTAGTTTAATTGTTCCAAAAGGTGGATCTCTTAGATCTTTGAAAGTAAGCATTTTGGATGGTATCTGGAACAGGAAGAAGAGATTTGGTTCCCTGAATTAGCTTTGCATTTCCTGGTTATCTCAGTCATCACTGTAGACAAAAACATAGGCACATGCTCAGCTTCTCACATAGGGAAAGTTAAACATATGCTTGCAGTGAGTCAGAGTCCACCATACGTAACAGTACTGGAGTAGTAATTGCATATCTATGGGGGAAGTGTGTGTAATACCTCTGCTCAGATCCAGGATGACTGTTCTTATGTTGTGGAGTTCGAATAGTTTATGCATATGGCACATATCCTTTATACCCTAAAATACTGCTGAAATGTTTGATTTTGAATCTAGAAGAGGTGCAAATTTACAGAGCAGATGCAGTTGGGACATGCAGAAAGCGAGAGTCTGAATGAGACGAGGAGGGAGAGAACACAGTGGCAAAACGACAGCACTGGTTTATATTGTAATTTTTCCAACATTGCTAAGGACAGGGGGAGACCCCCCCCGTCCTTCCTAAAAAGGGTTTTTGTTTAATCCCACAGCAATCAATCAACGAAGCCATACGGACATCAACCCTTCCCAGGCCGGCTGCGGCAGGAGGCAGCGGAGAAAACGGACGTGTGGTCAGCCACGATTTCGCCAAATCCATGCAGACGATCCCGTGCATGAGCCACAGCACCGGCATGTCCCTGGGAGCTACGGGATTATAATTGGCCTTTTGACCCATTGCCTGGGTGAGAGCAGGGGCAGCCCAACTCCACCCCCTCCAGAGCCAAAAACACACCCAACACCAACCAGACAAACGATGATGACAGAAGGGACAATTGGATGGATCTTCTCAAGGAAAACAAATCTATTTCCCTTTTTATTTGCAAACAGATCCACCGGCAGGAGAACAGAAACAGGTCTGTACTGCAATAAGGAGAGTTTAATGGGACTTAACAGACTCGTGGACCATCCCTGATCAAAGAACCACTGGAACACTAACGAGGACTATGCCATTTTGTTTTAAATTGGTTGTTAATAAGTCTTAGTGTGTGCAATATATATATTTTTTCTTACTAATTCCTGTGGTGTCAGGGTAACATCATCCCTTTCCCCCTTCCCTGCTCAATCCTTCAATCTGGTTTAGTTTGGGATGCAAACAATAATGTCTGAGCTACTAACAGTAACAAAAAAAAATTGATAAATGGCAAGCTGAACTCCCTCAAGGCGTCAGCATTGACCCCTTTTGTCCATCGTGATTCTGCCTTCTGTTGTTCTCTTGTGAACTCAGGCTGTGGAGTTACTGCAACGAGGCAGACAGAGCTGCCAAAGGCTCTCCCTGCAACAGAAGATCTCAATGCAAGAAAGAACCTAAGCAAAACACGAGGCTGTTTTACAGGGACAAAGTCATGAGTGAGTTTGGAAACACCAAGTGACCTGAGGGCAAAGTGATAATTCTTCAACAGATGATGAGTAGCAGTTCAAGAGAAGAATCATGTGCCTGGAGTGGAGAGCGTCTTGTGTGGCAGACTAGAGCAGATGGTTGGTCCAAGATCATGGTCGGCTGCTGTTTATAGAAGAGAAAGTAAATGCCACATTTCCCTCACATGTGACTCTCCTGCCTAGGTTACTGGAGGCTAATAAGCAATTGTGAACCATTTCTTCATTGCTTAGCTTCTGTGTGTGCTCCCTTTTTGGTGGTCACATAAGGGAATAGACTAACTCAAGACATCCAGTTCTAGATGGCTGCCTATTAACCAGTAAAACATGCTACAAGTCATGGGGCTGCAATGGCAATATCCCTGCCTTTTTGCTCTGAAATCTTTTATGGCCATTTTTCTAATTAAGAGGGACATTTTGTAGATAGTTGGTCTACAATGGCTTCCTGGAAAAAATGCTGAGGCAAACCAAGGAGGAGACCCTACAAGAGCTTCATTCAAGCATCCGTGACATTTGACGGCATCAGGGCTGGTCAGACTGAGCCTTCCCGTCAAGTTGTGGCCTGTCTGGGTACAAAGCCAAAAGTAGCAGCTTTCCACTCATGTATCCTTAGGGAAGAGGAAGCATCCACAAGCCAGGAGAGCAGGTTGATGACTGTAAATTGGTATTGCAGAAACCCGCACTGCCAGACAGGCAGTTGAGAGTCCAACCACAGGTGTTGAGGGACAAGGATGGTTTTCCAGAATCGCACAAAAGGTTCATTCTGGGAATCGCTGGCATGGACAAAAAAATGCTGCCCAACCTGGGTGGGCCTGAGACGCCTCCCCAGAGGTGAAGGATTCCCAGGGGAGTATCTGGAGAGAGAGAAGGTCTCTGGGGCAGGAACCACAGTGAGCCAACTTAGCCTTGTCGCATCTCACAGGTCCATCACCGATGGCAAGTGAAATTCAAAGCTTCTCACAAGACCATTAAATATCTGTCCAGGGACTGAGCTACTACTGGAGTCTTCTGAGCTGCTTTTTCTCGGTTTTGTTTCTTTTTTTCTGTTTTCCTGCAACATAGCGAGAGAGGAGTGGGAAGAGAAGAGAGGCAGGTGAAGAGAAAGATACAGGCAAACGACTGGCACGGATACACGAGGAGGATCTGTCTATGCAGCTGTCCATAAGTACAGCTGGAAGCTGCCTGAATACCAGTTTCCATTAGTGTACGAATGTGCAGAGCAATACATTTACCACCTTTAACACCAGCCTGGTCTGAAGTATCTGTTCCATTTACGCAATCGTCATGCAGCACTTTGGAAACAAGCAAGTCAGAGTCAAGGTCCTACACTCAGGCACAGCATGTCTTGTGCCGATATGTTTTCCTCTCTCTGCCACTGGAAACCCTTGTGATCATCATCTCTCGTCACTGAATATGAACTCTGTTATCAATCACTCCAGACACCTTTCCAGGTCACTTTGTGTTGGTTATCATTATTTTTAATCTGCTTTTCTTAATTTTAACTTCAGTTCTGTGGAAGTGCTAGCACAGTGGAGACATGCTACAAGCTGGCCTGTTTCCCTGCCCAGAGCCCTCAGATTTATCACCTGACCCAGCTCTTTCCGTGTCCTGGACCTTGCCACTGCCATGTACCCCTGGGCGCCGCAGTGGGAGCAGGCTGATGAGAGCATCGGTGCCCTGTCATCCTCCAAAGACAGGACCACGTGGCTGCAGGTCACGGGGAGCCCCCCTGAGCCGTTTGACAGTCTCGTGAGGAGCAGCACATCTGTGCTGGGACTGACCGTCTGTGACGTGAAGATGGGAGATGCAGTTTTCAAAGGCTTTTGATCAGTGGAGGGGTTAAAAAAAAAAGATGAATAGGACAAAAGCGTGGAAAATGTTAACTTGTAATATGTATTTTTACTACACTTTTCTTAAAAATAGAGTAATGGTAAAACTCTCAAAGACATTGACATTTTTTTCTCAACAGGAATCCATATTTAACAGTTTTGGCTTTCATTAAATTTTGCTCTTTGGTACCTGGATCTTTTATTTAACAGCTCTATTTGTTTTAACTCTCTTTTGTTTTTTTCTTTCTTTTTTTTTCCTTTTGGCAGTACTGCAAAGGATTTTGCTTTTTCAAATGCGATAGTGTTTTTCTTTTCACATTCTCTTTTTTTCCAAGTAACATTCTTATTGGTAATTATTATTTACATAAAAATTAAACTATCAACTGGAATTTTAGCACCAAGGATCCATGATCCATTTTTCATACCTGTCCATGCCATTTTGTGCCAGTGCTGGATGTGTGGAAATGAAAATTATGTTACCCCTCAGGCAATATTACCCAACCTGAATCAAACAAGATTTCCTTGATTATTGCTGTGTCTGACTTGTGAACAGCAGCCAAATAAACTGCTTCAGGTTGAAATTGGGAATCTATCTAATATTTACCCAAGAGTCAGGAAACTGAAGATTCATTGGGTTCAAAGTTAATGATTCTGCTTTATTTGGTGTTATGTGGGGTTGTTTTTGAGAAGGACCATTAGATGATTTTAGCTTGTTTTTACAGAGAGTGAAGGCATGTTCAGCTCAGAGATAATTCAGAACCAGCACTGGTCCAAAAATCTTCACCAAGATCAGCTTTTCTAGGAGCTCCCATGCTGTTTCAGAGGCTTGGACATTTAAGATGTTTCTCACTCAGCTTTCACACAATTAACCTTCTAAATTCGTCATCCAAAAGTCTGTTGAAGGGGTCAAGAGAGTAGGATTTAAAGGGCCTTGGACATTTATGCAGATGCTGACAGCTGCTGAGGTTAACTGTAATCATTAGTGTCCTGCTCTTCCGTAGTGCTTGGTGTCACAGACCTAGAGGGACTTCCCTTCCACATATAATCATTCCATTTATCTGATGGGCAACCTGAGACACAAAAGTGCCTTGGACCAGGTGTCCCAGCTCAACCCACAGGGTCTTGGTTATAGATTCAAAGTCTCCAACATTCATAAGGGATTTTTTTTTTTTACCTGCTGGTAAGTTTTAAAGACAGAGTCAGCAAGGGGCAGAATTAATATGTTTTGAAAGAGGCTGTGAACCCTCAGGCTTCAAAGCACAAGAGACTGACAGATCATTTGGTCCCGAGGGAGAGGTTTCTGATGGGCAGGTTATGCTGGATCAGCCCATTTTGGTCTTCCACAATTGCTTAGGCATCCAGTACTGTACTGTGGGCTTGGATCCTGCCTCAAAATGCTCTTATTGCTCCATGGTTCACTCTTGGTTCCCAGTGAAGTTGCAGAAATGCACAAGAAATGTTCTTTCCTATCTTGGCATAAACAGGACATAATTACCTCCTAGTGGCAAAAGCAAATATTCCTTGTAAGAAAGTCTCCAGAAAGAATTAAAAACCATCTTCAGCAGTTGTTGAAGCAAAAGAACACCACACCTTGAAGTGCAGCAGGTGAGGAACAGATGCATCACCCAGTGCATCCTTCTGCTGTGGGATGACAACCTTGGCATCAGGACACAAAAGCTGGGATGTTCCAAAAAGACTTGGCTGGACTGTTTCTTCCATGTGCCAACCTGCCATCAAATGTAAGAACTTCCTCATCTAAGCTCAGTGAACTGGTGGGGCAGGTGCGCATCAGTGTTTGCTGTAACCCAGTGGGCACCACTAATCTGTTGAGCTCCAGCATCTCAGCCAAACATCAAAAGCTCCATCAAAAGTTTTGGGAGACATGGGGAAGTTTTCACTGTGAACACAGGCTCAGGCTCAGTTTTCAATGAACGGTCGGTTACCCAAGTCTCACACATAGCTCTGGGTCCCCAGGAGAACAATTTTGTGCATGGTTCTAACATTGGTCCCCCACAGAGGCACATGTCAGAGCTTAGGTGACCCATCAACTATGGCATGTGGTGCCCTTAGGACACAACACTTACGTTCTTTTCACTGCCATGGTATGAGAAATAACAGCACAGACTGGATCTTGGCTAGTGGAGGTTGCTCTGAAGCACCACCTTGGAGACTGGTGAAGATTGATTCAGGCCTTTCTACCAGCAAAGCTACCAGATTAACCCCAAATACCTGTTAGACATCAGTGTGGCCTGTTCTCTGATGGCTTACATAGCTGCTGACCTCTCAAACACAGATTCCCCAGCTGCCTTCCTATAACCTATGGGCACAAACCAATTTGTCAGCCACCAGTGCTGGTTTTGTGCCTTGGCACCTCACTACTGGATGAAGCCCCCGTGCTTGTGTCTCTGCTACCTAGTTAATTAATTAAATAACCAAAATACAGGGATGTCACAGCTGCCCACCAGCCCACAGAAGGGCAGGACTTTTGGCAAAATCCATATGCAAAACTTAGTTGAAGGAAAGGTCATACTCTGCCAGACAAAACTGCTCGGGCTCGGTGTTGCTCCAGCTTCATTATGAAAATGACATCCCTTCCACCTTCTTTCTTACCCAAAGCTGCTCTGTTCCTTACCAGGCACTTGGTCCTGGTGGTTTGAGTGTTTAAGAGGAGAGAATTTAGTGTATAAAAGCTTCTCGTAGACATGGAGGGGCAGCTCAAGACTAGTCCCACCATCAAAATCCTGACCATTCCCACTCGGATTCTCCACCCATCCCTGACTGCAGCATCACCTCCTATTTCTCTCCTGTCCATCCCCATCCCTCCTCCATCTGTGCATCAGCCTCAGCACTGCTGGCTACTCCTCTTTGGAACCTGGAATAGGCCTGTACATGATGCTGCCTTATTGCAGATAAGACCGTATCACCATATAGCTTTAGAAAGTAAATGAACTCACCGTCCTTTGGGATGGGGCAGAGATGTAAATCCAGCTCTTCACTGAAGTGAACCCATCACACTCTACTTAGGCAGCGAGGAGCCTTTCTGCAAAGCCAGAATCTTGCAAAATGCTGTTATCTGGCTGTTCCCAGAGCACTTTTAGACTAATAATTTTGCTGGTGGATATATCACAAAGAGGCATCACTTATCTGTCTACCAGGAGGTACACTTGGCTCAATGGTGGAGAGAGACAGGGTGCTGGGCATAATCTCCACCAAGCTGGTACCCAAGTGATCTGCTCTGCTGAATGTGCACAAGGGGAGAGCTGTCTCTAGAGCAGTGGAACTCAATAATCCTCACCCCTAGATGGGATCTCTACTCATGCACATCAATTTCTCATGCACTAATTGCTTTGTACACACGCACACAGAGACGCACATGCATACACAGATATTAAGAGATTACATTGATGGCCCAAATTAGCTGTCAAGGTATCTTTTCCTTCTTAAGGATCAATATGGTATAATGAAGCAGCCACAAAGTATGCTCATTACTCTGCAGGGCTGGTTTAACATGCTTTCTGGATCCCTTTGGCAGTAATTCCCCCTCTGTTTGAGCTGGCATCAAAATTAATGGCATGTCGTGTTCTATAAGTCCTGACTTTTTAGATGAAAGGTACATGGTGTTGTTCACATCAGTATTACAGTGTAATAAATCAATGCTTTCCCATTGGAAGGATTTCAGACGATTTCACCACTTGCTCTCAGGAACTCGAAAGACAACCTCTCTGCCAAGCCACGTGCCAATTAAAAAAGAAAAAAAAATCCATAAAAAGGAGGGGGAAACAAAACCATTTCATTGCAATATTGTTACGTGCTTCATGTAGAAACCTGGAGCCAAGGCAGCAATACCAAAATTTCACCAGGCTTGCTTTATCACACAGGGTGGTGCACAGCTTGAGAGAGTGTATTCTGTGTGCTAAAGAGGGTATGGACAAAGATGACAGAGCCTGGGAGGGGCAACACAGCCTGATTTCACTTGACCAAATAGGAGCAGAGACAAAAGTAGAGTTTGACTTCTAATTGCCAGATCCTAGAAAAAACAGCTCCCAAATTTCATAAAAGCAGCAGGAAGGAGGAAGAGGAATGACGACTGAGCATGCCAGGACAGAGCACCCAGCAACCCCTGAAAGATGCCCACAGAGTTATCGTTCCATCATCTTTGATAGCTGCTGCCCAGAGTGCAGTTCACTTACTTAACAACATCTTTACCAAGTAAAACTTAAATTCCCCTGCTCCCAGAAGCACACGTGCAAGATGGGAAGAAGCTGAATTTGAAAGGGGAGCCGTTTTGTTGCCTTAGATTAGCTGAAAACTGTGTGACAAGCTTTCCTCACTTCAAAATCTATGTTGTTAACCTTGAAATCTGCATTATTAATATTTCAGCTTAAGTCCCATCAGGAGCTGCCAAAAGAGCTCTCCTGGACTCCTGACAGCTCGTCCTGTTTGATTCTAATCATATATGAATGCATGAGTTAAGAAGACATCATTAAAAGTGCATTAAGTTTAATTATGCTAGCAGCCACAGACAGTGGGAGCATCGGCTTAATGCTGAATGCATAATTAGATCAGACCTAATCCATTAGATTCATATTTGTTAAAGAAAATTCTCCTCGTCTATATGTGTCACTTCAAAGTGATCCATAGGGTTTGGAGGAACGGCATCATTTTCTAGGGGCTACTTCTCTCCTGCACCCTCTCCCCTCCTCCCAGACCATCACCCCTGTGCACGCTGCTGAGCCCTCATTGCACATCCAGTTTAACAAAAGCACACAAAAATCTAGAGCAAGAAGATCCTCCGCCCCGGCAGCCAAGCCCTGGGTCAGTGCTGTGGTGGTTTATGTCATCATGGACCCAGCACTGCCACAGCAGTCTGTAAATGCAGGGGTGCATGCAGCCCTAGGTGGATGGGTGGCCTCACAACCCAGTTAGACCAGTGCTGCCGTGCTCTGAGATGGAAACGGGTGGTTCCAGCATGATTGATGCCCTTTCACAGACTCCAGCTGCTGTTGGCTACAGAGTAGATTGGGACAACTTTCCAAAACAAGGAAAAACAGACAAGCAGAAGTTAAAATAACAAAATGAAAAGTGTTTCAGCTCCTTCCAGGGCCGGTCCAGCTCTCTCTACTGACAACAGAAGGGTAGGGGCTCCCAGCTGTGGCAGCAGGGGTGGTGGCATATCCCTTTTCCCAGCTGCAGGGCATTATAAACCATTGCATTGCTCTGCAAAGCCACAGCATTCCAGGGAAATCACCATCACCTGTGGGCTTGAGCTAAGCCCCAAGGTGCCACCCCATCTTCATCCTACAGCAGGGTTGCAGGGATAAATGGTACCAGCAACCCCTCACACCCCCAAGCAGCATCGTGACAGTAGGGAGGACAAATCTGCCAACACCTGAGCCCCCCAAGCAACCAAGGTTGCTGCAGCTTGGTGCTTCTCAACTGGGATACAGGATCCTGTAGCCATGTGCTTGTCCCATGGAGCAATTCAACAGCATCTCCCGGCCCAGCCCTTGCAGCAGCAGCCACTGCCTTGGCAGGGCATTTCCCAGCTCCTGGGGGCAGTCCTGGAGGTGATGCACCTCACCACATGCTGCTAAACCACAGTGCCCATGGGTCCACGTGCTCTCTGCCATCCTCCTTGCTATAGAGAGGGGTGAATTTACTATAAGCCTTTACCTAAGACAGGTTGTTCACACCCATTGCCCCACAGACTGACCCAGCTCAGGATCGGACAAGGAGAGGTTCTGTGCAAAGCGGAGGTCCCAGTCCCAGTCAAGGGTGATTTAAGCTGATGTCCCCTCCAGCCTGGAAACAGAGCAGTCTGGAAAGGGGAAGAGGTCAAGGCCACCATAAGGACACCTCTGACAGCTGTGACTGAGTGAAGGAGCAGTTGTGGTTCAGGAGGGAACCTGAGAGCCTTACGCTTACTGGCTCTCATCAGGAGCAGGAGACACCCTTAACAGCTCAACTGAGCCCTCTAACACCTGTTTAAGTGCTGAATACTATTGCTATTAAAACATAATGGCCTCTTGCTGCCTTTCCTCTGGATAAGGGCTATGATTGGGAAGCCACAGCATGGGGGCACAACCCCACAGGCAGGGCAAATGGACAGGAATAAAACCTTTCTGAAGGTACCTTTTACAGCCAAGGGCCAGCTCCAAATGGGCCACAATTACTGGCTAGACAATAACTGAGATTTCCAGAAAGCTTTCTCAATAAAATATCTCCTAACATACATCTGGGGTGGGGTGGGGGGGTTGAAGGAAGAGAAAGAGAATCCCTACCAGTCAGCCCGTTTAAACCTTATTCCATTTTCATCCTTGCCGCTCCCATCCCATCTCTGCCCTGCTCATGTAGGCAAGGGTGACAGCAGCAGGTAGGCTGTGCCATGGGGTATAGGAGGGGACAGGATAGGGTCAGCAGCCTGCCGGGGGTCCCTTCTGCCTCCCTTTTTGCAACGCTGTGGACACCAGCACCATCCTGCCCACAGGGTCTCACAAAGGGGACTGGAGGACCAATGACTATTTACTTGCCACAGAGGTGGGTTCCACGTTCTCTTTTTTTTCAGGGTTTTTAACTGGTATTGGTCATCAGCATTTCTAATTTCAATCTAATAAACATGGGGAAAGACTGGCTAAAGGCTGTTGTGATTTTCTTTCCCATTTATGTACTGAAGTGTGTCTGTTTGCCAAAAAGCCATCATAAGCCAGAATCCTGGTTCAGCTGAGAAGTACGAAATGACATGGCAAAGACTTGGGAAAACTTTCTTCCTCTAAGGAAACAGTCAGTTTATAGTGAATTAGCTGCTGATGTACTTTTTGGCTGAGGGATATTTGGGGAGATATTTAGAAACTATCTAACTTCATAAGGCCTTTTAGAGAAAGCATCAATCTTTCTAAACAGGAAGCAATTGGTATCTTCAAAGTGAGCATCAAGTGCATGCATGTTTGCACACACCTGCATCTGTGTGTCATTTAACAATGAAGAATCACCTCCCCAAAAAAATCAAAGATGAGCACAAAGAGCAGTTCTTTGGAGAAAGAAATATCAGGACCTTTATATCCTCACTATCAATTCCCTTTAGTGTGGTAATCCATACGACAAGATGAAAGGGCAACCCCATGACTATTAATTTTTCTTTCCAAAGGAAAACAGCTAAACTAGGAACTGCATCTATTTAGTGCTCAAAGGGAAATATAAATTAACCCCTCCATGGCCAACTTGCCCCATGCCAAACTGGCATCCCTGGTAGAAGACAGGTTATAACTGCAACTCTGGCAACCATAAGCCATGTATTCCCAGAGATTCAAAAGCAAATTTTAGGCTGTAACGTTATCCAACATTCTCCAAGACCCCACCAGATATCTGCCAGAATTCAGCAAGATGCAAAATATCTCCATCTATGCTGCAATGACAGATCCTGACACAGCAATGTGACCATAGCGTGATCAGCTCTTAGGTTTCATTTGAAGAAGTGTTTGTGCTCGATGCAAGAGAAATCTACCCAGCCCTCACAGACCATATGCCACCTTCTTAGCTGATTATCCAAAAAGCATTAAGACAACCTGAACGCTGCCCCAGTTACTCCTGGATTCTTTTTTTACATTAATGAGCTGTAAAAGGCTGTGAAGTCCCTTTCTGAAAAGGGGAAACCGAGGCACAGAAAGATTCCCAAGAGATCAGGGCTACACAAGGAGCCCAGGCAGAGGAACAGGTCACTGCCTGGTCTCCTGGCTTCAGGAAGGCTCCCCTCTTTTGCAGTCAGCATGTCACCCCACCAAGACCATCCTGTCTTTTCTGTGGAACCCACAGCTCAGTATTTCCAGAAACACAGAGGCATGGCCACACTGCAAGCCTTTGTCCTTTTTTGAAAGGATTTTGTGATGCCATGAGTTTGTGCCAGATCAGAAAGGATGGGAACAGCCTAAGGTTTGATCCAGTGACACAAGAGAAGCTCCACTTCAGCCTTCTTTTCTTTCTGTTGTGTTTCTTGAAGAGACTAAAATGTTAATTCAGAAAGATATTCTCAGGCTTAGAGAAGCAAAGCCCAGATTTGTAGCTTTGTAGTAAATGCTGCAAGTTCAGCCTGCTAGAGCCTAGCTAGGACTCCACAATATCAGCACTGCCTCCCTCCATGGGGCACAGGGATGGCTCTCCTGGGTTTTCATCCCTGGTTTTCCTAGTATCATCTGGTGCCATGCAGAGGACCACACATGTGCTACATAATCTGTGTCTGGAGGTTGGTGAAGAAAGGTTTAACACACACACACACACACAGAACTATTAACTGCAAAACTGGGCCAGAATGAGAGGAACTGGGAGATTACCAGGAGCTATAAAGGCTGCTGGGAGGGCAGGGAGGGTTTTGCTGGGGCAGCTGGGCTGAGGCAGGAGTCATGGCTGGGATTTAGGAAGGGATAAGCAGGCAATTTACTGCCCTAATGCAGTGAGTCTCCTGCAATCATTCACTGCCTGCATCCTCTCTTGGACCTGTGGAGGGGATGGGAGAAAAGGCACTCACTTGCTTTTGATAACACAGGTAGGAGGGGAAACTCTGTCAGTGTCTTCCACCTTCTGGCTGCTGACCTGGTCTCCAAGTAAGCGTGTAGGAAAGAAATCTTCCTTATTCTGGGCTGTGGGACTAGTGGGTAATCCCTTCGATAGCAAGAACTTCTTCAGCTATTGACAGAGACAGGAGGCTGCTGTGCAGGAATAATGGGAGGTAGATTAAAAAGGCTCAAGAGAGATCCTAAAAACTGCTGAATAATGTGCCTGGGGCTTCACAGGAGACTGATGCAAAGGTGGGGGTTGTGGGTGAATGACTTGAACAGTAAAAGGAATCAGTGGCACAGCAAGGGAGAATGTCAATACACTGAGCAGAGGCAAAACTCAGAAATGTATACCCTCAACTACTTTTTGGTAACTGTAGTGTGTCAGGTAATGCTGTGTGCCAGGAAGAGCAAATAGCCTGTCTCCAGATCAGAGAGGAGTAACCAAACTCATGCAAGCAGTCTGCAAATAAGAGAAAAAGCCCTTTGTGCTTTCCCAAAGATAGATCACGACAGACTACTGTGATTTGTTTTGTTTGTCTGTTTTTTTTTCCTGAAGATGCTTGTGTTTCTAAGTGAGGGATGTGTGGCACAATTAATGTAAACAAGCTTCAAGAAAACATCTGATTTTGTGGGGGAGCTCATTAGCTAAAACGAAGACTATAAAAGAGGGGTTGTCAAAGAGAGACATCTAAAGAGAATATAATGAGTTGTACTGCAAAGCATAACTGAGTTGAAGGACAGGCACATACAGAGTTTCTCTGAGGTTTTTATCTTGCAACCCCTGTTAATTCATGTGAAGAATTGAAGGACTTCAAGTATAGAGGAGAGAAAGACAGGATGAAAGGCAGTGGTTCAACATCGTGATTGAGGGGCTGGCTGCAAGATTGCCTAAAACTGGGAAGAGCAGATGAAGATCTGGGTGTGGTTGATCATCATGCATTGGATGTTTGCCACAAAGGGGACTATATGCTACAGCCATTAAAATAAGGAAAGGAAAAAAAAGGGCCAACACAATCAAGGGTGACAGCTATTCAAGAAAGTTATAGCTAGGAGAAATCTTTGGTGATATCAAAATTGTTGTGAAAAATCCTGTCCAGCCACCATTGAGAAAACTGATCTGAAACTGGAGTAATTGGAAATTCAATGGTGCAGGAAAGCCTTTCCAGTCTCATATATGTTCCAGTCTACCAGCAGCATGGTGGCCACTGTCACCTAAGAGCCTCTTCTCTATGAAATGCCTTCTCTGGGGTATCCCTGGGGTTTGTAATGCCAAGAGGGCTCTCCCATCCCTGGGTTAGCTAGTTCCAAATTGTCTTTCCAAAAAGTTTTTCAACCTGCCTGAGAAATCCATCCTGACATTTAAGCAGGCAGGAAAGAAAGGCAGAGAAGGGGCCAAGGACACAGCAAGCTGGTAGACAGGAGAGAATGAGGAAGGGGAGGATGATAAAACAGACGTTGATGCATAACGAGTACTTTGTAATGAGCTGTGGTGGAGCTCGTTCCCCACCCAGCCCGTTTACCAGGCGCTGCGAGCAGAGCGACGCGCTGAGCGCGCCTGGAGGGAGCGGAAGGCGCCCTGACACTCCGTAGGTGTTACTTTCCTGATTTAATGAGCTTCGGCTGCTCCCTGCGAACGCGCTGGCTCCCTTCGGAGACGCCTGCTATGTAACTGGGGCATCGCTCCGGCCCCCGTTGTCAGCACCTCTCGAAGGTGAGAGAAAATTCATATGAGCACCAGGTTTGCTGGCTTTGAGAGGCGCTGGACTGAGAACAGCCGGCCTCGGAAATACTACCGAGCCGACACGTGGGGCTCCTCCTACGCTTGGCAGGGAGGGAAGGCTTAAAAGCATAAATTGTACAGGAATATAAAAGCAGCGTCTTTGTGCCAGTTGGCTCGGAGGCAGTGAGGTGCAGCAAGATTTTGTTTGGTGGGTTTGTCATCTCTCTGGTAGGAACTGGCTCGTAATTACTGCTTTTTATCACTCCTAGGTAGATTGTATGTTAAAGAGTGGGTTGTTTCCCACAGTGCCCTGATATGTAAATTGTGGAGCAGTAGGATTTTAAAAAGGATGTTTCTGAAGAGCTGTGGGATGCCAGCAGCGAGGCCAGGGATGACCCTGTAGAGTGAGGTGGTGTCTTCTCACTGCTCAGATCTGGCTTGCCTAGGGTTCAAGTGCTGCATATCCCAAATACGCCCCTCACCACCATCATGAATTCCTGAGCAAGTCTTGGCAAGTACTGATGAAGGAGGGGAGATGCCCAAAGTGCAAGTTACCCTAGAAGTATTCCCAGGCTTAGGTGCTCCTCCATGGCTCAGGTCAGTGCTTGGACACTTTCTGAGGCTTCCCTATTTGACCCACTTTAGGAGAGAGGTTTTCCCCTGTCACTGTAAGAATGGGGAGATGTGTACCCCTAGGTGATGGGAGGGGGCAAGCCCAGCTCTCAAGGGACCTGGCCACGCAGAAGCCACTGTTGCTCCCTCTGCAGTCAGTGAATGCTGAGCAACAGCAGGACCAACAGCATTTGAGCCTTAAAAGCCATGAAAGATCTTTTTATGCTGGGATATTTCTTTCACTGGCTGATTGCTTTGCCTCCTTCCCTCTTGCTGTTAGTCATGTGTAAACATATTTTAAGGAAAAATAAATCCCCAGCATCCCAGATACCACCATGTGTTCATAAACAGTTGTACTGGTCAGTGCTGTGCAGGGAAGGGGATCCAGATAACCTGTGACAGTTGCACTGATCCTGTTTTCATATGGGAACAGCAGCCACCCTATGGAGGAGAGAAGTGAGAAAGATCTCATCGTGTCTGACTACTTGTTTTGAAACCAGCCTTGGGTCTCCTCAGTGCCAAAGTCCCAGGACACATCCTCTGAGTCTAACTTAGTTATCACTATGGAAAGCTTTCTGTTGCATGATAAAAGTGGGCTAAAAGCAGCTGAGAGAGGAACTTCAGAAAAGTTAATGGCAACGTAAGCTTCTCCTGCTCACAGAGTTCAGCACAGCCCAGCTGCAGCCCCGCAGTCGCCGCCTTGCGTGGCAAGGGCCAGATGATGGGGATAATTGCTCTCCCAGCAATACACTGACTATGTACATTTAGGTTTCAATTAATTTGCTGGCTCTAAATGAACTGCCTCCTATTGCTTTCAGCAATCAAGTCTTGTTAATTGAAAATAGTGTTCATCTTATCTCTAGGAGAAGACTGGACTAAAGTAGGGCAACAAAATTCAGTAGAAAGGTAGCACCAAGTCAAAGAAGGAGGGGAAAAATGAAGCTAAGGGAAGATGGAAGCCAGGGTGGCCAAAGGAAAAAGTTCAGGTTTGGGGTTTTTTTTTTCAATTAATAGTTTCAATTTTTTCAGGGTGTCCTGATTTGGAAAGGGTTTCCTTTTCACCTGGTCCCACTTCCAGCTGGTTGTGCACTGGCTCATGCTGCAAGGGCTGGTGATCATGGAGTTTAGCTCTGCTGCTCCCTCCCGGCAACATCTCAGTGCTGGCAGGGTCTGCTGGAGAACAGGAAGAGCAGGTCACATCTGGGTGAAACAGAGCACAAGCAGTTCCATTTAATGCATTTCCTCAGGTGACAAGTGAACCCCAAGTAGTTGTTCATCTCATCTTTGTTTCCAGTGGTGTAGCGATGTTTCTGGAGAAACAGTGGCTGAAATATCAAAATTGCCTCAAAAACCAAACAATCCCAAAAGCCCACTTTCAGCTCTACTTCTCAAGGAAAGCTCCTTAAATATTGCTGGCCATGCTGTACTGTTTGAAGAACGATCCCAGTTTATAACCTTTAAGTTGCAAAGTAGGTCCTTAAGACGCAAGATTTAGCGCAGGTGGGGTTTTGTTTATTCTCTTTCTTGGCATGATTACTTAAACCTCCTCTGTGAGCTTTCCACCAATTGAACGTAATGTTATCTCATCCATACAGTCATCATCTCATTAAAGGGGAGTCAGAGAAATTGACTTTAATAAATTTTAACACCCTGTGTGAAAAAAACTGGCAATTAGAGCTTCCTGGCCCCAGACCTTTTAAAGCGACACGTGGCAAATCCCCTTCAGTCTTTAATAAGCGCAGCTCATCAAAGGATGGTGGCATGTGGGGGTAGGAGAAGAGATAGGGAAGGAAATAAATAGGAACATCAAGACTTAGAGACTAAAAGACAAAAAGACAACCCTCCACTTTTCACCCTCCTTCCAGAAACCAAGGAGAGAATGAACATCATTAGGAGACCGATCGCTCTGGAAGGGAGGGAATGGGATGGAGGTGGCTTCAACGAGACAGCACAGAGACTTTCACAGAAAAATATTTACCCTCCAAGTACAGTTCTGCAATGATTTTTGTTGTTGCTGCTGATCTCAAAATGCAAAATACTCTGGAGAACAGCAAGCAGGTGGATATCAAGCAAGCCCATGGACTAGGTTGGCTGCTCCTCTGTAGACCTTCTGGGAAAGACAAATTTATCATCAGGATAAATTCATCCTACTCACCACACATTGATAACAACCACTTGAGTGACAGCCACTCCTAGTTTGAGGGTTTTTATGGATGAAGAGAAACAGGTGGGTTTTATCACTGCTGAAACTTGGCCAGTGGGACAATGTACAACCAGGTGTTCAGCTTTCCTGTAATTTGATGAGGCCTCTCAAGATATCTTGGTCATTCTAGCTCCTTCTGAAACCTTGAGCAGGTTTTCTCAGAACTCAATCACCTACAGTTCCCGGTCGGTTTTATGATAGATATCATGATCCTCATTCCCACTCCCTTATGGCTCATTTCAAAAGTGCATAAAGTAACACAAACCTCATAGAAGGAAGGCACAAATTAAGTCTGTTGTTTTTATGACTCAGACTGATATATTTTAATCTGGGGCTAAAAATCTTTCTTTTTTCTTTTCATTCCACTCATTATTATCTGGTCCTTCCAGGATGGCAAGAGGTGGTGAATGAAGGAGTTCTTACTAAAGAAATCACTGATTTTGAGCACTGGCAGGTGAAATACAAGCAATGATGGACTGGAATTCATTAGTATGAAAATCCTCAGATGTATCATAAGGTTTCTCCTCTGAGTCTGTTGAAGTGATAACACCACTGGAAGTGGCTTTTCCAGAAAAGGAATAGCCAACCAGGGACTACCAGTTTGATTGGATTGCAGTGAAGCTTCAAATCAGGCCTGAAACACAATCTGTGAAAATGAAAGTTTGCCAGAAGACAAGACCACGATGGGAGACTGTGTGATGCAGCTTGACTTTTGCCTAGCACGAGAGACAGGTGAGGTGAGCTGCAAGATGAAAATGGACAGAGTAGCAGGTGGGAAGACATGAGGAACTTGCTCTGGGCAGGCTGAGGAACACAAAATTATGCAGATCAATTGAAAAACAAAAGATCTTAAAGTAGGTCCTGGATAGGCAACTGGAACAGCATTGTTTCTTTGTCTCCAGAGGGAAGGAAAGCTGTTTAGTTTCCATGGGTAGTGTTTGGTAGCCAAGTGAAGAGGTATTACTGCCTCTCTTTGGCTCCATGCAACACAGAAATGCTACAGGAAGACTTTTGTATCAAGGACTGTTAAACCAGCCTTCTTGGAGTACCCAGACTTCTCCATCCCTATCTTTCTTTCCTGTTTCATGTTTCCCTGCCTGGAGACCTGACCTCACTGAGGTAGTCTGTGCTTCTGAGGAGAGGTCTCCTGGCCAGTCCCTGGTGTAACAGGCACACAGCCAGCTGGCAGCTCACTCAGTCTCTCCCTGGTGTTTCCTGCCAGATCTCTAGTTCTCTCATTCCCTCCTGGTGTCCACTGCTGTTTAGGATTCTGGTTTATCCCTAAGATTCAAGCAATACTTGTGCATCTTGGTCTTTAGGGAAGACAATCCCTTTATTCATTTGGCCTTTGATGGCATTGAGATCAAAGAGGACAGACCATTTTTGCTGACACCATCCTCAACCCACATGCTTGTAGAAGCAAAGAGCTGTGCATATGTGTTCGCAATGGGGGTGAGAGAGAACATTTCTCCAGTGGGATCTTTGAACCCTTACAAAATGGAGGAGTACACGCCAGCCCTGCAGCCCAGACTCACCTAAAGCTTATGCAAACCAGTCTGACATTGTGTCCTGACCACCAGCTCTGCACTGGGAACAAAGCCCAGGAGAGGAGCCTGTGCAAGGCAGCACAATGCACTCTGCCCTCTTCATCTAACCAGAGCCCTTTGTACCCCCCATTACCAGTGCTCCCCAACAAACACTGCCCTGCAGCAGCAGCTCACCCAAAGAGGACAAGCCAGGAGGGTCCCTGCTTGCTTGATGGCTGCTGCTGGGTGGCCTGGGCCCTTCCTATACCAAGAAAAGAGCATTTTAGGGAGAGCTTTTCTTCTGGCTTTGCAATTTCGCCAATTACTTGTCAGTCCACGTTAGCAGGCATGAAGGGATGCTCAGCACCAGTCACACCGAGTCCTGTGCTGTCGTTGCCTTTGGCTCCAGATCCAGAGCGGTCCAAGCACCTCCAGGCTCCTGTCCTCCAGCCCTCCCTCGGCACAAGCCTTTCATTATTAGGGAAAAGTAGTCTTCGGGCTCCTTATCACACCGACAGACTTTGCTCTGGCCCCCAGGACTCTAGTTCTTCTGTGACTACAGCAGCATTTAATTTCCAAGGCAATTTAGTTTTGGGCAAAAAGCAATCTCAGCACCCCCAGCTGCTGCCCGCTGCCGGCCGCCTGCAGCATCCCACGTCAGAGCAGCCGCTCCGCTAATCAGCTGCTGGGGGGAAATACGGCTGGAAGCCCCGGGCAGGCACACGGGCCAGGGACTGCGGGAAGTCAAGGTGTTTGATGTCTGCCTTATTTATTTATTTAGCAGCCACCATCTCTGCGAGAGTCCCTTTCTGCAGAGGAGAGATAAGCCACTCTCAGCTCCTGCTGGTTCCATTTTCTGCCAGGCACCATCTCATTAGCATGCACCAAAAAGCCCCTGCTAACATCACTGCCAGGCTGCCCTCCCTGCCCTCCCTCTGAAACACCACCGGCGTGCGATGGAAACAGCCAGCCAAGCTGCCAGGTTCAGCAGAGTGTGTGACGGAGTGGGGAGAGGGACAAGGAAAGGCTCCAGAGATGCCCTGAGAACCTGTAAGGCAGAGATGCAACTCCAGAACTAGATAACCACTGCCCTCCTCATAGCTGGGCTGGGTATGGCGTGGTAAGCAAAACAATTTAATTAAGCCATCTTGTTTGCATAGCGTTGATTTACAGCTAAAAGTCAATGTAATGTGAATGGAGCTGCGTTGGGGTGGCTGAGGGCTGAGCCCAGCAGACCCCATGCTTGAATCTCTTGCTGACGCACCATGGGTGGGAACAAACCCCTCGGCATGGGCTCTGCGTAGGGGCTTGCACCTCTCCGTGTTGGTGCGACTTATCCCCAGCTGTGTCCAGTTCCTGCCCTATCACCTGATCCCCCTGCTGCTCCAGCCCACACTGCAACCTCATCACCCTGCTGGGTCTGGGCAGCAGTGATAGAGCGCTTCCACGAGGGCAGAGCTTTGCCAGACAATGCTCCTGCCTACCCCATGCTGCAATGCCCCTGGCTGTCCCACTCCCTCTCCCAGAGACAGGAGGGAGAGACACAGTTCAGGGGAGAATCTTTTTTTAAAAAGCAGAAAGGTTTGCTAGTAATTCCCATCACAGCAGTAGGCTTGGTATGCCATGAGCTGAAGAGAAAAGGAAAGCTCTTTATCCAGCGATTCCTGGCAGGGCAGCAGGATGCTGTCACCCAGGCAACATTCTTGTTTGTCTCACCAAATACAAGTGAGGCAAGTTACAGCAGAGCCTTTCCTATGGGCCAGGCCAGTACCAAAGGGAGATTTGTTAACATGCACAGGCTAGTTGGTTATGAGCACTGAACATGGGGATGCTGGAGCTACAGAAACATCACTCCAGTTGCTGAATTAAAAGCTGCGCGCAGGAAATTTCTGCTAGAGGCAGCTGGGCTCCAATCCTGGCTTGGCCATGGATCTGTTGGTCAGCCCTGGGCAAATAGTCCTGTTTTCACAGTGCCTGGGAGCAACATATTGGAAAGGGCTGGAGAGTTGGAAGGGGCTGGAGAGGACGCAGCTCCTCCTCAGAGAGCTATAATTAACATTTGGAAGTTACTGGCTGCTCTGGCAATCTCTAGCTATCCACATTGTGTATGTGCTATTCACATCTCCTTTCTCCCTCTGCTTAGTGGAGGATATTTATTATTATCTTTATTAATTACATGTCACAGTGCACTTAAAATAGGGAGAAGGGGGAAGGAATGGCCAGTTCTTTCCCACCATGGGAAAGCAAACTATTACATTTTGTACTTGTTGAAAGTAAAAAATCTTTAATTTCACAAAGTGTGAGATGCATTACTAATTCCACAATTATTTTGTTCCATGGCACTGACAAAACAGAACTTGGAGTGCTTTCAGCAAATTCTGGTGTTGAGGAAATAATGACTTGCATTTTTTTTTAAAAAAGTACTAAATCAAGGGCTCTTCCTTCATGAGAATTATTTCTTGGGCTTCTAGGATATTTATTCTCTAAGATAAAAGAAGCAAAGCTGGGGTCAACATGGACCCTGGGAAAAGGGGACTACTCGCTGCCCACCTCCCACCATCCCATGCAGCAGCTGAGCTCCTTTCTGGCAGGGGGCTGGTCTGCAGCAAGTCACTTGCTTCCTTTTGAAGGATGGTCCCATGAAGGCCAGATGTCAGCCTGCACACCAAATTCTTCCTGTGCCCTACAGAGGTGCCAACAAATGTCATGTATAGCTGGGGCAGCTCCTACATCACAAGGACAGAGTGGAGTGATAAAGGTGCTCCCAGAGTCCAGAACAAAGCCTGAGCAATGGAAAAGAGAAGGACAACATGAGTTTACACTCAGTGAGAGGGACAGTGGTGGAGCTGTAATATGGCAGATGAATTCTTTTCACAATATGTGCACAGATTACAATGGTCCCAGGGAGGTGGATTTTGCAGGTCTTTAAATCTGGGGGTCCCAAAAGCTCTTCTAGAGTGAGAGGTAGGATAGCCTCACCTCCACAGTGCTGGGCTGCAATGTAGATGCTCAGTACAAGCCCCCTCTGCATCCCTCTCCCATCACAACTTGGCCAGCCAAACTCAATTTAATACAGCTATAAAACTACTGACATTGAAAATAGCTCTATTGATTTTTTTTTCTGTGTGCTTCTCCCCTGCCACTCTCCCACCGGTACCACCACACACATCAAAATTCAACTGCTGGGCCAGACTCAAGTCTTTCTCTTCCAGCTCTGCCCCAGGCTGAGGGTGAGCCTGGCAACACACAAGAGCAGCATGGACGAGTGAGAGCAAT
The DNA here is from genome assembly GCA_033558185.1 of Dromococcyx pavoninus. NCBI lineage: Eukaryota > Metazoa > Chordata > Aves > Cuculiformes > Neomorphidae > Dromococcyx > Dromococcyx pavoninus. The sequence continues at coordinate 2,121,447 of JAUMJL010000411.1, read as the reverse complement.
CTCGCTCAGCTCAGCAGGTAAGCGCAGATGTTTGGAAAACTAACCTCTTCAAGACCAGAAGAAAAATAAGTCTGTTTCTGCAAGATTGATCTACTGGCACCAACAGAGCAATCAGCTGGACTTCTAGGAGAGTGGCAACAAACAGCAAATTAGAAGGTGTCAGCCCGCTGAGATTTCAGACAAATTAGAAACCGAAACGATGATGTCACTGCGCTGTGCGTTTCAGCAGCTGCTGGCTAGGCTAAGCCAGCTCCTTGCTTCCCTGCAAGCCAGACCATGACTCTGCTGCAGTGGCCAGTGGCCACGGGCTGAGGTGAGGGAGCCAGTGGCCAGAGCTGCAGCTGGAGCACCTCATGGGGATGCTGCAGCTACCACCTGCAGCGCTGGTCTGCAGCAGCCTTCAAGCTGAGCTCTTCCTCCCACCAGCCAATTTGACTTCCTATCAGTTACCTACATTCTCAAAGCAAGCTTAAAGCTTTTTCTGCTTGTCTTGGATGGCTTTGAAATACAGCTACCCAAACCCCCAAATGCCAGTGCCCCATGCACAGGAGGAGTGTTGGGCAAGCTCTGCAGGGCACTTCAGCCAGGGTGAGCACACACAGTGGATCACACTTTGAAGATGAAATTTCCATGTCCACCAAGCAGCACCTCTGTTAACTTGTACAGCGTAAAGACAGACCTCTTTTCTCCTTAATGTCACCCAATTCCGCCTAATTGTTATGTTTCTAAACCTCTTCTCCTGACTGCAAGAGATTATTTGCTCCACAACTGAAGATGAAAGTGAATTGTGTTCAGAAACAATCATTCCCAAGGGAGGTCAGTGGGTCAAACAACTTGAGTTGCCTTCACAGACTGTGATGATGTAATGACAGATGATTCTAGCAAAGCACAATATTTCAGTAACCGTTGTTAAGCTGTACTAAGGAGAATTTGAGCAAACCACAGAAACTCTATCTTTATCCCCAAATGCTGACCTAACACAAACCTAAAACTCTGATCCCATGGGAATGATGCTCCCAATGCCTTTGTCCAGCAAATCTGATGTTGCTCCAAATGAGATGGATAATTAAGCATCCCTGCTGATCCTGAAAGCCCTCAGAATAAAAATATCCCAGAATACAATAGCACAGATTCTGTTCAGGCAGAAGTACTTATGTGTTTGGTTTTATCTTTTTCTGAAGTCACAGAATTTTTAAGAGATTTTTGTCCTTGGTCCTAAGAAGACAGAACTTCACCTGACATTTTTGGATTTAGACTAATGAAATCTGCTTTCACTTCTTCTCTTCTCTTCTTCACTTCTCCCATTCCCTCTGAATCAAGGTGAACATTTGTCATTTCCTCCTGCAACTTTTATCTTAAAAATTAATGCTCTTTTTTGGCTGAGAAGCCTGGAATGAGTTAAACTACCCCTGAGAAAAGATTGCAATAGCTGGATGTGCAAGACAGAACAAAGGCAGAACGAAGAGTCTGCAAACAAAGTGGAGGAGGGAGAACGCTTTCAAGTGTTTTATAATTACTGAGGGTTTTTTTAATCCTGTTTACATTTAACTTTACACATTAAATCCATAACCGTGGTGCGCAACCAGGTGCAGTAGCAATATACAAAATCTTATTAGGAGCAAATGAAGAAGATGGGAGGATTTGAGATGGGAAAGGAGGGGCGTTGTGATGGAGTTAACACCTGCTGATTTTCATCCTTTCTAACAATAAATTGCTTGTCAAGAAACTCAATGAGGACCAACTACTGTCAGTTAACTATGCACTTGAGAAAAATAATTGGAATGCAAAATGCAATGACTCACAGCAATCTCCAAAACATCCTGGCTACTTGGGTTTCCATCCAGTGGCTCTGCCTTGCTGCAGCTTGGCATCATTCAAGGTCCTTTTTACTCTTCTCTTTCACTCACTGATGCTAATTGCTGTGTGGTTTTTTACAAACACTTGTTCAAACCTAAATACAAGAGCAGTCTGTCTGAACTATTGTGTCTGCATCTTTTCAGCCCCACCAGAGCTGCTTGAAATAAGAGTTAGATTTTAAACAGGTTTGCTATTAGAATGGAAACAAGAATCAACAGATTACTGGCCTTACTTAGGAAAGTCTCTCATCTGACCCTGGTGCGAAAGCATTATCGGCCACTTCTTATTAATACCTGCAGAAATGATCTTAAAGTGTCATCATCCTTCTTATACAGAGGCAGAAGTCCCAGATTCAGTGAGAAGTAACTGGTTAAGACTGCTTAGAAAAATAATGCTGAACCAGAAATTTAATCTCTGCCTGGGGATTACTTAAAATTTTCATTGCTGCCACAGAAATAGGAGAAGGGCTTGTACAGAGAAAAACAGTGGAAATGTGGGCATGCTTCAGGATTTAGATTTCTTTTACTTTTCTGTGGTTAACAGATACACCTGCTCCCATGGGCTGGGCTGCATCCTGCACCTCCCTTGAACAGTGAGTCATGAACGCCTTCCTTGGACCTCAAAAACATTTATCTTTGGAAAGGGAGGTAAGGTGCCAAATCAAGATCTGAACCCAGGGCTGAATCTGTGTTAAAAACTCCTCCCAGAAATGCAGTGAAACCCCCAGCCTCAGGCAGCAGGAGGTAGGGAGCTGTTGGGCAGATGAGTTATTATTGAAGGATCCCAAAATCTTTTCTGCACATCTCTGGGGGCACCTGAATGTGTCACCCCATTCCCAGCAAAACTCTGGAAACTCTCAGACTGGCCAAAGGCACTGAAGCAGGAAAGTGCCCTTGTGAACCCACACCTGCAAACCCAGGGCTGAAACGACTCAGGCTCTCCATGAGCACCTGTGAAAGCTAAGCTCAATCTCACACAAGCCTAGAAGCCTGGCCAGCCTGAGCCTGCTCAGCACTGGGAACTTTTCCATCACATAAGAAAACATCTCCTGCAGAAAACAGAGGAGTGAGAGCTTATCTCTGAGATATGTCACCTCTCTGTGCCACCTTCAGCTCAATGTTATCGCGGAGCTGCCGGGGGACTCTGACCTTTGTGGGAAATGTTAAATCGTTGTGACTTTCCTATTGTTTAATATTCCTCATTGATTAGTTTCCATCTCCCTGAAGGCAAGAGGATTTGACTGAGAGCCAGAGCTCAGCAGTACCCAGTGCTGTGGGTGGTATTGAGCTTTCGAGAAAGAGAAAGCTGACAAAATAAAACCCAGCAAATGACTTTCAAAAATAAAGACAAGAAAGTGAATGACTTTCAGAATGGATGTTTTTCCTGACCTGGGCTAAAATCTCACTACCATTTCCATAAAGCCTTAAGTTCCAGAGACAGGCAGAATTTACAACTTATTTCAGCTCCAAATTATGTATTTAATTTGTTGTAGCTACAGAAATATCATATAGGACTGGTTTGGTGCCTGGGATATTTTTGCCAAGAATTGGCCATATTTGCTGTGCCTACCCAAGAGCAGGTTTATGAGTGCATCAGCTGTGTGTCCTCATCAATGATCCACGATGCTGGTGGCGCAATGATATGTGCCCACTCCCTACCTCACCACTCATGGACAGAACTCCTAAGTCTGGCCCCAAGCAGGCAGGAGGATGAGGAATTGCCTGTTCAGCTGCCACAAGCAGAATGACTGCCAGGGAAAATGCCAGCAGAAGTAGGGCACAGAGCTTGGGGAAGGCAGGTTTTCACTGAGTGGGTGCCAGCACAGCTCCCATGAGTACATCCTTCTTTTCTAGACCCAAAACCTCCATCATCACATAAATCCACCTCTGTGCCAGAAGTGTTGAATTGAGCAGAGCTGCTGAGTAAGGAGGAGACCCATTGTTACAGCCTGTTTAATTGCCTCAAAACTCATTTTAAGGAACCATAAGCAGTAATCTCTCTCTTAATAGAATAGCCAAGAATAGCAATGTCTGGGCAGCTCTTGCTACTTGATTAATCTCATCTCAGCCCTGACCGTTGTTCTCCCAAAGCTTCTTCCACAAACTTGCCTTTTTCCACTGAGTCATGCACAGTCCAGATCCTTCTAATCCCAGGGTGTTTCTTCAGTCACATTGTATTTTTAAAGCCTGGGTTGGGTTATTTTTTTCCTCTCCCTGTGTTGAGCCAAGTATATGTTGCGATCTCGTTTATAAGGCAAGTTTTGCCTCTCCTAGTTAACAGCCTCCAGAGGGGATCTGGTGCTCAGCACAGCCCATGCTGGGCTGACTGTGCAGCAGCTCTTGGTGTTGGTAGAGGAGGAGCCCCATTGCAGCAGCCAACAAGGGGGAACACACTGCTCTCTTCTGCCCAGTCATTCCCTCCCTGGTCCCAAGTTTTTGAGGTCTCCAGCATTTTCAAATGTTTCTTACACCTCCCCAGACTCCCTCCCTCCTGCTCTCCCCACGTGCCCACTCCTCTGCTGCAGTGTTCACTAACAGGAATCTCCCACCCATGAGCCTGCAAAATCTCTGCCCTTGCTGCTGCCAGTGTGCATCAGAGACATGGACAGAAAAAAAGAAGAAAAACAAGAGGAAAACACGTAGAGTTGAAGGATGGTCATTGCTTTTGTTGTTTTAAGGGTTTTGTGCTATCCCATGTCAGCTTAGAAGAGGTCAATATAATAGCAGTAGATAATAGAGAAATACTGAGTATTAAGAAGTAGCTTTGAATTAATCTCAGCCTTATTTATTTATTTTTAAGTACAGCAGTGCACCTCCCAGGTCCCTTATCTTTTTGGGTGCACCTGGAACTGCGAAAGCTTTAAACTTGCAAATCCAAAGCTTAAACAGAGTAAATAGTTTTGCTTCAAACACTCCAGAATGGTAAAAAAATAAAAGAAAGAAAAAGAAAAGGGAGAAAAATCCTGCTCTATATTTGGCCTTTGGATTTGTTGCGCATGCGGAAGAGAAAGGTTTTGGGGAGCTTATGGATTTGTGTAGAGCTAAAAATCTTGTGCCTACTTAGCAGCCTCCATTGCAGCGCACACAGAAAGGAGAGAGCTGCTTTTCTTCTTACGTGCCAGCATGATCCCAGTGCTGCCCATCCATCCCTGCTGAAGGGTCCTGCTGCAACCTTGGCCCTGGGGATGGATTTCCCCCAGCTCTACTCAATGCCTTTAAAAATTGCATTTTAAGCAATTTTCTTCCCATCTCAGAATAAAACTTGCCTTCCTCCTGCTGCAGGTATTTGTGGAAGATTTATAAAGTGTCCTGGAAGGAGAATTATTTTCCCCCTTCACTCCCAGGCCCTTCAAAATTCTAAAAAAATAAATAAATAAATTATTAATCATCCTAGAAAAACAGTGATGATGTCAGTGTGTCTGAGTGATGTCAGGAGTGGTCATGGAGGCTGCCTGGTAACTAACCCCTGAAGGATCCCCACGGGTCTGTGCTCCAAAGGAGCCTGTGAGTGGCAGAGCAGGGAGCTGTGCCCTGCCAGCGGTGCCGGAGGTGACTGTCAGCCAAGGATGCTCTGCCAGTGCAGATTTTCATCCTGCTGCTAAAGAGCTCTGACAGCACACGATGGTTGAAGCCGGGTGTTTACATCAGCCTAACAACACTGCCTGCATCCCTTGCTGGGTAAATACAGCCAGGGGCACTAGAGAAAGACCTTGTGACCCTCAGGCAAAGCCTGGCCAGAGGGTTGAGGGCAGCTTAAGCCGTCTCCCAGAGGCAGACAAAAAGGGATATAGGCCAAATCCCCTCTCTCTGATGTAAGTAGGTTTTCCAGTGCCTTGGGAACAAGAGAGAGTGAGTCTGTCAACAGCAGAGCATTTCCCATTGCTTGAGGCTGTCCACCACGGGATGCTTTAACCCCACAGTCTGGGCTTGGACCTAGGAACCAAGAATGCAATTTTCACAGCATTTGGGGAACATCATGCCTGGCTCCTCAGGGTTTAATTTTTGACCAAGATCTTGCAAGCCCTCCAGGCTCGTAAAGAGTACGCGTGCTATATGGTCCATCTTTCAGTTATTTGCAGCAAAACAGGGCATTGCATGTGAAAAAAGAAGAGCCACAGCAGCAATTCACTGACCCATAAATAAAATTTGATGAGGAGATGCCTCCATTCAGTCCTGGCTACTTTTTCCATTCACACCACACACCCCAAAGTACATGGTAGCTGATCACAAACAGGGAGCAAATCTGCCCAGAGGACAGAACTCCAGTGGGCTTGAGTTTGATGTAGTAACGGGTTGTAAGGTTAAACCCGCTATTTTTAAGGTATCTTTTGGAGTTTAAGAGCAGGTTAATGTGCCAGTGGAGTCAGATCCATTTCCCAGCTTTTCTTCAGGAAGGGAAGACAAGGGTCTACGTGCTTTCTGCAGGCTCAAAAAGCAAGGAGATGGAGAGGAATTCCAACCTATTCATATTAATGATATTTCTTTAGAATCTTGACTTTAACAGCACTCCCCCATTTGAGATCCTCATTTTTCAGTGTTTGGGACTAGCTGGCAGGTTTTCAGTTTCCATCAATGGAGTAAAGCATATGGTCACCCCTAAGTGCCTGACAGTGTCCAAGAGGGCCAGGGAAGCCTGAAGCAGGGAGCGGGTTGGTGCCATCCTTGCTGCAGAGAGAATGAAGAGGGACAGCCGTGCCACGATGCTGCCCTACCTGCTGCTTGTCAGTAATCACCCAATTTAGCTGCTTTTTTTCCCCTCTTTCTTTTTTTGAGTATTAAGATTTATGGGGAGGATTGTGCTCAGCTTTATCTGAGTGCAATAAACCTCTTGCGGCTGGTGAAAACCGGAGAGCTATTCTTCCAGCTTGTTAGCAGTCAGGAAGATGGAAGGAAGTGGGAGGAATCCAGAGGGTGAGGTTTTCTAATGCCTTGCTCGTCACTGCCGAACCCAGCGCTATTTATGGTGCAATTATCACCACAGACAGACTCCTTTATCATTCAGCCAATATTCTGGTAGAAATCATATTGCAGCCCAGCCACTCTATACATCATCTGGACGCAGGTAATGGCCAGGTGAAGAGGTTGGTGTGCAGAGAACACATCTGCCAGACACTGCTTGTCCCTGGCATTGCTGCCCACCCTGTATTTACAAGCAGGGAGGAGGCTGCCATCCTTCTGCCCTCCCAGCAGTGCCTAAAACAGTGGGAGAGGGCAGGCACAGTGCAGGGCTGTTCTGCACAGCACTGCCAATGGGGATTTCCTGAAGAAATCTGCTCCTGTTGGGGCAAGATATAGGGGTTTTCAGTAGTTAACACAGAGCCAGCAATGAGTCTGCTGCGCTGAGGATGGCTTAGGGCAGCAGGGGAGGGAGAAGGATCTGCAGAGAAATTACAGGAGGTGAGTTTTGAACCCTTTTTGATTTCATAAATGAACCACAAGGCAAAAGACAGGGCATCAAGCACCTTATGCCCTGGCTGTGTTTCTGAATAGCGGGTTCCCTGGTTCTCTGTGTACCCCCACCGCTCTGCTGCACCATCCTCACCTCCTGCCCAGCTCCATTGCTCAAACCAGCACTGCAAGCATCATCCCTGAGAAGTCACCCTGGGTTGGCAGCACAGCTCCACCAGACAAAATCTGGATATTTTTCTGCTTTTTTCTATTCCCCAAATTCCTTTTTTCTCTAGAGAGGAAGCTGTACTTCTCTCTTTACTTTGTGCTGAAATCCCTCCTAAAGTTTGACTGTGCTTTTCCATGGGATAAAAGGATCTTGGAGCAAACTCCCAGGCAGCCTGCTCCTCTGGCTGCTTTGGAACAAGATCAGAGCAGACTGGATCACTCACAGCACCATGAAGCCAGATATTCTCTTCAATACCTGCCTGGAAAAAGACTGTGGTGTAGACTCTTGGGTATTTATTAAGAGTCGAGCATCCCCTTCCTCTCTCCATTGGCAGATGTGTTTCTTTTCTGTTTCATTTGTTGGTTTCACAGACCTTGTCAGGACCTCGATATATCTGGAAGCCTCTTCCCCTGTGTCAAATGTGGGTGGTACTGGGCAGCTGCTAGTGGGAACCAGCAAGAACACACGCAAGGCTGCTGAGTCACATAGCTTCATTTTCCTGGAGAATTGGACTAAACTCCCACCCACGTCACTTTTTTCCACTACCAGGGCAGACATGGGTTGTGCCCTGGTCTGCATTCCACCATCTCCCCTTTTTCTTTCACTGCACAGAGCCAGGCTGCATTTATTAGTGGATGAGCCTTAGTACTTGCAAGGAGTGAAATTCTTGAGGCAGGAGGTAAAATAATCACTGCCTGTTTACCTTGTAATTGTCGCTGACTCCTGTCTTTTCACGTTCCTGGTGCTTGAAAAGGGAAGAACAGATCTAGGCAATGTAATTTAATACCCCAAACACACTGGCTTAATTGCAATCCCCATAAACCAGCCACACAAAACTCTAAACAAATTCGATTAATTTATTTCAATTTGCACAAGTCTCTCTCTCAGACTGTAATTAATGGAGGGAAACAATTAAGGTAAACATAGAACAGCTGAGAGAGCTGTCCTTGCTAAAAGTCACATTTTATTTTAATAATGCTGTATTTATTTAAGTTCCAGACTTTTAACAAGTTTCCCACTTCCTCAATGTTTAATCAGTCCTGTAAATATTTTACCTGGGCTGAAGCAGTTTTGTGAAATCAGAAATCAGCAGGGAGGATGCGGGGCAGGGAGAGATCGAATCACCAATGTGCGCTTGGGGGGGCGTGGGCTGTGAGCAACGACTCAGGCAAGGGACCAGTGTGTATATAGAGAGACCTAGAGAACCTCCCTCTCTCCACAAGCTGGCACACTCCACCTGAGTATCAGCAATGGCTCACTTTGCTGATGTTCGTTTTGCTCTGGGGGTGGTGCCCTATGCCAAGGAAGACCCCACTGAGTGGGCAGTGCCCGTCACTCCCACCCCTGGCAGCAAACGCTGCCCCGGCTCCCCGCTGCCAGCTCACTCTCAGAATCCTGCACATCTTTATTGAAGCTGATTGGTGTTTGTTAAGACTTAGATAGCCCCCAAGAGAACCATCGGTATCAGTGACGGCTCTCTGCATTGCTGTGCCATCCAAGGGCGTGTTCCCACCTGGACCCTGCCAGGGCAGGAGCTGGCCAGAGCAGTGCTCGGGTAATCCTGCACCTCCCACCCCGTGCTCAGACTCGGGTGTGGCTGTCCTATGACTCGGGGTGTTAATTCCTCCGCCAGGTGCTCCCTGAGGGGCTGAAAGGTGACCCTGAATCAGGCAGTGGGAGGGCTGGGGGAGAGCCCCATGTGGCTGCTCCAAATCCAGGGCTCCCTGGCTCCAGGCTGGTGACATCACTGGTGTAACAGGTCCAATTTTTTTCCCAGTAAATCTGTTTACTGAAGGTGTAAATGGTCATGCTGAGAGAGCTCCACCTGATGTATCTTCCCATGTTTTCTGCTCCTGCTTGGATCAGGGCTTGGCTTTGCACAGCTCCTGTCTGCAGCCCAGCATGGGGACATGCCAGCGAGACACCTCCAAAATGCCACTGAACTGGAGGCAAAGGCAGTTGTCCAGCTGCCACTTGATCTCTGCTCTGGGTCACCTGCAGCACATGTCTGCAATCACCCCGTCCTGCTCCATACAGGACAGAGACTGATTTCACACCAGGCACAGCCTGGCTGGAGGAAGCAGCGGGGCCATTTCTTCAGGGGGACAGGCAGGTCCCATTCCAAGCACTTGAGCAGTGATGTTGAGCTGCTTTTTTCATCCCTTGTCATTTTCTGTCTTTGAATACATCCCGTGGGTGAGTTTTCTTGAAAGAGACGACACATCTCTCTTCATTGCTTTCCTTTATTTTTTTTTGAAAAAGCAGGAACAATACAACTCATCTTTCATTGCACAAACTGGTATTGCTAAAGGATGGAAAACAATCAGGGGCTGGTTTTCTCCCTTTTCTTCCTACCTTCATTACCCTTAACACATACAGTTCTCCTCTTCCATCACGAGCATGGCCTTGCTAGAGAAGATCTTAGATCGAACAATCCCATGTTGATTTTTCAATATCTCAAGCGCTGACTGGTCTAATTAGCTCAGAAATGCATCATTTGTTAAAGAAAGATGAGGTGCAGGCTGACACCTGCTGTATAAATTACTTGCTGCCTTAGCTAATTACTTGCCTACACTATTAGGTGAGCGAAGCCATCACTAATGTCTGGAGTTGAAGATGTTGAATGGGAAGGGAGGAGATGGTGTGCAATGGTGGACAGGAGATCAAGGGAACTGAGATGGTGGGAGCAGGGCCAGTGCTAGTGCTGGTTTATACCTCCCCTGGGATATAAAGCTGCAGACTGGATAGAGTGAGAAGAGGGACCCCTTTGGAGTCCCCTGACTACCAGGGACCTTGTCAAGTGATCCTGGACAACAAGTTGTCTCTTCCCATCCCCTGTTCTTGCCTGTAAACTCTAGAGAAGGTTACATATGTCCGTTTGAAAAGCTCCAGTGATGAGTGTTATATAAAGGGCAGAAATCATTACTAGGTATTGTTGGGATGTGCAGGGGAGAGCATGTATAGAGATGGAAAAATACAGGGAGGAAACAAATCTGAGCAGCAGTGGCACAGGAGCAACAGAGCTCTCCTACTCTTGGATGACAAGTGCCTCTGAGGAGCCTATGCAGATATGGACCCATTTCCCCATGGCTCTGGCTTGGGATGAAACTGCTGCTGCCATAGAGCCTGGGGCAGAGTGGCTGGAAGTCCTCACAGCCCTATCTGTGACAGGCAGAACCAGATCTGGCCTCTCCACAGGCTGGTGGTGGAGGACAAGGGGAAGTAGGAGCCCTTGGAGATGGGGAAGGGACCAGTCCCGGACACCCAGGGTGCTCTCTGCCCCCACAGACAGAGTCAGGCCATCGAAGTATGGGTCTAAAACTGCCCAAAATGGATCCTGAAGGGAAAAGCAGCTCAGAAAGGGAGGGTTTGGTGGGAGCCAGTAATGAGCACTTGATGAGGGGTGCTGTGGTTCCCTCGCTCAGGCAGATATTTGGGACAAGGTTGTGAGAGGGGCAGCATGGATGCAGACAGGTCTTTTCCAGCTGCCTCCATCCAGATCCCAACTGCTCAGTGAAGCAACCTGTCATCCCAGTGGGGATGAGATGTTGGGTTTGTATTTGCAAGGAGAGTGTAGGACACCATTATGTCCCAGCTATTTGCTGTAACAAGAAATTTCCTCATCTCCCTCCTTTGAGCTGAGGCCATGAACAGCAAACAGGGTGGCCAGAGGAGGGTGGGGAGGATACCCTCCAGCTGTCCCAGCCCCAAGAGGGTAGCGCCAGGGCTGACAGTAGAGCTGCTTTTGGGGCTTGGGTGAGAAAATCCTGGTCAAGGCTCTGGCAGCAGCTGATACTGCACAGTCTCTCCACTGTGCCTTCCTCCTCGCCCACACTCAGCCTCTTCCTGACATCTAGTGGGAGCCAGGCAACATGGCAAAGGGATCTGGTGCCAGCTTCAGATTCCAGGACACACAGACACACACCAGCCACCCAGCTGGGCACAAGGCCTGGGCTAGTGGGGCCACCAAAGGGCATCAGCTGCGGCATTCAGCTGGGCTTCACCAGGGCACGGTTTGTTTCTCTGTAGAGAATTGCTGGGTACAAAAATTCAAAGTATCATTCCTCATGGAGCCAGTTATTAATGGCCTGGCAGAGACTATGCCCTGAGCCATGGGAACCTTTTAGGATTATCCACCATCTCAGACCACTTGAGCCCTCTTTCCCTCTCCTACTGTTTTTCCAGGTTCCCAGGTTGGGTGCAAAGCAGTGCTTGGCAGACAAGGTTCCCTTCTTGGCTTTGCTTTTAGATTTGGGAGTTGGAGGGAAGAGGTGAGGTGGGAGGAAAAGACAGGCAGGAGCTGTTCCAACATGACATCTCTGTGCTCCGGGTTGAAGACCATCTCCTCTCCACCCAGGGCCACTCTCTCATTTTAGAGCCATGCATGTCTCCCTGGGTTGTCACTAATCCCTAATGACAGCTGTCAAAAGCAAACCTGCTCCCGGCTCACAGCCAACTGCCCACAGTTACAGAGGCAGGACAGGGACACAAGCTCCCCACAGCATTCAAGGGACAGATATCCTCCAGGGTCATCCCACCCTGGTCAGCATCTCTACTGGTTTCCTGGTTTGGTCTTTTTGTATCAGCCCATCCTTCCCTAAAGCCCTTAGCTGCAATGATGGGTGGGAGATAAGTCCCTCCTGCCTTGCTCCACATGCTCATTTTCTGCAAGCAAAACCAGCTTATTTTTTTCCCACATTGCCATCTACCTTTGTTGGACTGTGTTCACTGCATCTCTCTAACTTGCTGTCTGAAGGCAAGGGCATCACCTCTCCACACATCCCCTGGTGACGTCCAAGCACTTTCATCAATGAATGGCCAGAAGTTAAACACCAGCAACAATACAACAACAACAAAAGATATCTTTATTTTGATGACCAGAAAGAAAAATGAATTCAAAGAGCAAAGATATTAACAGAAACACCAAAAGTGCTCCAAGCAAACCAGAGTGATTTGCACGAGTGCCTTCCCCAAGCAGCCAGGCAGATGTGGCTCTGGTCGCTGGCTCTCCTGCTGTGTGGACACAGTGTAGATCCACGCTTCTCCCCTACATCGTCCCACACCTCCCCCTTGCTGGAGGGACCCCCAGCAGCCCAGGGATCTCCCACACCTGGGGAATGGGCAACTTTGGGGGGGGTGATAAAGGGCTTGGAGAAGGGTCACTGAGTGAGCTTACATTGACCCTTATGGAAAAGAAAGGCACTTCCCAAATTTCGGTGGCATCCTGCCACCTGCACACACCCCCAGGACTGCGAACTGTCCGTCCACCACCTACCCCTGCCCACCCCAATCCATCATCCCAGGGATATAGCCCACCAGCAAAGTAGGGGAGGACATGGCTTAAAGGTAGAGGAGCAAATCCAGCTTTGAGTTGTCCTCAGCTGCTCTGTGCTCACTATGGTCCCTGAGGTGCAACCCCTCAGCTCCCCCTTGACTGTCGCTCCAGAGAGGCACTTTGCTGGAGAGATGGGGCTGAGATCTCTCCTTCCTCAAGAGAGCAAGATGGGGAAAGGTGGTGGCCCTGGGCTGCTCTTGAGCTTTGCCCAGAGCCTCCTTCCCATGGACTCTGCCCAGAGCAAGGAGGCAGGAGCAGGACCAACACATGCAGGATGCTGAGATGCATCATGTGCAGCAAGGAGCATTGTAGCCCCAACCTGATTTTCTTTCCCACACACACGTCCAACAGCTTGCTGAGCTTCCAGATGGGGTGTGGTGCCTTTGGGAAAAGCAGGAATTTCTGGAAGCCACATTAATCCAGTGACTCTCTAAGTGGCTAATCACTCCCAAAATCCAACCCAAAGCCTCTGAAATTATGGACATGAGTCCCAAACTTTCAGGATTTCCATGGAGGGAAGTCTGGTCTGCCCTGGGGGATTCTCTTTTCCCTGTGTTTAGAGACAAGCAGCAGACAGGCACTTGCTCCCCTAACATGGGACTCACAGCCTCAGCCACTGGTCCTGCCCCCTGTTTTGGGGGATCCTGAACTGCTCTGGGTCTCAAGTGAAAGGATCCAGCCACAGGTCAGATCCTGTTTTTCTCCTGAGGATGCAGAAAATTCACAGGAAACACTGAACATGGGGAAAATTGCACTAGTCCAGGAGCAGAAAGTCTCACAAAGTCACTTCTAAGTTAACTCACTCACCTCAGCAGCTCTTTCCATCTCCCAGGTCCGACCCTGCAACCTGAACCCATCCAGGCTCAGGAACAGCAGCCTTTGGGAGCAAAAGCACCGACGCTGTCCCCCTTCCCACAGCACTTCACAACGGTGGAGCTGGCAGTTGGAGAAGTGGTTGGCAGCCTCCAGCACGGCTCCAGCCCAGGGAAGTGGCTCGTGAGCTTGGTGCAGCAAACACGGCAGAGCACCAAGCAGAGCAGTGGGAAGGGGACATCTGGACCCGGGCACATTCGGAGAGAAGCATCTCTTTGCACTGTGACCGTGGAGGTGGTTGGGAGCAGGATCATGAGTTTCAGATTGTTTAATTTAACCTTTCTTCTCATTCAAATAGAAATTCATTCAAAGTTGTAAGCAAAGGCAGAGCTGTCATCTCCTGAGGCTGGGGGAAGCCATCGAGACCTCTCTGCCTGCTGGTGACACCTCTCCCAAGCCTCTAAACTTGCTGCATGGAACAGGCCCACCTACTAAAACCCCCTATGCTGTCCTTCAAAGTGGAAGAACCAAAACCAAAGTGATCTTGGCACTATGTCCTCTGCCCTAAGGAGAGTACTCCTTAGCACCAGAGCAGCTCAGCAAGTGATTTTGCTTCCTGAGATGCAACCCAACTTTCCATCTGGTCCCCCCTTTGGTGGCACAGCACAGCTGTGTCACCGAGCAGCTCTCAGAGGCAGCATGGACGGCAGTGTCGCTGCTGGTGAGGCATCAGCCCCACTGAGCTGGGCAGAGGGTGCCCAGCTCATTGCTGGAGGGGCTCAAACCACATGCAAATCCATGAAGCAACACATGGAGCAACCCAAGGGGGGAGAGGGGGGCAGGGGCCTCAGACATGGCCCTGGGGGCTGCGCTCGGGCCGCAGGTGGCGGGTGGGGGGCTGCTGCAGCAGGGCAGTGAGGATGCGCTGCAGCTGGATGAGGCGGGCACGTAGGGAGGTGGAGGAGAAGAGGTTCAGCTGGTAGGACGGGTCAAGGGGCAGGATGGAGATGAGCCACCAGCACCACGTTGGGCCGTCTGCCGAAGCCTGGAGGGGAGAGAGGGAGAGAGCCCCACGTCAGAAATTTCAAGGTGAATGTGTGGCCTTGGGGTGGCATCACTGATGGGAAACAGTTGCTCTGCTCAGATAGTGATGCCAGCTTTGGCTAAGGTATTCCTCTGAACAGCCCTTTTGGCTGTCCAGTCTCAAAATTGCTGGATACACTGATTCAATTTCCAGACAAGCATTCCCCAGGGAGTCTCCAGACACAGATGTAACAGGGAATAAGTCTGTACTAAAGAAACAAAGAAACATCTTGTGCGTTTCCTTTTTTGAGGCAATGCTTTTTGTAAATATAGGCCAAATTCTGTGTGGCCAGTGCCTTTTGAGACATTTGCCTCACCATCACTCAAAAAGGGGAGGCACAACCCCTGGGGCAGTGCTTTTATAAACCAGCTTCTTAAAACCTGAGCCAAACTAAGAGGGAAATGCTCGACTCAGCTGAAGGAGGGCGAGCCGTTGTGTAATTTTGAGCACACTGTGGATGTGATTGCTGGCCAGGACAGCCTTAGCCTGGGACAAGTCAGCAAGAGCATACTTGTAACAACTCAGACACACTTTCTTAAAGGAGTGAAAACTAACTCTGGGACTTTTTTTTCTCCCTCAAGAATCTGAATTTGTCAGAGCAATTTAATAATGAAACTGGATCCTGCAGTCTTAGCTCTTCTCCTCTGGCCAGGTAGGGTTGTCTCAAAGGAACACAATGAGAAAGGAGACTGCAGACTCGCTGAGCTGCAGGGTTCATTTCTTTGCTCATTTATGGTTTTGATTTTGTTTTTTTCCCCAAATGTTTTCAAAGCCAGACAGTTCGGTTTCTTGGTTCTTATTTAGGAAAGGACCTTAGGAAAGCTTTTAAAACTCAGTGCTCAAGCTTCCAAGAACAGTTTTAAACCATAAAGAAACATGAAACAACTTTAACAAACAAGCCCTACCATCTCTCTGGGTGAGAGGTGCCATAACTGGTAACAGGATGAGAAAACAGGGTTTGCTTTGCTCATCTTGAGTCAAGCAGGGAAGTAGGTTGGTTACCACTGCTTCAGAGGATCTCTTGGTACCCTTCCCTCAACGCATTACCTGGATGTCCTCTTCCTTCTCCGGCAGCGGTCCATGCTGCATCAAAATGTGCCTGGAGGGAAGGTCTCCGTGCTCACAGAACCGCTGAGCCAGGCGGTAGGTGCTTTCATGCAGGCACTGCAGCTCCTGCAGCTCCTCCCCGACCACCTGCATGGAGGGAAGAGGAACGCAAGTGGTGCGCATGGGGAGGTTCTGTCCCACCACAGCAAGGGCTTTTTCCCTGGCTCTGCCCTCACCTTCTTGTCCTCCAGGTACTCAATGTCAGCAGTGTTGTAGCCATCCCTGTGTCCGCGGCTCAGCACCCGGAACCGCCGCCTGCCGATGGTGTCCACCAAGGACCTCCCATCCGCCAGCAGCTCGATCTGCCGAATCTCCAGCATGCAGCCGTAGTCAGCAAAACTGGAGGGAGCCAGGAAGAGAAAAGAGGGACTGAGCTGGAATACTAGTGCTGAGAGCTGCTTCTCTTGGCAGTACCACCTCCAAAAGAGGAAAAGGCCTGGGAACAAGCTGGCTGGGTGGTTGCAGATTCCAAGATTCACTCAACTCTTCTGAGTTACCACTTGCTGCTAAGGGGCAGGAATAGTGAGCATGGTACCTACACTCCCCTGGATTTGCCATACACCAAAATGACTTAGATCCTCATACTGCCCCGATGTCCAGTGGTCCTGAAGACATCATCTCTTGTAGAGACTTACTCCCAAAGCCCAGAAAAATGTTATTTATCTCACTTAACTTGAACAGGACTGTAGCAAAGGGCAGAGATGACATGTAAATACAGATATTTAACAGAGTACTTAGGTTAGGAGACTAGAGACTCAGCCCATTCAAGATGTGGAGTCACCACCTGTAACATAAGGATGGCAAAGCTGCACCAAACAAAAGCCCATTTAACCCTAAATCCTCTCTCAGCTCGTTAAGGACAAAGTATGAGAAACAGGGCAGTTTTCAAGTGCTTACTAAGAGGAGCTGGAGGTTATAGCCAGGGAACCATGCAGCTCAGAGACATCCTGAGCCAGAAGCTGTTCCCAGACCATCATATTTAACTGACTGCTGGCTCTGCCCAACTCCAGCACCGACCTCATTCCTTGGCTGGCTGGTGGGGATGCTGGGAGACACTGAGACCCCGTTTCACTCTGCTGTGTGGGGAACGCACCACCCCCCTGTTGATTTTATCTGCGGGCCACAGTGGGATAGAGAATTGCACCTGTTTCCTTCTCTCCTAACTATATGTGATATTTTAGACATTCAGGGCTGGGGCAGAGAGGGGCAAATCAGCTGGGGCAGAGGGAAGCTCACCTTTTCCCATTCTCATATATACACATGCCAAACCTCCTCGTGCCGGTCTCCTGACACCGCCGGATCATGAGACGGTAGCGAGGCTCAAAGACATGAAGAGGGCAGGCAATGCCTGGGAAGGACATCGTGCATACGAAGATGGGGATGTTCTTGGTCAGGCTGAGGGACAGGAGGAGAGATCACTTTAAAACAATCCCAGAGCAAATCCAACCTCAAAGGCTCTGCATCAACTACTAACCCAAAACAGATTTGTCCTTTACACCAAGAAGTGATGCTCTGGCACAAAGCAACATCAGAGCTTCCACTTAGCCCACCAAGAACCCAGGGACAGGCTCTTCCCACAAAACAATTCTTTGCAGAGATGGTCCCTCATCCCCAGCTGCCCCATGGGGCACGTCCATACCCACCCAGCAGTGCTGTGACATGGTGCTTGGAATTAGAACAGACACCCCTTGAGCTGAACCAAGGCAGAGCAACAGCATGCGGTGTGGACAACACCCTTTGGAGCCCCTCAAGGCCCTCGTGCATACACACACACCAAAGCAGGTCCCTGCTTACTTGGAGAGCTCTGCCATCTCAGCCCGGTGCAGCTCCCGGCGCTCGGCGAGCTGTGCCGGGAAGGTGGCCAGCATGATATCCTGCAGCAGCACAGTGGGGTTGTAGCTTCCAGCCTTCAGGTACTAAGAGAAATAAGGACCAGAAATAGGTTAGAGAAGAGCAGGGAGATGCCCTGAGGCCCTGCTGGACTCTGAATCTCGCTCACTTTTATTGGAGCTGAAGGTAATTTGAGATGAGAGAAAGTCAGGGATAAAACCTATTGGGAGATGTTGAGCCATCTAGAAGGACGGGATGTCAGCTCCACTGAGACCTCCAAATGCATCTTAGACCAAGGGCCCATCCAACACATTGTCCTGTCTGTGACAGTGATACAGTTCTTGTATGACAACCTAATTTCCCTGATGGTCTCATCCGAATCCCTTTTCATTAAAGATTAAATCAAATCTCCAGGCCAGCAGGTTTTCCATCCATTTCCATTTTTAAAAGTAATTAGCATTCGCTTCTTTCTTTCTCTCTCTCTCTCTACCTGTTTACAATGTCACTAAATCATTGTGGCATCTTGTGGAAATTAATCTCTTGGTCTTAATTATCAACTGTCTCATCATTCCCACGTGTGTGGAGCTGACAATACCGTGCCAAGGAGCTGCTAACATGCAAGCACTGCACTTTTCGCACCTCAGCCCTGGGCACACTGCTGGCAGACAGAGGTGCTCCTTGTGTCTCCCATGGGCTCCCTCCCAATGGGACACGTGCCCTCACCTCTCTCAGGCTCTGTTTGCAGAGGGGGCAGTTGGGCCGGTGGTCCAGGCAGCGTTCAAGGCACTCCTTGCAGAAAGTGTGTCCACACGGCGTCGTCACTGGCTCGAAGAACATCCTGCAAATTGACCAAAGTCAACAAACTACAGAGAACAATGCCAGGGAAGGAGTGTGGGTGCCCTCAGAACTGTGATTCTCCAGGCCTAGCTCAGCACTCTGCTTTGGAAACTGTGGCTGGTCTCAAACCCACGGCTCGGGGCGGGGGGTGTCCCACAAAGCACTCGGGGACCTGCAGAGGCCCAGGCTGGTGCTGCACAATTTGAGCAGGTCACGGTGGGCAAAGCCATAGATGGCTATCCCCAGCCTGGTACCTGCATCTTCCTTGAATCACCTTGCTGAGAGCAAGTGATTTTGCTTCCAGCAGGAATGAGGCATTCCTTATGTCCCCTCCCACCACTTCAAGGGAAATCTGCTGCCTTCACTAGCCTTCTGTGCTGAAGACAGTGATGCTGCAGGGATTCAATGCCATGGAAAGCTATCCCAGGCCATGTTTTACAAGCCTGGCAACCCATGACTATGACACTCACCTTCACTATAGCTCGATTGGCTAAGTTTTGCTCATAACTCCTGCTAACTAAATGTAAAGGTTCCTAACTGGCTTATTCCTTTAATTAGGTGTCTGGGCTCAGGTTGTCAAACTTGCACAATGTTGTAAGATGAGAACTGCCCTAGGCCTGAGCACTGCTCCCCATCCCTGCAGGGTCCCTGCAGACCCCATCAATACACACATGGCACCCCTTGGTCCTGGCCAGGGCCGCAGTTCCCCAGACTCCTACACAGGTGTGTAGCCCAAAAGGCAGCAATGGGAAAGGGCATCCTTCTCACCTCCTCCAAGAGCAGAGCTGATAGCAAGGACTCAATTTGTTTACAGGAGCTCCAGAATCAGAAATGAAATTAAGATCTTGGGAAAGTCCTACTCAGCAGTGAGCTCTAACTCCTGAACATTATGTTTCCCTGACCTCAGAAGAGACTTAAATTCACCTCATTTGGACCACATACAGCCTTGACCTCTCTCCCTTGTGTCACACCCCTGTGCTGTGCCCAGACCTGAACAAAGCCACCACACAGGAGACCTTGGCTGTCTTGCACACCCAGCAGTGCAATGCTCAGCCCTCTGTCAGTAGCTGCTTGCACAACTGCTCAAGGTCCTGGGACATGCCACAAATAATAGCCTGGTTTCAGTATGCCCTGTGGCAGCACCCTGGCCCTGAGTCAGCAGATATGGGCTCTACCCTGTCCCCTTTTCCATCTCCAAGACAGAAAGCTCGGAAATGTTCCTCTCTGGGTTTGCAATGATGGTATTTCCTTGGGGCAACATCTTTCTGTTCCAGCCTGTGGTTACAAAGGGCAACAACTGCTTTCAGTCTTTGACCCCACTGAACATCCCCACCTCCACACCAATGTCCCGAATGCTGCAGACCTAAAGCTGCTGCGCCCTGAGACAGAGCAATCGGAGCTCTTACAGCCCAGCAGGGCAAAGCATACCTCTGTCATCCTCTCTTATCTGTTATCTCTACTGAAACCTGTGTTTCAACAGTACTAGGGACTGAGTTTGCTATTAAGATGTGAAGGAAGATCCACACCAGGAAAGCAAACCCAGCAGGTGCTAATTCATCATCCTAAAAGCTCTCCCGACGGAAAACTCACCGTATGCAGAGGGAGCACTCCAGGTCAGATATGCTCAGCAGCTCCCTGAGGCATGGCTGGGTACACTTTTCTGCTGCTGTTTCATCTTCATTATCTAGTGTCAAAAGAGAAGACTTTCCATTTCAATCCTGAAAATTAATCTTTGCTTTCTGTCTTTGTTCTGAGGTGTAAGTAGTTAACTGCCACGCAAAGGGCTTTGAAAGTTAAAACCAAAAATGCTAGGAAATGCCTAACATGAACCCCTCTATCAACCATGTTCATCCATAGCTTTTATATCAGTGGGTCTCATGGTGCTTGGTAAAGGAAGGTTCTTCTGCAGGCAAGGAAACTGAGGTACTGGGAGATGATGTGACCTAAGAAGATCCCAGATGGAGATGTCTGGAGACTGGCCACAAGGCATCATCACTGCCTTAGGCAAACCCATGTACATGGAAACCATTTGGCTAGGCACTGATGGCAACTTAAGGCCAAAGGAGGTGATACTTCCCCCACAGCATGACATGCTGTGTGCACCACAAAGGAATTTAAGCACTGATTTGAAATCCATCAGAACCAAAGGAATTCTCTCCGTGACTCCAAATAAGGAACAAGCCATGTCTGGCTTTAGCAAGGACGTTTCACCAAGTGAGACCCAAAGGCTTGGTGTATTTTCACCAGCTCAACATAGGAAGATTGGATCCTCCTTATATGCACAAGAAGCAGTGAACCTGCTGGCCAGAGCTGTCCCATCAGGTGTCCACAGGATGTCTGCTCGCTGAGCTGGTACATAACACCAGCACCAAGTTTTCAGTGCCAAAAATTATTTTAAACAAGTATTTTGCATGAGATGAGATCTTGGTACCTTTGACAACACTCACCTACCAACTGCCAGTTCTGCCTCTCTGACAAAGTCTCTGGTTTCTCCCATTGTCCTGGCTGGGAAAGCGTGGCTGTCCCCTGGCTGTGCTCAGATCCAGCATCCCCTTTGCCATCTGCTGCCTCTCCCTCTTGATCCTAGACAAAGATTAAATTGAACCCAAAGCTCTTCTTGCTTTGAATACACCACCCAATCTGCCCTGTCGAGCCCAATGGCACCACTTTTTCTGGTGTGCTGCTGCACATTAAATTCTTGCATCTGAGGGACAGCAGGAGAGCGTGGCCTTCGAGCATCCCTGCTCATCTCATGGTTAAAACATAGGTTTAGTCTCTCCAGATTTACCAATTGCTATTTGAGTGTATCTCAGCCTATTTTTCTCCAAACCTGCCGAATTCCTCTATAGAATGCAAAGAGCAAAAGATGAGCTTTCCTCAATAGCTGCTAAATATCTGTGGGGTTTGGATGAAAAAAAAAGAAACACTAAAACTGACATTTTCTTTTCTATTTTTTTTTCCTGAATGTAGTGTCCGGGGTGTTTTATACACAATAAGAGTCTAAAATCTTACCAGATTTACTGCAAAATAAAACTAGGAGAGTAGTAGAAGACAGAGCAAGCCTCCTCTCCTTCTCCAGTCCCCACAGCATCAGCTGTGATGATGTCTTTGCTCTCCCACCCTCCGCTAGCTGCAGCTTCTCATTCCAGCACATAACCACATGGCTACGGTCCAGCACAGCCTCCCTTTATCACACCTCCATTCCCATCACTGGAAAACCTCAATTCAGGATGTCCCAAAGGGACATTAAGTCCCATAACAATCTCAGAGGGTTGAAAGCTGTTTTACCTGAGCTTGTGGAGAGGAGGATGGGAGTGCAGGGCTCCCTCCATCGTCCTGGGGACGAGTCGAGCTCTGGTGAGCCTCAGCCAGGCATGCAGCAGCGGTGTGTGATGGAGGGGCATCCTCCTGCATGAGGATCTGTAAAGAGAAAGCAGGGCTCAGAGAGTGCTGGAAGAAGGAAGCAAGGAGGTGGGTAGGCTGCCAGGCTCCCTCTTTCCCCAAAGCAGCCTCCTGCCCACTGCAGGGCACAGCAGGGTTACTTGCTTCAGCGCTGGCTGAGCTCTCTGTTAAATCAATGCCTTAGCATTGCATAAGGAAGGAAGCAGCACAAGGCGGCAAATTTAAGGACTGTAAGAGCGTGTGGGCATGTTCTCCATCACCCACAAAAAGCAGGAAGAAAGTGAGCTGTGAGTGGTACAAAGTCACTCCCCATTCCCCTGCTCTCCTGCAGGGCAAGTGTCCTCTCACAGCATGAAGTCCCCATGCTGAAGGCCCCAATAGTGACAGTAATTTTGGTATACGGGTGGGTGCTGGCCTGAAATCATCTGCAGAAAAGACATTGACTCTCCAGAGACAGCTTCTGGCTGGCTGCTTTACTTTGGGTGACTATTGATGCTTGCCTTGAAGCCCATCTCATGCCACATCAGCATCTAATCCGTGCATAGATACAATAGATCTGAGTTCTTTAGAGGAAAAGAGTATCTCCCTGTGTGATGTGACAGCACGAGACCCTGCCATGGTACAGCCTATGCACCTTCTCCATCTCTCTCCGAGCAGGGTGGAAATGGGGACGGAGCGTCAGGCAGTGCTCCCATGCCAGTAGGGCTTCAGCTCTCCGTCCCATCTCCAGAAGCACCTTCCCTTTCCTGAAGAACCCCTGCAGAGCAAAAAAATCTGCAGTGACTACGAGACAGTGACCAGCTGGGCACACATCCCTTCAGCTCCCATGTGAACCCTGAAGAAATACCCCTCCAGCTTCCTGTCTACCCCCATCCCAGGCCAAAGCACCCAGACACACTGCTGCTCCCATGATCACACTTGTCCAAAAAAGACAGGTCCACCCACAGCCAGCTACACGTAAAACAGGGCTCTCCCAAAATGCAGCAGTTGCAAAAGCCAAGCAAACAAACCCTACAGAGACCTAGAGAAGGAAGGGCTTGTGCTTTTGAAGCCTTGAAAGTGTTACCAATCAGTGCTTCACAAATGAGCAAGTGAGCTGGCAGGGATGATTTCTCCAAGGACAGCTCAGCCTCCGGCCACAACCCCAGCTGTGATCCTGCACACCAGCACAGCTTCGTGCCCTGACTGTGATGCCAGACCCAGCACCAGCCCTCTCCCACTAGTGCAACACAGCACTTGCAGCCTGGATTTGCAGCTCAATGGGTTTGGCACGTGCATTTCTGAGCAGGATGAATCTAATGGCTACAAAAATCAGGAAAGGGTGAAGCTGCTCCTGTACAATAAGATTTGGCTCCAAGTGCAGCTGGCTGCTGGGGACTTCCCTCCACTCACCTCAGGCTCTCCAGGCTCAGCCCTGCACACAGCATCCAGGTCCTCCAGTGCCTGCAGGTGCTGCCCCAGTGCTGCAAACACCTCTGCCCGGCACAGCCGCAGGGAGCTGGCATCCGGGGCTGGAAAGAGAAATGTTGTCACTTGTGTGATGAGTCCATGCACAGTGAGGCAGTGGAGTTGGATAAGGCCAGGGAGATGCCAGAGTGGTGGGACAGCCCCTGTGCTTCTGCCTTGCACTGAGAAAGCTCCCGCACTCTTCTTCAGTAAGAGTCACCAGCCTCATAAGCCTCAGTGAGGAATTTATTTCCCCTAAACATCTACTTTTAAATTCTTTGAGGCTCTTTCCTTTGTTTTCCCCCATCTCCCTCAGCTAAAGGGCCCCACCATTGCCTTGGGGCTCAGCCACACCGGGACATAAGCTCTCATCCATCCTTTTGGGATGAAGCAAAAAGGCTGTACCACACACTCCCTACTGAGGCTGTTGCCACGGGAAGCTCTGCAATATGATTCACCTAGCAGAGCCACAGGAACACGTTACCAAACAAGCATGCAGCTCCAGAGACTTGTGATGCCAAAACATCGGGGAGCCTCTTGGACCTGCTTGGCTGCCACTGCTGTCCGAGGGCAGAGGGGAAACCAGGGGCAGTGCAAGGATCTGCTCTCATCACATGAATCAGGGTTTCCAAGTATAACAAAAGCCTGAGATTTCCCAAAATGGAGGAAGAGAATTTGGCATCCAGTTCCTCATCAGCGAGATGTCACTGATGGGATCTCAGTGGTGGCAGAGACACAGCTCCTGCAGGCACTACTGGCCATGACACCCCAAACATCATGGTGCTGGGCACCCCCCCAACTCCTGCCTGCTCCTAAATACCAGGCAGTGAGACTCTCTTCTCTCCTGCCTCAAAGAAACCCCACAAACACCTTCCTTCCTAGCAGCACTGTCAGCAGGAGAACTGGGGTGAAGGAGCTGAGGGAGCAGGCAGCACCCCAAAAGCCCACATTCATGGAGTAACCAGGTGTGGTAACGTTTGTGGGATTGAACTGCAGATTCCCAGACCCACCCCATTATATCACAGCTTGCTGTGGAGGTGACCTACATCCAGTGCTGTGCTGGTTTTCCAGCTAAGGCAACAATTCTATGCACCCAGCCCTGCATTCCACCCCAGCACTGAGCATTACCAGACAGCTGACGAGAGATGGGGTCAGGGAACTGCTTCTCCCACCGCCTCTGGGGAGGTCTCCAGTGTCAGAAAGGTCCCCACTGGCTCCTGACCCCTCCCATGCTCAGTGCAGAGCACAGGGAGACCTTGCTCTGTGCCTGGGGCTCAAGGTGCCACCACAACCAGGAGAGCAGCAGAGAGACTGACCCCAGCCACCCCTGCACCAAGGTTTCGCTAACCATGCTGAGCTGTGCACCAGAGAAACACCTGATCCCTCAGAGCTTATTTCCACTTATAACGTTAGCTGGGACCTTAGGACTCAAGTCAGGAGACGTGGGAACTTTCTGCTCAGTACCCTGTCCCACAAGCACGGATCCAGAGATGAAATATTCCAGCCCCTAATGACAGGTAGAGATGAACAAAGGAGTACAAAGTCCAGAGGCATATTTTCCATGTGGGCAAACACATTCAAACATTTGCACAGCCCGGCAATAAACCGAAACATTTGGTGAAAACAAGATGTGTAAAACTGGGCTATGAATTCTGCATTCCACTTCTCCTGCAGCTATTTTTGATCTATGATATCATTAGACATTAGGGATGTAAGCCAGCTGGCGGCACTAGTGGCTGGTGAGTGACTGATAGTGCTTCCCAGCCTCCCAGCTTCAGGCACATCAGGAGGCCTCCCGTGTTACGCATTACAGGGCATTTTTTTTGTTCACTTAGAACAACAGATGATAAGAAGTGGACAATTTATTTTCTTCCAAGCAAACAGAGCTGCTCTGCAGGCTGGGCTGAGCAGGACACTGCAAACCGGCCCACAGCGTCACATTGAAACAAAAAAAATCCCCATTTTCATGGATCAAACATTTATCAGCAGTTATATTTGAAACTGAAAGGGAACCCACAAGAAATTGTGCAGTCTGAAAGAGGTTTGCAGGCTGCAGGAGCTGGAAAACACGACTCAAAAGCACCACTCACATGGCTGAGCCCAAGCAGCATCAGTAAGCATGGGCTTACGGGAGCTGCAGCTGTGACTGCAATTTCCTTGTTGTCCTAAGTCGGACTTCCCTTGTCCTTCAGGGAACAGAGCATGCAGGGAAGACTGAGGTCACAGCTTGCAACGTTTCCTCTTTATACTCATAGAGGCTTTTAAAAAAGAGATACATAACTGCACACCCTAATCAGATAAAACCCTGGCAATAAGGAAAATAGTACTAGAGAACTGTGCACGTGTATTTGTGTTGAAAGATGGGTGCAAGACAGATGCCTTGGGAGGTTGCATAAAGGGACCTGCTTATTGCTGCCAACACCAGAATGAGCCAGCCCACTCAGCCCTTTGGTTCCAGGCATTCCCTGAACCTCGGGCACTTGTCTCACAGCAGGAGATGAATAAGTGTCTGCGCTGGAGGAGGAGAGCCGACTGCTGTCATAGAAACGCCAGTAGAGAAAGGACCTTCTGCCTTTGCTGTCCCAACCCCCTGCTCCAGACGCATTGTATAACCCCTTTTATTTAAGCATTACTGTCCAAGAATTCCACTTACAGCCATACATTAAAGCAAATCATACACACACACACCCTCGGGCCCAATCCTGACCCTGTAGGTAAATGTCTCGTTGGAGCTGGTTGCAAAAGGAGGCTTGAGGGGGGGAACACACACAGGAACCCTGCCCTGTGCCGTCGGTCTGGCGTAAGAGCTCAGCTAAGGCTGTGTCCTCTCCAGACTGTAGGGGCGAGGATGTGTCTGTCCCAGACTGGGAAAGTCCCAGACACTTTACATAATGGTCACACCCCCACACCTCCCCGGCAAAGCCCTTCCTCTGACCCCAAAATATTGCCAGGCAGCAAAATGCAAGAAGCTGCTTGCAGCTCTTTCCTCCCCAACCTCTTGTTAACCTCAGAACATGTGGCTGATGGGACACAGGCTGTGTGCCTTGCCCTGGACACAGCCCTGGCAGCTGGGATGAGCAGCAGGATTTACCTGGCCACCCATCCCCTGCCATCACCCCAGGACACTTACAGACATGGAAAAAAAGGGCTAGCAGCTGGATTCCCCCTCTCCATCCCCACCAGCCCGGTCTTTCCATCCCACGTCTCCCAGCTCTGGATCATGCAGGCTCAGAGGGACTCAGGGGGACTCTGCTGGGACAAAGTGACCTGGAAATCACTTGTACCTGAAGGGGGCCTACGAGAAAGCTGGGGAGGGACTTTTTACAAGGGCAAGTAGTGATAGGATGAGGGAGAATGTCTTTAAATTGGAAGAGGGAAAATTTAGAATAGAGATTAGGAAGAATTCTTCACGAAGGGGGTGGTGAGACACTGGCACAGGTTGCCCAGGGAAGCTGTGGATGTCCCCTCCCTGGAGGTGTTCAAGGCCGGTTTGGATGGGGTCCTGAGCAGCCTGGGCTGGTGGGAGGTGTCCCTGCATATCGCAGGGGGGGCGTTAGAACTGGATGGGCTTTAAAGTCCCTTCCAACCCAAACCATTCTATGATTCTATGACCCACACCGGTACCCACCTGCTTCAACAGCACAGCCCGAGCATCCTCCTCTTGGCTGTAGGTCTGACCCCTCGCGCTCAGCATCCGCAGCCCCCACCCCGCCAGCCCCTGGGGTTCGGTGATGCTTACCCAGCTCGACCCCTCTCTGCGCCATCCTCAGCGCCTCCCGCGGGTCCCCACGGGTGACACAGCCTCGGACCCGCGCCAGCACCCAGGCCAGCCGGCTCTCCCGCTCCACGCATTTCTCCAGGAGGCTGCACAGCACCACGTTGCACCTCGCCGCCCCGACACCCAGCAGCTTCAGCCTCTCCTGGCACAGGGGGCAGCGGGGCGGCACGGCCCCCCCGAGGCACGGCTTGCACAAAGAATGACCGCAGGACACGGTCACCGGCTCCCAGAGGAGGAGGAGGCAGCAGGGACAGCGCAGCATCTCCAAGTCCCCGCTCTCGGGGCCGAGGGGCTGCGGGGCTGGGGTCCCCCCCCGGGGTGGGGAGAGGGGGCCGTGGCTCATGGCAGCGGTTGCAGATGAACAGGGGGTTGCCCGCACTCCCTGGCCCCGCGTAACGTCCCGCTCATCCCATCCTGCCTGAGGCTGCCGGCGCGTCCCGGGGCAGGACCCCACGCCTCCGAGCCCAACGAGCGGGGGGCGCCGCTGCCGGGGCTGCCGGGGCCGCCCATTGGCTGCCGCCCCGCCCCGCCCCGGCCCGGCCGCGTTTCGTAACGGAGCCCGCGGGATCGGGGCGCGCCTGGGGGTGAGGGGGTGGCACCGGGGGAGGAGAGGGGCGGGGGCCGGTATGGGATGCTGAGAAGAGCCAGGGGGCTTGGGGGCTCCGGTGCTGAACCTCCAGAGCCGGGACGCGGGGATGTTGGGGGGCTCCGGCGCCGACCCCCTGGAGATAGGACACGGGGATATTAGGGGGCGCTGGTGCCAACAGCCCGGAGCCAGGACGCGGGGATGTTGGGGAGATCCGGTGCTGAGTCCCCCAGAGCCAGCATATGGGATGCTAGGGGGGTTCCGGTTTCAACCCCACGGAGCTGGGATGCGGAGACGTTAGGGGGCTCCGATGCCGACCCCCTGGAACCAGGATGCAGGGATGTTGGGGGGCTCCGAAGCAGCCGAGGTGCATGGTGCAAGTTGGGGCTCTCGAGTGTGAAGCCACGCAGGAGACGCTGGAGAGCTCTGCGGAACAGCCAGGGGGCAGGGTCCCCGGGGGGGCTCTGGGACACTCGGAAGCAAGGGGAGAGTGTAAAGTGCTGGGGGATGGTTTTGGTAACTCCGAGTGAGGCGAGGGCACTTTGGAGCCATCCCATGGTGAGGGTTGACTGGGGAGTCTGGGGTGCTGCACGCACAACTCCTGGGGGACACGGGGTGCTCTGAGGTGAAGCCAGGAGGGTGTGGTGATCCAGAGCAGCTGGGACACAGGATACCCCCAGGGTGCGTGGTGCCTGAGCTAGCTGAGGTTCTCCAGAGTGGGAGTGGGGTGCAGGGTGTTGTGGTGCAGGGGCTGGTGAGTCAGGGGTGCATCAAGTGCCCGTTTGCAGGCCTAACTGTGCAGGATGTTTTGGGGGAAGGGGTGTCCCTCCAAAGTAGATGGGAAACTGCATCTCCCCCAGATGCTCTACTTATCCGTAACTGTACTAGTTTTGACCCTTTGTGAGGAAGGTCTTCTTCCCACTCACAAACCCCCAGAATGGGCTCTGTGCTGTAAGGGAGAGGCATCCCCCACCATACAGCCATACAGTGAGCAGGCAGCAGCTCTTGCATAGCAGCTGCTAGGCAAAACAGCTGAAATCTGGCAACTCTGGAGTGTTGTAGGTCAGACTTTATATAAGGATGATGCACATTCCCCAAGGGCTCTTTTGTGTGTTCCCAAGAACAAACCCAACCCATGCACACACAGGAAGGGATGCTCAGGGAGGGAGATCACCAGCAGGACTTGAGTGCTGGTGAAACCCATGCCCACTAACAGAGAGGCAGGCAGACGTTTGGGCTGTGGAGCAGGGTTTTTTTCAAAATCTACTGTGATTACATTAAGCAGCTCATGAATGGTCTTAAAAGCTCAACAACTAAGTATTTTGTGGGGGCTTGGAAGACTTTGCTGCTTGTTCTGTTATCTTTTTATCATAGTGGAGAAATCTCAGGCCTTGTTTAGCAGCACAATCCCAAACACCTCCTTAAGTGTGGCAATAGGGACAGCAGTCACCTCAGGAGCACGGTGGAGCTGTCAGGGACTGTGCTCTACAGGGGACATTTTCCATGTTCCCTGTCCATCAGTTGTTGGTCACTCTCCCAAAGGGACTTACCATGCTGCCAGCAGTTCTCTCACAGGCATTTCTCAGATGTGCAAGGCTCATTCACACCACTCTCCACACTAGTTCATGGCTGGTTTTTTTTCCATCAAAACCTGCACATTCACTGAAGAGATTTCCACCAGAGAGTCCTCACCAATCATACCTTCAGATTACCCGTCGAGAACACATTCATGGTTCCTGAGCTATGAAATTAGGGTGATTTTAGCTACTGCAGCCAACTTCACAGCAATGTGCTTGAAGAGTGCTCCCATAACCTGTTTGTGTGGCTCAGCTTGGGAGCAGCAGCCTCTGCCATGAGCAGCTGGTGTCAGGTAAGGAGATGAGCATCATCTTTCACCCCACACCTGCTCTTATGGGAGACACTGTGTGATTCTCTGCCACTTGCCTAGTTCTTTTCCTCACCTCTTGATTCACTTCACAACCATTCTCATATGTGTGGACTCTCCAGTGCCTTGTAAGTGGTGAGGACATGCCGCTGGTTTTGCATAATGCAGTTAAAAATCAATCAACCATGACATGCAAGTCCATTGGAAACAGGGCTTCAGTAGTGCTAGCACAAGAACAATTTGTTTTCCTCATTCCATGAGAGCTGAGC
Organism: Dromococcyx pavoninus; assembly: GCA_033558185.1. Lineage (NCBI taxonomy): Eukaryota > Metazoa > Chordata > Aves > Cuculiformes > Neomorphidae > Dromococcyx > Dromococcyx pavoninus. The sequence continues at coordinate 2,091,602 of JAUMJL010000411.1, read as the reverse complement.
TGGTTCTGAACTCCAAATGCTTTCTTTTATCACTGCTGGGTTTGTGCTGACTCGATACATAACTGTAAGCTTTAAATGCATAATGCTAACCATTCTGCTGGCCAGATGAGGACTTCATGTTTTGCATAACGTGGAACAGATCACACTGTGTTTAGGAACTATTTACAAAGCACGATAGGATTTATTTTATAATCTTATTTTTTTTCCACTTTAAAGGTGGAAAACAGCTCAGGGTCAGTGCAAAGTGAGGAGTTCCAGGTGTTGCTGCAGGAAAAAACAGCTCCTCCTCTGGCTCCCAGCCATGTTGTGCTTCAGTTCGAGTACAGCGTCATTGATGTGGTCCAGATCTTTCACAGGGCGACGTGAGGATCAGAGATTTCACACCAGCAATGTTTTCTCCTTTGTAATACATAAATATTTATTGCAAATGTTGAAATTTAATTTTGACACGTTGGGGATTAAGGAGTGGCTCAGAGGCGACAGCACCTTCCCAGTGGTGCCTTTTTTTGTGCAGAGAGAAGAGATCTGTGTGCTCCTTAGGGCGTCTTCAAAGGCATCAGTGAGCACTTGGCATCAACATGCACTGGGAATGTCATGACTCCTTTTACACACAGCTATTCCTGCTCTGCCTACCAGCCTCCTCCTTCGCACATAAGGCTGTCACTAGCAGACTTGAAAGTCCTGTTGATGAGAGGTAAAACTAGTTTCCCTGTTTTAAAAACATGAGAAGGAGGAAAAGTGTCAGGATCCCAGCTGAGGAGGAGGAGTGTTGCCATCAGCAAGGGACATGCACATCTGCTGTGACACAGATGCGTAAGAGTCAGTGCTGCCTGCACAGGATCAGGCCCTGGGTTGTTTTGGGTGATTGGCCAAAGAGTCAGGGCCAAATCCAGCCTCAGCATCTATGCAGACCCACTCCTGCCCCTGTGCTTTACAGCACCGTTTCAGCAGTGCTGTGCCTGGATCCTGGCTTGTCCACAAGCCTTCACAGTTGCCTCAAGGAATTATTTACACCTCAGTACATGCAAATAACATGCAGGGAGTTATTTGTATCATACCCCTCCCAGCCTGTCAACAAATAGATCAGACCCCTAGAATTTTTGATGTCTTTGCATCATGATATTTCTAGTTCTGTCATTCAATAATGAGGTTCTCCATTTGCCACGTGGTTAAAAGCCAGACCTAGTAAGTGAAGCAAAAGGAAGTGGAAGCAGGTGGTGTGGGAGATTTCATCTGTAGCCACGGCTCCTCTTTTATAACTAGGACCTTTTCTTTCAGGTCTCTGTATGCAATAAGGGAGCTGCTCCATGCCTAGTTTTCTCTTGGGCAGAGGCAATCAGATTGCCACACTGCTCTTTGTTGCTTGGTATCCTAGGTCTATACTGTGTTGACTTGGCGTTGGGCGGAGAGCAATCATCTAAATTACATGGTATTGTTCCTAGGTCCTGAAACTCTGCTGCTTGAGGGCTCTGAGAGGTCCTGACTCAGTAAGGAGGTTCAGATATAAACAGGTTTGGAGAATTAAAGAAACTTTCAGTATTTTAACAAAAACGTTAATATTTTCCCTTCTGAGCTATACAGACTTTGCCAGAGGCATCATCATTCCTAGAAATGTTAGTTGACTATCATGTGGATTGGCAGGACATAGAGCTACAATGTAAGTTACCTCATTGCTGATGTAACTGGGCTTATGCCTGAACTTCTGGAAACTGGAGAGTCACAGGGGGACAGCCCAGATCTGTATCTGGTTCATTTTACTCTCTTAGGCCAAACATCTTGGCAAAGAGGTTGGCAGGACATCATCACTTGTTCTTGGAAGAAAGTCCCATGTAAAATGTGTTGAGATGTCCTTTTCCATGGGGGTCATGTACAAGCCACATACTCCTGAGAAGGGACTAGGGCTAAAAGCAAGGTCACTGTTGTCCCTGTTACTCTGGGCAAGTGACAAGAGTGACATTCCCTGGGTGAGTGACAAGACCATAGTCTGCAGTGCAGGGTGCTATAGGCTTGCTTGATGCATCGCAATTGTTTCATTGGTGGTCCAAGGGCAGCTGAGGATCCTCCATCAGGAGGAGATGCCACGGAGGGGCCCTAAGTCATCACAGCTCATTTAGCACCATCTAATTCTAGGGTGCATAAGGGCATTGATAACATAACCAAGTGATTAGAGCAGGGAAAGCTATAAGGAACCCACTGTCTGAGGACAAAACTCCACCTTTATATTGAAGCAAGATCCACAATTCCAAGGGGATTGGTGTGCACAGGGAGCTGCATCCTAGCAGGCCAGACCTGGAGGTCACATCACCCATTTTGTCTTCTGGGTAGGGAAGGTGATTTGTAGTACAGGGCGAGCCAGAGTTACTGGCTTCACGAGATTCTGTGTGTCCATGTGCCTGACATGGTTTGTGTGGCCAGGGCTGACACTGTGGTGCCCCATCGCTGCAGCTCAAGAAACCACCAGGCTGCTCGTTCACCAGCCCACGTGGCCTTGGCTCCTTGCCCCAGCAGCAGTGAGTACGTGCCACCTCCCTCATTTCTTCCTTTTTTTGACTTTTCCTGTTTAGCTCCCACCCGCCTGACAAAGACAACAGCAGGGCTGGCTGGGACCCAGTGCTTCCTTTACACTTTGCCAAAGGAGGATGCAAGTGGCAGCGAGGGGGCTCTGCAGATGGCAGAGCCTGGTCTGCAGTGATGCCTCTGTCCTGCCCTGGTCAGGTCTAAGGTACAGCTTGCCCCACTCATCCCATACCTTAATGGCTGACAGGAGGGTGCTAACTGGTGGAGGAGCCCAGGGCACTGACTGGGAGTGAATTCTCTGGTGCCAGTGGGTTTGTCTGGGGTATCCCAGAGTGATGGCACAGGAGAGCATGGGCAAGCTGAGAGGTCCTGCAGCTGAATATCCCCTCCTTCCCAGCAGCCAAGAGTGCTGGGTGAGTGCTCACTCTGGCTGCACTGTCTGGGGGCTGCAGACCTTTCCCCCTCTCCCTGCTCTTTGTGTTGGCTCCTGTACAGATGTTTTTGCAGATTAGTTTTTGTGTGTATCTTCATGCTCTGCCCTAGTCTTTTATCCTTCAGCTCAAGCATCTCCACTACCACCAGCCTGATAATTCAGTGTCCTTCATAAGGACGCTTGCAAAGCCAGCTCAGCCCCATGTCTGACGATGAAGGAGAAGGAAGCACCTTGGAAATGCAAAGAATAATACAAGGGGTTGCTCAGAATCTTCCTGCAGGCCGCCTTCCCCACAGCCAGCTGCTGTGAAGCCCTAAACACAGTCACTGGGCTGGATTTCAGGCAGGATGAGCAAGGCTGTGTCTCTGCCACAATTATAAATAGCTGCTCGCAGGTTCCCTGGCTGGCTGCAACAGCAATGGCCTGGGCAGAGCTTTCTGCTCAGGGAGCAGGCGAGTATATGTGGCTGTGCCTTTTTTTTTCACAGGCTGTCTCACCTCCACCTCTCGCTGCACTTTGGACAGCAGGTGAATGGTGTCTGGGTGAGTCACTGCCCCGCTGCCAGCGCGCCCTTTCATAACGCGCAGACGTCACGGCCTTTAAAGAGGTCAGGTTGTTGGTGGAGGATCTGTCACCCAGAAACCTGTCCTGGTGGATCTGCCAGAGTAAATTGCAGGTTTTCCTTCACAAGAAGCCTGGCACAATTTCTGTGTGGATTTTAGAAATGCATTGTAGTGAGGTTTGGGAAGTAAAGAGCCCACTCTGCTCTTCTAAAAGAGCAAATGCAGAAGTTCCAAAAGGGTTTTTTTTAGGGGAGAAAAGGGTGCTGTCAAAGTTGTTTATCCTTAGAGTAATTTCAATGAAAATTAATCCCAAGCACTTCAGTGAATATAGCTCTGCTATAACTTTCAGGCTTCTGATTAACATAGCAAAAAAGTCTTAATTTACAGATTTCTATAGAGAAATATATTAGGGGACAAGTTGCAGAGGGATGCAACCCAGAGAGAAGTGAATGTGAGCCTTCTGCAGGGAGCAGGAACAGAGAGACTTGACCTTCCAAAACACCCTTCACTTGCAAGACTCAATCTCTTCGGTTTTTACTTTACTTATTATTGAGCACAAAAAATAGAAGAGTTGTTTCACAGGAAACCTCTGCCTGGTGCTCTGCAGAGATTAGCAGATCATAAGAAGGGCTGCAAGAATCAGCTTTTCTGGGAAAGTCAGGATTTCTAACTGTTTCCATTTTTTAGTGGAATGAAAACGCAGCTTGAATTTTTCCAGGAAGAAAGTCACTTGGAAACAGAGGAAAGATTTAGTTTTGATCTCTACATTAGAAAGGCTTGATTCCCTAATAGGACACGTTATATAATAAAGCCCTTAGATGCAAGATGAAAAATTTCATCCCAAAATAAAAGTCCAACCTTTCTGTTCTGAAATTGTTGGCTTCTATATATAAATGCCTTAATTTGCAGGCATCTCAGCATGAAATGGTATGGAAATCCATTCTTTCTCCACACCTAAGCTCTCTTGGCATCTCTGCTGCTACAAGGTTCCAGAAGGCTCCATGCAGTGTCCTTGCAGATACCCCCAGATGCTGTGAGCAAGGGCAGCACAACCCCTCCTGCTCCCCAAGTGCCAGCTGAGGTTATTACATAAAGAGGAGTAAATGCATGTAAACAAGACTTGCTTAAGTAACTCCACAGCTGCCAGTTTCTCTTGCTGAGCTTCTTTTCCTACTCCACCCCTCCAGAGCCTGACGTGATGGGCATTCAACACAGCTCTGTCTATGCTCCTCTCCCAGCCAATTGAAGCTACATCATCTCCAAGGAGCCCCAAGTTGAACTTTGCAGGTGCTTCAAGCAAATGAGGTGGTTAAACACCCTGATGAAGTCAGACCTCATGCCCAGCAGTGCATGGGAAGCTGCTGGCTGTCACGTCGGTAGGCAAGCACCCGCCTCAGCACACTGAGGTCATGCTGGGGATGTGTCCCACAGAACAGCCACTGTCCCCCTGTGGCCAAAGCTCCTCAGCAACCCAAAAACCTAAATGTGCCACCTGCATCCTCCACTAAGTGTTTCCAGGGCCCTAACCCATGTGGCTGCTGCAAATGCTTGTGCTATAAACACATTCATGTCGCCTGGCTTCAAGCCAGGGCTGAGATGTGATGAGGACTTCCAGAGGCCAGATAATTTGAAATGGTTTTCACCCCTGTAACTTCCTGGGGAAACTTGAGCTGTTCAAATCATGGCAGTAGAGGGGCACAGGGGAGAGCAAGCTATGTGCCTGGCAAAGCGCAGAAGGCAGGACAGAGAACCTCTGGGCCGCTGGAGGAGTCACCTGGATATTCACACAGCTGGTCCCTGGGTATGTTTTGCTTTTTTACTCTTGTGCCACAGGGATCTGGCTGTACATGTTATGTTTGCACAAAGCTTAGCACAGCAGCCTGAAGCAGGAACCATAAAACACAAACAGCAAACAGTAAAACTCTACCTGCCTTGGTGTTCACCATGACCCAACAGCACAGGGTGTACCCACGCTGGTTCCAAGGACGTGAAGGTGCTGTGATCCAAGCACTGTAAGGACACACTGGTGGGGTCAGCTGCACGCAGCCTTTTCTGAGCTTCACCCACTTGGGGAGCTGGGACAAAAGGTGCAGAGAACAATTTTGGGGCTTCTGGCTTGTTAGGCAAGCTCTCTGTCATCAGTTGAAAAGCAGAATCTCACTCCAGTGAGATGCAACACCTCTCAGCTCCAGTTGACCATCTACAGGCATACTTGACCCCAGAAAACAGTCCGGTACAACATGCTTGAAAAGTTTCCAAACTTTAACTTGAAAAGCAAAGGCAGGTCCTCCCCTTTTCATGTCCAGATGCAGAGAATTTATTCCAAGAGATTCCCATCTTGTGGGAGTGTGGCCCGAGGGGATTGTAAAATGCCACAACTCCACAGATTGCTTGGAAGTAGGTTGTGTCTTGTGCAAGATTCCTGCATACTTGCACAGAAGGGAAAGTAAAATATGCCAAATAACCCCAGATAGGGTTATTTTACATTAAGGTGCCCTTGTTCACTGAGCAATAAGGCACAGAGACTCAGCCTTTCGCTGCTGAAACCAAACTAATGCTTTGAAACCCAGTTTAGCTGTTGGGGTTGTTTATTTTTCTTGTCTTTGTGTTTTTCCTTTAATCTTTGTGCTGGATAATTAAGACAACATTCCCTAGCACCTTTCCTGCTGTTTGTTGTGATTATAAAAGAGCCGGCTGCATTTGTTCCATGAAAACAACATCTAAAGCCACGTTCTGTGGTTTCAAGTAAAATCCTCCACGGTGTTGACTCTTAAACTCAAGTCTGTCTGAAATCTGCATTACCCAGGAAAATATCATTAAAAATAGACTCCTTAAGAAAAACATATCAAAGGCAGAAACATAACTGGGAGAGTTTGTGCTCAAGTTCTCATTGAACTTTTTATGAGGGTGAGACTTCTGGGCTTGGCCTGATACACCAGCAGCAACAGTGGATCGGGCTGCTGGCACCGTTTTGAGGGCACAATCTGCTTTTCCCAGGTCCCTGCCCTGTGGGATCGTGTCGCGGGAGCCTTACAAAACAGCCGAGCGCTTATGAAACGCAGGGACCGGCTGCCACACGTCACATTCCCGGTAGATGGCGGTGACAGCTCATTTTCCCGATTTTTCCCTTTTCCTCCTGTTTTCCTGGCGCTGCACCCGCTGCCAGCCGGGAGGGCAGCAGTGCAGAAAGAGAGGGGAGTTTGTGGGGTTTTTTTTTCCCCCTTTGTAACGGCTTTTTGTATGGTTTTGATCCATTTGAAATCACAGTCGGTTGTACCAGCTTGCACAGCCTGTCTGTCCCCACTCAGCCTACTCCATCCCATAGCCAAGTGGCACAGAGGGGACACAGAGGATGTTGGCCCTACTTAACGTTGGAGGACTCTGCAGAGCCCGGCAGCCAGAGCACTCGTCTTTCTCCCCAGACTCTTTCATGGTCTTGAACAAAACCTCCCTGTGCTCACCCAAGTCCCCACTCCCCACCCATTGCCTTTCCTTGGCTGTTTCACAGGGGCACAGGTAGCACTGGAGAGGCAGTGTGACTGCATAGATAAATAAATAGCATTCCTCCTTGGAGCCCGCAAACACCTTTATTTGGCTATAAGTGGCCAAGGTACCCTCCAGCACGTGCTGTTATTTGCATCCCCACCTCCCTGGTGTGCGCAGGGCATGTGCTGTTGCTCCAGTATGGGAAGGCTAATCTTTGTCTTCCTTATCATCCTTGTCACTGCCATGGTCCTAAGCAGGAACAAAAAGAAAAGGGACACCACATGAGTGGAGTGCTGGAGTTTTTGTGTCCCGTTCCCTGGTACCTCTAGTTATTTGAGAGCACCCATAGCCAGCACCCACACAGGGGGTTGTAGGTATAAACCCCATAGGGCTGGTGCACAGTGGGGCAGCCAGGCCCCAGCACAGAAGAGATGTGTGGTTACCTCCTCTGAGTCGCTGTTAGAGCTGCTGCTGCTCCTCCTGCCCTCTTCCCCATCTCCCTGCAGGGGTGAAGAAAGAAGGACAAGTGTCACTGGGGATCCTGGCACCCCATTTGCTGTTCGAGTCACAAAGATGTCTGGTCTTGTGGGTCTCTCGAGCGGGTTTTGCAGCACTGGTGCTGCTGTAGACTCATGTGTGCCCATTGCCCTGCAGAGATCTCAAGAGCCAAGAGCAAGGATTTGGTGATTTGGGCAGTGCAGAAAGCTGCACTCTCTCAGCTGGGCTGAAATGAAAGGAAAATAAGGAAGAACTAACTAGGAATACTGGGAGCACAGATAGCACTGTCTCCCTATGGAAAAGCCACACATGCAATGTGATTTCTCAGCTTTGGACAGCATAGCTCCATCTGCTAGAGGTGTGGGGTTGCCATGGCTCAGACATGGCTTTCCTTCACAGCCAGGATGTAAATCGTTTGGGGCCACTGCTTTGTAACACCCTACAAATCCTGGCAGCCCTCCATGCCCCTCTGTGTCAACCATCCTTCTCCATGGGACTCGATGGCAATCTGGGACCTCTGCATCATTCACATCCCCACTACACGATGCTGACCTGAGGATGTGGCCCTATTCCATAGCTGCTTGCCTCACCCAGGACATCAACCCTTCTCACAACAGCTGGCCCCATCCCACCTCATGCTGAGCAACGGGTGCTCAGGGTGCTGGGTGCCCCACAGACATCACGTAGCCAGTGGCACAGTTGGTCCAGGGGGTTCACAGCACAGCCCCTGGCATCAGATGGTTTGGGAAGTGCTGGGCTCACCCTGGGCACCACACCAGGGCCTTTGGTGCTGGAAACCTTCTGGCAGATGTTTCAGCAGCTGATCTGCAGAAAACTCTATCACTTCCCTACCTTTTCCTCTTCCTTCTTCTTCTTCTTCTTCTTGTCCTTCTCTTTTTCTCCCTCAGTCTTTTCCTTCTCCTCTTCTTTTTTCTCTTCTCCCTTCTCCTTTTCCTCTCTCTCCTTATCTTCCCGTCCAAACCCTACGATAGGGCACAGAGGGGAGGTTCATGGCCAGCGTGCAGCGTTCAGCACACACAGACCCAGCAAGTCCCCCTGGGTTCACAACAAACACTCACATTTCAGAATAGTTGACATTTCGCTGAAGCTGAAGAGCTCTGGGGCACAAGACGGTCACACCTACGGCACAGAGAGGACCTGAAGGAGCAACCAGAGAGTGGAGTAAGGCGAGTTTTCAAGGATGAACCCCACCATTTGGGTTTCTCTTCTCCACGGGGAGAAGCAGCCCTGTGCACTTCCTGCCTCCCAGAACAGCAGGGAAAGGGGTAAAGCAACCTATAACCTCCACAAAAAAAAAAACAGGACCAGACCTCACACCCAGCCAGGTATCACCCACTGCCCTTCACCCTGGGAAGCAGCAAGGGAGGAGTGACAGAAGCAGAAAAATCTCAGGGTGAATGTGCAGGGAAATGCCTTGAATGCCTCAGGAACAGGTGCAAATTACAGAAATATTTGAAATTAAAAGGATGAATCAACAGAGAGCAGGTGTTGGGGCTCCCAGAAAGCCCTAGCAGAAAGGAGGCCTCCCACAGGGACAGGGTGATTGGGAGGGAGTGAGACAGAGACAGCAGCGAGCAGAAAAGAAGCCAAGAGCAAGGGCAAGGAAACTCTGAGTATTGATCAGGTGCCTGAAAGGTGACAGATGAGAAGAAAAGAAAGAAGGCAGTTTGCTCTAAAAACAGCAGAACCAAACAAAAAGACCATGAAATAGCCCAGGCAGGTCAAACCCTCCTTCTAATACTCAAACAGCAAAACAAGGCAGAGGGGAGACAGCAGGTGCAAGGGATCGGGTCCCTTCTCCTCGCAGGGAAGAGCAGTCGTTCTCCTGGTGCAGCACGTAATTAGGAAATAGTTTCTCTTCCAGTCACTGATGGAGGGAGGCAGGATATTAATGCTTTCCTTTAATGTTTTTCAGCCACAAAATGACATCATCTGGTTCATATTTGGGCTTTTAAAAGAGCCCGACAGCCTCTGAGTCAATAACATTGATTAGTATTTTCTAGACAGGTTGTAAAACTCCCGGGATGCTACAGGGAATCAGGAAACAGTGGGGTTTGGGGCAGCATCCGGAGAGGCAGGTTGGCCAAGGAGGTCAGGACTATGGGAGATGGCTGATAAAAGGTGTAATCAGTGCAAAGTTAAAATCTAATTAATAATGAAGAGTAATCTAATTCATCTCTGTAATTAAGAAGTGCAACTACTAATTGAAAATAATTACATTTTAATCTAAAATCATTAAAAATAATCAAACATTAACAAAAGAAAAAGCAGCCCCTGGGAAGGTGCTGGAGAAGGTGTAGCTGATACCCTGACCCCGAGTCGTGCTCCACAGCTCTCATGGTGTGTTCCCAGCCTCGAATCTGCAGGGGATGCCCCTGCCTTGTGCCTTCACTACCAGGGGAGGAGCAGGTAGGAAAGGCACAAGTACACAAAGGTACTTAGAGGTGGACCTCAAGCTTTGCACTAGGAAATAGGCAACCAGACCAAATTCCAGCAGCCAGGACTGGGAAGGGGTAGTGCTGCCCCGACACAGTCTACAAAATGCCACTATGGGTGGTTACAACACTTTAATTCCCCACCACACTGGTAACACTGTCCCTGGGGACCATCCCAGCCAATTTCCAAGAGATCAGGTGGATTCCCCTGCACCCAGAGCTCTACCATGCTCCTGCCCAGGGGTGCCACCCAGCACCCCTGTGTAGCCTGGCCGTGGGTGATGGCTCAGACGATGGCTGCCAAGGCTCAGCTCTTTTACTTATCCTAGACCAGCAGATCCAGTTCAGCCTGTTCCTTTGGAGCCTCATTTCAGGCAGGCAGGTCTCCCTGTCTCACATGAGCTGGTTACCTGAAGCCTGGGCATGAAAACCAGCAAAACCTAGCGACAGGCTCTGTGGTCCCCAGTGACAAGCTGCAGTTGTTCTCCATGGCCAAGCAACACGTGAGGCGCACATGGAGTGGACTTCTGGCTAATGAAGCAAACCTGTGCATTCATACCCCACCAGGTATGATAGCCTAGATGGCACCCAGGCACAATGGGCTTACAGGTCACAGTGTTTGCACCTGCTCCCATCTCTTCCAGGGGAATGAAGTCCTTCCCATGAGGCTCAGGCATGATGCCCAATCCCCATCTTCAAGCTCGCACGGAGTGCGAACTGTCCCAGGAATGCTCCTGCTACACCCTCTGCTTCACCCTTCCCTCCAGCTCTTTGTCCTACAGCCTCTAAGATGGATAAGCAAGTCTGTGAATCCCCTCAATGACACCAGGGAGAGGGGAAAGCACATACCTTGAGCTGAAAAAGGCAAGTGGCCTCCTTGATGCCTGGCTGGCAGCTACCAGGGGTCTGGGTATTTGAGTGGTGCCGTCTCCTCCCCAGTCCCACTTTCAGAGCAGAAAAACTGGCTCTGCCACCCATCATAGACAGCACATGACACTGGGAACATGACGAGTCGCATTCATACCCACAAGAGGCATTGCCTCCAGCACAGGCAGGGGCACAAAGACCTCCTGACCCCTTGTAAGCAAGCCAGGGCAGCTCTGGAGGCTCCAGGCATTCGCAAGGACCAGCCTTGGGACCAGGGAGGGCACTGGGGACTCAATCTGGGAATATGCTATAGTCAGGACCCCGCTGGAAGCAGATAAGAGGCAGTTTAGGGCTGTCCTTAAACCTGCAGTGAAAGGAACCTCCAGCAGGTCCCTGCTCCCCTTTTGGTGGAAGGCATCCAGCAGCTCCAGGAGGTCCAGGCAAGCCCAGACCAGGCAGAGCTCAGCACTCCCAGCTCCTTTCGATGCTTGTCCTTGCTGTTGGCTTTCACTCTAACATATCATTAAGCAAATACCTGTCAGCAGAGAGCAGTTACCAGCAGGTCTAAACACTTGCATAATGTGCTTCTCCTCTAATGCAATGCCCTCGTTTCTAATAGCACCAATATGGGATAATAACAATAACAATAATGTCAAGAAGGGCTTGTGTACCTGAAAGCTAATTTGTTTTCTCCACCTAATAAAAGATATTACCTCTCCCGCAAGATTTGTCCCATTTAAAGCTTTCAACTCAACAACAAAGTTGCTCCTGCAGTCATTTTACCTTAATTTACAGTAATTGCAGCATGCGTGGAGCCCCCCTCCCACCGTGCGAGACTAACTCTGGGTAACTCATGCAAAGAGCAAGCAGCTGAACAGAAGTCACTTGTTCCAAAAACCTGGCCATGTCTGTCCCAGCCAGCGCTGGCCCCAAATGCAGAGCAAGAGTTCCCTTGGTTGGTTTAGATCATAAATAAAGGATCAATTTTAATGGCAAGGGTGGAGAAACCCTGTAGCAGCTCAGCAAAAACAAGGTCAGAGCCCCTGTTGCTGCCAATTTTACAGTCAATAGCAGTGGTGCTTACTAGCAGAGATGCTTCAGCTCACACAGAAACCATCTGGGGACCTCCCTGCAGTCACTGCTCAGTCTGTAGGTAAACGATGGCACCAATCCTGCCCAATCCCAGAGTGACAGAGCAAGGAACTCAGGGTATGTCATGGGATCTCAGAGATGTGCACAGGGAGCACAACAGGGAGTCTTGGACCAGATCCAGGTAGGCTGTTTGGCGTCAGGACCAGGTGGCATCCAACCCCAACTGCTCTGAGCAACTCCTGCCACCCCTTTAGGAGGATCCGCCCCCACGAACACCACGCTTAACCTTATTTTTAACTGGTGATCTCATTGCTCGCTGCTTGCCAGCCCAAGCCCAACCTCAGTACTCTGATGTGAGCGACCTAAACCTGGAGCATTCTCAAGTTGGAGCATCCCAGGGGACAGCCCTGCCACCACTCCCTGGACCTGGGGACACAAAGAGTCACCCCAGGGAACTGGCTCTCAGGGACTGTCCCAACCGTCAGGCCAGGCTGCAGCCACCAGCACCTTACGGCATGGGGGTGGCTGCCCCCAGCCAGCAGGAGAGCAGAGGGTGGCAGCCACAGCCACTTCTACATCCCAGCCCACAAGCAGCACGGGCCCTGCTCTCACTCTGCAGTGAGCACAAAGTTACCCTTGAAGGAGGGGGGCAACCTGCCAGCCAGCATCCAAATCACCAGCACATGGCCATCTCCGCGCTGCTGTCCAAGTGCAGAGCTGCGAGAGACTAGCAACCCTCCCAGGAAACGTCAATTAGCTGAGTACTGGGCAATTACATTCTCCATTCCTGTGCCAAGAAGCCTTTGGCTACAGAAGACCAATCTATCTCTCTGCTTAAATCACATCATCATAGATTGCTGTTTATTTAGGATCCGGTGCGCGCACCTGGGAAGGCAATGCTGGAGCTGTCCTCCTCCTCCTGCCACAAGTTCTCTCCTTCCTGCCTCTGAGTGAGGCCACCTAATTTGTGATGTGGGTGATCTAGGACAGCTGTGCCCTTGCTTGGGGCTACCAGTGGCAACGTTGCTGCTGCTTCTTCCTCCAAACAAGGCCAAGTGCTCATCCCACCTGTGTCAGAGGTTTTGCTGCTGCTGAAAGCGTATGTTTTAATAATGAAAAATGAGTCCCTGGGAAGCAAGCTGGGCAAGGGTTGAGAGCAAGTCCTGAAGCCCATCAAGAGGACCGAGCCTTTTTTATGTTTTTAACCTTTCCACAGCAGCTGCCAGGAAGCAGCTTTTACAGCTGCAAGAAACAGAATCTCTCCCAAGGAAAGAAAATAATTGTGGAAGGGTTTTTTTCCCCCACCAAGTCACTGCCAGCATCTTAGTTAACTCTCATCTATTCTCAGCCACCTCTCACCTCCCCTAACAATACCAGAAGTACTCAAATTACTGCCAGCTCTCATTAGGCCTATGCATAAGGCAAGGCTGGGTGATAAGACCTCCAGACAGTTGGATGCTGAATTCTGATGAATCCTTTGAGTAGGAAGATTTCAGCAACTGCGGAACTGTTTTTGTTGGCTATCTGTTGCAGTCCTTGCACTGGCACACAAGTGAAGCTGGTGCACGTTTGATTATTGGCTGCTATAACAAAACCCAGGTGAGCACCTGACTGAAAGAATTTTTGTCTTCATCTTAAAAAAAAAAACCCAGAATCACCTCATTTCCTTTAATTATTAAACTACTCTACACTAAAGCACTATAGGTTAGTAGAATTGATCTGCAAGAAAGGCAGCTGCTGCTTAAAACAAATCCTGTTATTATTTCTTCTTTTTCTGACATTTCTGCAAATTTTGGCTTTGCAGCAGGAGCAAAGCTGCCATTTTGCACCAACACAGGAACTGAGAGCTCGGTTGCAGAAGCTCCCACTCCCCTGCCTGGGCTCAGAGCCCTCTTTCCTACGAGAGAGTACCCTGCCATGAGAAAAGCCCCAGGTGCCCTGGCCTCAGAGCAGCTCCCAGCTCTGCTCAGCTAAGCACTATCAGGACTGAGAGGAAAATACACCAGTTTGTTCTTCTCATTTCATTTGTGCCCACTCCTATCTTGATAACTTTTAACTGAAATGATTATCAAAATAAATCCACTCTTTAATAATGCTACTAACATAAAGAAGAAAAAATATAGTTTATTGTAGTGCATATTTTTTTACCCCAGACACGCTCCTTTCAAGTCTATTTTCTTTAAGATGCAAAAAAGGCTCTCCCTTTTGAGATCTGATCAGTCAAACCAGGACTAAGGCAAGGCTTTTCCATCTATATATAATCAGAGGAGCATTAGCCAAAAGGTATTCTACTAATAAAAAATACTCTCTACTGCACAAATAGAGCAGAGGAACATTAAGCCTTTAGTACAGCAGAAAGGTGCAAGACCTGCTAAAACCCAGAGGATTTTCAAAATGGGATTTGAGCATCATTGTTACCAATGAGCAAGTACAGAGGCAGGTGTGACACTCGGTCACCTCCCGTTAGCTATTCTGGACTTCTTGAAGTTTCATTTTAGGTGTGCATTTCTGCTCTTGTGATTCCAACAGAGGCTGCTCCCTCCCAATGGGCAGGCTCAAAAGATAGAAACTGCAAAGAGGAACCAAGCAGGGAACTTTCACCGCACAAAGAAACAGGTACCGTATGTGGAGCAGCTTCTGAGACAAATTAGGACTCCCGCTAGCAGAACCAAATTGCTTCCTCTCCCCCTACTTTAATATACCTTCCAAGAAGAAGGAACATCGTGTTATAATGTTTTTATACAGAAAGAGGAGAAAAGCAGTATGTGAGTTTGTGAACAGTCTGTGGCTGACACGTCAAGCTGCACTGAAAAGGGGGAGTGCTGCTAAATTCTCACATTAAATTGCCCAAACACGAATCAATCCCTTTTAGCCAGTTCTCATTTATTGCTATAAAGAAAGTACCCACGTTCTTAGGGCCAGATCAGCATTTTCTCAGCTCATGCTGAAGCAAGCACTCTGCAAGAAAATGAGAAACAGCACCCTAGTGAGATTCCACGTCCCACATCCCTGAGTCATTAACAGACATCTTCAGGAAGCCAGGGCTGTTCTTCAGCAGCAATGGCTCAATAAGGAATCCCTTCTGCTCTATTCTTTCCGGTCTAGGAACTGAAAGGTTCAGAATCATAAATATTTGCCTTTTCTTACACCTCCTATCCAATATTCACTTCAACAACAACACAGACCTATCAGGAATCTAATTATGTCTCTCTGACTTAAAAATCACACTATGGTTTTAGCTAGCTCTTTAACTAGCCAGCTGCTACTCTTTTCTCCAGCACTGTCTTCACAGTCCAGAGAGCCTCTCCAAAGAGCTTGTTAACACATAGAGCAGAAGGATTTCACTGAAAAGATATAGGCAGTCCAGGAAAACAGAGAAACAATCTGCACTTTAAGTCTGTCACGTTGTCCACCAGCCTGGACTATGCTAATCACATCTCAAAATGTGCTGTAAGAGCTGTCATTGCCAGACTGCACTTAATCACCGTTTTTGCAGCAGCAGCGATCAGAGTTAATCTTTTTCCCTTTAATAACAGCCATTACATCATTCTCCAGCATGGAAACTATGAAGTGGGAAGGTCAAAAAGTTCTTAATTAGAAGGATTTTTATTGCTGTGATAGTTCTGTTCTAGCCTCAATAAGAGAGATCTGCAGCACAGGCAGCAAGAGCTGGAAGGCATCTTGGATATACGAAGCACTGTTTGAAGCCTAAGAAAACAAAAATCAAAATACACACATGAATAATTATCCTACCAATCAGCTTTACTAACTACACACTCATTTCAAACAGCATTGATTAATGCACATAAACAGCTTCTTGGATTTTTAAGGCTTCATTCCAGAAATCAATTTAATATTAAGTTTTTGAGGGGCTTTATGCCACTGGGCAAAAAAGCAAGCAGCTTAAAAACTGCCAAACAAGATCCGGAGTGATCCTAATGTAGGTTACAGTTTTTGATAATAGATGAGAAGAATTTATTTCAAAGTGAAGCATATGCATCTTGTAGCAGGAAGGAAAAACACACCAACAGGAAACACCCATTTCCTTCCATACCTCAGAGTTTACAAGCACTGAAAACCAACTTAGCAGCTGGGAAGTGCTGGGACTCTTGAAAGTTAATTTATGAGCTTGTCTAAGGTTTGAATTTGGACATTTACATTCTAGAAATCCCAGACTGCCAAATTTAATATGCATCTTCTGACCCAGCATAACTGTCAGCTGAGACCATGTGAAGCTCACTCCACTAAATAACTCATCTCATGCAAATGTACAGACATTTATTAAAAAATTTAAGTTATTAGATAGGTAAGCAGAATCTTAGGCCACGGATTAGAGAACTTGGCATGCATAAGCACACTGAAGTGGAAAAAAACCAACATATCTATTTTTTAAATATTAGTTTGAAGTTTTAACTTTAGCATAACTGACCTCCAAAAACACTCCAGTGATTAAGGGATTAAGCACATCTGCTTTCTCTTCGACCTGCAGAGATCAGACATATATTATCCTGATTGAAAATTTGATCAAATTTCCTCAAGCAAGATGAAGTTAAATCCTCAGTAAGTTTACAATCACCATTACTCCCTTAGCTACAGGAAAGCTAAGTCACAAGCTGCAGAAGGCCTGCCCTGTGGCATGCAAATAACAACGTAACCCACATATGTTCAGCACCAGTCCTATATAAATATACATGTTACAGCTTCAAATGAACTGTGGACAAAAAAGAATTTAGAGATAATGACATTATCTTCCATAACACCTGAGTGCTTTGAAAAATCCACAAAAGCATCACAAAACTTAATTTCTTTGTCTCTTTAGTACTGTCAGCACTGATACCCATCCCACTCTGTACCAGGCTGAATGTAGCAGGAGGCATTCAAACACTCAGCATACATTCAGCTGCCATAGTTTGGGCAACACTGACTCAGCTGATCAGTTCACAGGGCAAAAAACTGCACATATAATTGTGCAAACACAAAACCCACTTTGTGGTGAAGGTCCCAAGGCTGTAATCAACTAAGGACATCTCCTTCCTAAGAACTATGGTGTAACTCTTACCCCTGCAGTTGTTAAGCACGTAGTAAACTCCTTAGAGAAAACTGACAGCTCTTTACACAGCACAATCGTCATCCTGTGGAAGAAGAGTGGGAAAACCATGTAGTAAATAGAGTGCACAAGAATAATTGTCTTCTAGCATTCCTCTAAACCACAATTACTTTGTTTCCATGCATATAAAGCTAAACCAAAATTGATATAGAGCATATAAACAGCCTATGAAGATCCAGAAGTTGCCCAAAGAAATTAGGGAGGGGGGAAATGGAAAAACAAGTAATTAAAGCTGAAGATCTGAAACAGCATTCGGAGGACAGACACATCCATTCAAGAAGGAACAGGACTAACTTGCTTTTTTTTACTGACATGAGTCATTCTCTGAAACAGAAAGTACTGCATATTTCATACACTTGCCAAGTATCTCCTGACATAAAAGAAAAATCTCATGTTATGCATTACTGGCAAGGCCAATCTACTAATTAGTTGCAGTAATTTTACAATATCACGTACCTAACATACTAAATGATTAACAAAGACATGATTAAGAATCCCTTTTATATGACTGCTTTATCATATTTTAAATGTCTATCTACTAGCACAGGCTTAGGGCAAACTTTCTTCTTAGCTATATAATTCCTTTCAAGTAGGGTTTCCTCTTTCTTATCAAGAAATATCTTTAAGCTGGAAAAAGAAAGACAGCTGAATTCTGCTAGGAGACAGTGATACCAACCATTGCAACTTTGAACACATATGCAGAATATGCCCTGCATTCCATGGATTCACAAAGAATTATTAGACAGTAATAATATGATACCCATTTACTGAGAGATGAACTTACTGTGAAAGAGACTTGGCTCTTTCTGTGGCTGTCCCCTCTTGTTTCTGACCATGTAAAAACAAAGCTGCAGTTTTGTGAAACATTTCAATGGAACACGCTGTCAGTTCAGCCAGACTCCTTATGGCAAATGCATGAATATCCTGCAAAAGTTAGAAAGATTCCCTGTACCATACAAAAACCAGCAGCTTTTAGTATTTAAAACAAGTGAATCACATAAAGTATTATCACTGCGCTGTCCTTTCAGACCTCAGAATCTGCACATGAATTTCTATTTTGAAACCCATAAACTCTGGGAACCACAACTGTAACTTAGCAGTCAGATAAACACTGTGTGGTCAGACATTCTCTTCCTTCATTATCCAGTTACCTCTACTGATTTTTTAGCATCATGGTCACCATCTCTGGACTCCACTTCTTGGTGTTCTTTGCTCTCTTCTTCTTCTTTAAGAAGACTACTGTTGAATTGTGCTATCCATTCACGAGCAGATGTCCTCACCTGTATGAAGACAGTATATAATGACTGGAATGTCCCCTTGCACACCATAAAACATGGAGTATTGGATCTCTCTAAAGGAAAGAAACAGCCATGACTCCTAAGCTAGAGAGAAGAACCAGGACAGATTATCCCAGTGCCTTCAGGATTTTGTAGAGGGTTGGTCATATCGATGTAGTTGAGGGCATTCATTTCTCTAGCACTGAGTGCTGGAATTCACCAGTGAGACCTCAAATAACAGTTGATTTAAAAATATGTCTGCAGAATGCTGCTGCCACTTGGTGGATCTGAGGGGTAGTGAAATTAAGGCAAGAAATGCAATTCTACCTTATACAAGCTTCTGAACATAGTAAAAATCAGCTGCTTTTTACCGAGATGAGGGCTTCAATGCATGACTGTAGGTTGATTTCACTGTGGTGGCTGAAGGCTTACTGCTCCCTGTTATCCTTCCCACCACTTATTAGTGCCCAGTGACAGGGCAAAGAGACATTGGTGTCTACTGATTCAGAGCCAAAGACATTACACAATATGATTTTGTCTCATCAAGTCAAAGGAAAAAGTCCATCTCTTGCCTACCATTGTAAAAGCATCTAAAACGGGGCCTGCTTTCATGTATTTGATACTTTCACAAGCAAAGAAGGACTGATAAGCATTTCCTGGGAACAATCTCTCCAGCTTCCAGAGGATGGGTAATAACTCACCATGATCAGTTTGTCTGGCTTTGAGGAAATACGCAGCTCTGAAAACAACTCTGTTACTTCTTTTGTGAACTCTTCGTCTCCTAAAGGAGAGGAAAGGTTACAGAATCCACACAAATGGACAGATACAGGAATAAGCAGCACCTCAGTACACAACCAGTCTGCACAAGTCTGTCAACTGTTTCCTTTATTGCTCTTTGAATCATCACCTCGGGCAAGAACATATCAAACCTGATGTTTTTAAACACAATTTATAAGGCAAGTTTTGCAAAGGTGTAGACACCAGTGCCAGAAAGTTAGCTTTAGCTTTCTCAATTCTGGTTTTGTAGCTAGGGTAATTCCATTTTTTATTTTTTACAGGCAGAATTTTATAATGCACTAACTTGAGCATCACCTTGGAGAGTCTGAAATCTCTCTCAATGCCTATGGTTTCTCCTACTATACATTGCACAGCAGATGTTAACAGTTGGGGGAAGGCTGTGAGATCTGTCATATGCAAATATAAAAGATACATTAAACATTAAATGATAGCAAATGCAGGTGTGTAAGACCTCCCCTATGAGCCATTTAGGTAAAAGCAATGCAAGAAATTTACATTTAAATCTGCATAAGTCTCAAGAATCAGATGGCTTTTGTCTATGGAGGCACCTCTTAGTCTTTGGTCTGTGTGTCTAACTCAATTAAAAAATAAATAAAAAGGCTTTTGTTTTCCCACAGTTTGGACAACTCTATTCACAGTCTTTCCCTCATGGTCAGGAAAACACAGCATCACTTTGAATTTGCATCTTGGCTCAAGGTCAGTTTTACAAACTGCCCAGGAGTCAAAGCAACTCTAATCCTGCTCTGGCAAGAAATTGTTTCTGCTACAGAATTAATGCACAGCAGCTTTCCAGAGCTCCTGTCATGCTCCTGGCCACAGACAGCTTTAGGATTAAGCGTCCAGCTAAAGAATAACTTAACTTCGGCATCATGCCCATTGCTAGTGATCAGAGCTGGTTGGCTCTACATTGAGAAATTCATTGAGAACCAGCTTCTCCTCACAGAACCTGGGGCTCTCTTACCCTGCTTTTCTTCCTCTTCTTCTTCAAAGAATTCGGGTAAAGAAAAGGCTTCTTTGAGTTGTTCCATTTCCTCCTTCAGTGTGTTCAGCTCTTCTCCAGAAAGGGCATTCAGAACCAATTTCACCTAGTTAGGGACAGCACAGCCAAAGAGAGAATGATAAATCCAGCATGAAAAAGAAACAGGATAGGAGATGTAGCACTGGTTTACAATGCACGTAAAAAAGTCAAACACATGAAAAAAGTAGTATTTTTCTATACAAAACAGGAAAAGGAAGAAGACCTATTTGTGAAGCCCTGTTAGGTAATAAAGGATTTGTAGGGAGATATTCAAATTTCTTTCATAAAAAAAGTGAATAACTGCTGAAACTGCATGTTGATCTGCCCTCCTCCCTCCCCAAGACAGAGAGGACAACCTCTGCTGCACTTACAATACTCTCCTCTTCTCCAGACCAAGGCAGCAAACAAGCTGTGAAAAGCTGCTGAAGACATGCAGGAACTGAGGTTAACTGGGTAAAGAGAATGGCTTTGGGAGCTGAGGACAGGATATAACGCTCCCAACGTAAACACCAGATGATAATACAGGGGTCAAAGTGAAGTTGTGTAATCAGCCATTTTACAGCAAGTTCTGAGCACTTGATTTTACATGTGTATACCTGTATTTCAAATCTTTTTTTACCTGCTTAGCTGAACTCAAAATAGAAGGCAAATTGCTCAAGGCCATTACCTTTGATTCACTCTCTCTGGAAAGCATCTCTAAGGCCTCCAGATGCGAAAGACCCTGAAACTCATCAAACAGTAACCCATAATGTGCTTTCTTCTCTGTAGCCATGGTAACTTCAGTGGCTGTCTGCTGCTCTTCTTTCTCCTTTGCCTCTCGTAAGACCTGAAAAAAGAAAAGCAGAGGACTCAGACAAGTGCCAGAAGACACAGAACATGGGAGGAGAAGGCTTTTGTTTCAATAATGAAAATGTTTGCTTAAGGACAGGACCGCAA
The DNA here is from genome assembly GCA_033558185.1 of Dromococcyx pavoninus. Lineage (NCBI taxonomy): Eukaryota > Metazoa > Chordata > Aves > Cuculiformes > Neomorphidae > Dromococcyx > Dromococcyx pavoninus. The sequence goes on along the minus strand of JAUMJL010000411.1, from coordinate 2,070,554 downwards.
AAGAAGGGAAAAGAAATGAGAGAAAGCACTGAGGAGCTGAGACAGAACTGCCATACCTGAGATAACGTAGAGGTTCTGTTCATTAGGCCCTTTGTTTTTTTGAATCCAGGGTCTCCCTCAGCTATTACATCCATTGTCTTTTTCCCGATGAATTCCAACGCATCCAGACCTCCAGTAATAACAGTTTTTCCCTATGAATCAGATTTGGATACAGACAGCGTGAAAAACTCACAGAAGATCATACAATTGAAGAAACTGAACTGGGGGATTTATATAAGCCATTATATATATGTTTTTATGCCAAAAACTCACATAAAAGCCATATTGGTTCTTATCACCCAATTGCCACAGAAACACATGGAAAGAACCACAAGACACTGTCATCCAACAGTTTAATACAGCACTCAGACAGCTGCAGCAATCCAATGAGAAATACATTTTTATTTTGTGAACAAGCTGGTTCTCAGCACATTAAAGTATTAAGTTTTCATCCTTCCAGTCAGAAAACACTAGACCTGTGGGTTTTGGTTGCTAAATCTTGTTCAAGCCTTAAAAGCAGTAGCAAGCTTTCCAGCTGCAGCTCTTTCAGATTCACGGGCAAATTGACAAGACAGCAGATCACAAAAGCACAGTTTCTAAGGGTAATGTGTTCCTTTGAAGTGTATTTCTCCTGGTCACAGAAGCAAGCTGATTTCCAAGCAATTTGGGCTAGTTTCACAGAAGTTTTTGAAGAGGAGAATGGATTTCACCTCTAGACAGTTCTGTGGGAGTCAGTGGAAATACTCCAGGAATGAGTCTGACCCTGCACTTACCTGAATACTCTAAAGGAAGGGAGAAAAGACAACAGAGAACAGAGGTGACATGCACAGGAATGTATGCACAACAGAGTCCACCATTCATTTTTTTGGTTACATATCAAATTTAACACAGAACTATCAAAATTCAAGCCAACTGACACATAAAATTCCAGTTAGAAGCAAGGTTTTCTGAAGGCTGAAAGACTTTCTCACCACAAACGTCAAAATTAAAACATCTGTTACGATGTTTCAGATGAAAGACAAAAACCTCAGTGCTTTCTTAAACCCATTTTCTCCTGCATTCCCAACTCACTCACTGTGCTTTGGACAGCAGTAGAGATGGTTGATAAAACTCCAAGAGCCCCAGCAATAGGAAAGGAACTGCCATCATCAACTGCATCCGTGCTGCCAGCACCAGGAGTCTCACTTCCTGCATCAGAAGGCAGAAAATTAACTTCCTTACTCTCAAAAGATCCTGTCAGCTGCAGAGTGGAGAAAATCAACAGACACCAAGTATCAGCCAGAAGCAGGGCTAGAACTGGGATTATTTTCCCACCTACTTCTCAGAGCTAACAGAAGTAAGCAATAGAGAATTATTTTAGTGGAGAGATAGCGACCTCAATATGCAAAATGCAGAGCAAGGTGATGTTTTGGGGCTGATTACGTTATGAGAAACATTTCAGTGTTGTTCTTATGCAGTAAAAACTAACCTTTTGTAGCATCTCTACTCTCTGAATAGATTTCAGTAGGACTGGGGATCCCAAGGGTCGTTTCTGCTTTTTCTATGACAGTTGAAATACCTTGACCTAGAGAAGCAATATTACTTTAACCAGCAGATACAGCAGAAACTACAACAGAAACAGGATTAGGACTGAATATTGTTTTTTATTAGTCTGGATTCCTTCTCTTCAAGGTAGTTTACCCAGCTCTAAAATCTACCACTATCCAGCTTGCTTATTAATGTAAAGAACTTAGATTTCATTCCGGTTTTTAAATCAAGTTGTAAATACCAGCTGAAAATAACGCAAACACCTTAAAAACTTGAAAGTAATTTTGGCTGTGCATATCTCTTTGATCTCACTGTACCTTTTGGTACGAGTTTTCCCCATTTCTTGAACGATTACCTTAACATTTTTCCAATAACTGTTGCTATAGCAGAAATCCTCTTGTCTAGAAACAAACTTAAAAGCTCTAGCTTGAGACGTGAAACATGGTTAAAATATTTATCAAATACCAGAAAGAGCCTTACCTACAGTAGCTACAGTAGCAGATGCAGTTGAGAGAAGAGATTTCCCCCAGCTACCCCAGTACCCCCATCCTGTCTGAACTGCAGCAGGAGAATCTGAGACCTTTAATGAAGAAAAGCAGAAGAGAGCAATGCAGGTATTACGGTGAGAAGGGGAACACAAGCAGTCTGTAATGCATAACTTTTGTGCAGCTTTTTCTTTCCAAATTAACAGCAACAGGAAATTTCAGAAAAGGAGTGGGGCTTATGCTCAGAATTCTTCTGTATTCAAGGCCATGAAACAAGAAGTCACGTCATTCAGAGCTAGCAAAGGAACATACCTTGAGGGTTTCAGCTGGGGGCTTTTCTGTGGAAGCAGGCTGGTTTGATGTTTTGGGCTCAGGCCTTTTCCGAGTCATAGGTACAGGCTCAAGCTCTTGTTCTCTTTTTTCATTGTTTTCAGTGCAGCCAAGTTCCTCTACTTCCTGTTCATTTTCATCTTCGCAAGAGGTTTCTTCTTTCAGATTTTCACTGCTGTCTTTCTCAGACATGACTACAAACATCCATAAAAAGCAAAGCAGATAAAATAATCACTCCCCTGTACACTTTGACATAGTTCAAAAACATCATGTTTGTGTTTTAAATAATTAAACACGACTAAGACAGAAATCCCTTCATGTTGCCAGACATACCCGCATGAACAGATTATGTTTTCAAACAAGGTGTGTACACCATTACGTCTGTCTGAAAGAAATGTCACCCTTGGAAGTTTAAAGTCCCACAGAAACACGTGGCTTTATCTAACTGACACACCCTCTCCACAGGAAAGAAACCACTCTGAAAAGCAAACGAGAGGTACAAAACGTTGTCAGATAATTAAATCCAGGACTTCTTTCACCAAAATAGTGAAAACAAATTGCTTGGGATGGCTGGTTTAAAGGGTGTCAGATACGAATAGGGATCAACCTTAGAAAGCTGGGCAGGTAGGGAAGCAGGAACTGTTTCACATGTGTATTTCAGGCTGAGCTTCACAGAGCCTTTAACACCACCCAGAATGCTAAATACAATCCAGCTGGGAATGACAGTGCCCATGGACAGGGCTGATTAATGCCGTGGCCCGCTCATGGGGCCAGAGGTTTCTTTCTCCTCCTGGATTTGCTGGCAACGCTTCTCCAGCTCCGGAGCAGTAACTTCAAGACAGCAGCAGGCAGGGCCAGGCTGAGCACCCCACATCCGCTTGGCATCGTCGCTGCCATGAAGTTACATCCCCAGAGAGGCGGCCAGTGATGCCACGAAGGGCAGCTAACCCAGAAACGGGATTTGGCTGGCATTAAGCGAAGGAGGAAGCCAGCACTGTGGAACGGGCAGCGCCGGCCAGATGCTCTCACCGGCACCTGATTGCCCCCCTCGGGGCCTGTCCCGACCCCCACCCTGCATCCCCCCCAGGGCCCTCACCCCCCCAAAGTCCCTCGCTGTGCCCATCCCCCCCCCGGGGCACCCCTGCGCCCCCCAGCCTTGGGGGTCTTCCTGCGCCTCAGCTTCCCAAGGAAACCCCTGGGGTCCCCTAAACCCCACACGGGGCTGCCTGACCCACAGAAGACTCTCAGGCTCCCTAAAGCCCTCTCGGGCTTCTGCCCTACAAGAGCCCCCACAGCCCCCCACGGCACCCCCTGCCGCAGGGGTGCCCCCAAAGGTCCCAACACCCCTTCTCCTGGGGACTCCCAATCCCACAGAAGGCCCCCCGAAGGCCTCCTCCACCGCCCCGGTCCCCCCTCACCCGCTGGGCCGGGCCGCCAGCGCCGCGCTCCCCCCCACTGGGCGGACTGAAACCATAGAGGCGAGGCGCAGAGCGGCCCCCGCCGGCTGAACCCTCCCTGCTCGTCAGGGCGGACCTTAACCATAGAGGCAAGGAGCAGAGCGGCTCCCGCCAGCTGAGCCGGGAAGTGCGGCCCAGGCGGAAGGACGCAAGGCGGAAGCGAGTCCGAGCGGCGGTGGCGGGTGCGGCGCGAGCTGGGCTGCTCTCCTCTCTTTTCGGTGAGAGCGGCGTTACCGCTACTTCACGGCGTTACGGTGATGCCAGGGTGTGCTGGCGACGTCAGGGCAACGGGGGCCTCCCCGCTGGAGCGGGAGGAATCGGCGGGCTGTGTGGCTGTTTTGGCGTGGAAGGGCTGGGGGGGCGGAGTGTTTAGTCCTGTGGCCTGACGTCACACAAGACCCTCGTGACGTCACGCCTGGGTCCTCTCGACTCAGTGTAGGGAGGGGGGGCTGTAGGTCCTGCTTTCCGCTACCTTGAGCGGGGCCTTTCTCCGAGGTCAGGGTCGCGGGGCACAGGGTTCCTGTTCTGCGGAGTTTTGTGGCTGCATGTTTTTAGCCGACAGAGGTAAAAAGCTTTTTTCGTGTGCAGCTATTTCCCAGCCCTTCGTGAGCTCCCTGTGACCCGTGTCAGGCAGCCAAGGGGCCGCACACAGGACAAAGACACGCATTCCATGGGTGAGATAACGCCCTGTTCCCCTCAGCACTGCCCCTCACGTTGGGTTTTAGGCTGAGGGTGCAGCCAGTCACGGCAGTGCCTCTGCAGGTGCCAGCAGAAGGTGAGCCCTCACTGTGGCCTCTCCCACACTGGGAACATCAAGGCCATTCTATCTCTTTTAATAAACTTCCTAGGAGCTGTTATCTCTAGGGCTCTGCATATGTGGCTCCTGATTTAAAGGAGGGTCAGAGGGGCTTCGTGGGATGCTCACAGCAGCTTTGTTTCTGTAAAGCATCACACAGCAATTATGAAGGTGCATAAGCAATCCATTTAGATTTGCTTACTGCACATTTATTGTCAGTTATCTTGTTGTAAATGCCACAATGTGTATCCACATCATGTGCCAAAAGCAGCAGTCAGTTAAGGCAGTCTGGGGCCTGCCAGGTGCATCTCGGTTTGTTGCTTTGCTTTTATCCAGATATGCAGTGATGTTATGAGCAGCAAATGTAAAACCATATAACTTGCAGCCTCTCGGGCCCCAATTTTGCAATGCCTTATGAATACGTGTAATTATAAGTACTATCAGTACTTCCATCGACCTCTATGGGACTACTTATAGTGCTCTAAGTTAAATGCAGATACGCTTTTTCAGGATAAGAGCCAAAGATGACTCATACAAGCATATGCATCATGGATTTTTATCTTTCCACTGCTATTTGTTGTTAAAACTTAGGGTTTAATAAAGGTTAAATACGCTGAGCTCGGCTTTGGGTTCAGTTGTAAAATAGCCAGTTTCTGTGCTGCACATTTCATCATGCTTGGGCTTAATGGTTTCTTGAAGAACTGTGCTGTTGGCTCTGCTCGCACTTTGTCCTTTTTGGATCCTTTATCAGCTCCAGCAGCTGTTTTGCATAAGTGTGATGGTTGAAGAATATGGATTTCACAAATCGTTTTATTTTTCCCAACACTTGGCAGTGAAAGATCATTGTCTGCTTAGCAATAATGGCTTTTCCAAAAGGGAAACGTGACAAACAATCTATAATAAATCAGACCTCGAAGAATCTAATAGTAAAATTCAATGACCCATCACCAATGTGTTATACATTCTGCAAGCTCAGTGCAAGTATACTGGAGAGCATATGCAATTACTGAAGATAATTACCTGATTCTTATGAGGGAAAATGTTGCTGAGCATTTCTTGTGTTAAATAGTTGATAGAGGTTCCTAATGTGATTTTAGGAGGAGTGTTACAGACACTTGGAAATCTAACAATTGAAATTTAATAATTTAAAACCACAATAGCACAGGGCAAGCACAGGAGGTGCTGGACTTATTCTCTAATAAATCTAAAATGTTATGAGTTGGGAGGTTATTGTTTTTAGAAGACCATAAGTTATTCTGTGCCTTTGATTCGATACTGAAGATGATGTTTTGTCTTCACTGAGGAGCTGCTATCGGTTGTAAGCACATCAGATGCTGTTAAGTCAGGTCCTGATGTGTGCAAAAGCCATTAAGTACTGTGGCATTTTTAACTGTGTGGTTGAGCAGTGTGCATCGAAGATCTGTGGCCACCACACCTCACTCAGTGGCACAAGCTAACGGCGACCCCAGCAATCCAAATTATCAGTGGTCCCCAAACTGCTGACTGTCTGGACGCTCTGAAAACACTAGGGGTTTAAAAAAGGAAGGTTAAAACCACTCCTTCGAACAGAAGAGTAGCTGTCGATCAGCAGCAAACTCAGTACTGGGTTTTTTTCAGACCTGTGCAGGTGCTGTGGCTGGGATGCTCTTCTCCAGAAGCAGCAAGGCTCGGCAACACTTTCTCTCGAGTGTAACTGGTGGAAAATAGGAACGAAAGAGACCTTGGTGCTGGTTTTAACAGTTTAGCTGTGGGAAAGTCTTTTCTTCAGCTCAGTATAATGGAGTGTTCAGTGCTGGTCTCAAACTGACAGACAAGAGGCAAGATACAAAAAGGAGGCCAATTAAAAAAAGAGGGCAGTTGAAGGCATTGCTTTTTGCAGAGAAACCAGTGGAGGGCCTGCTTTCCAGTTTCTCTTGCAGGATTCGTTGGGTGAGTTGGTTAGTCAAGCTTGAAGGAGACTTGGACACAGCTGTCATCTTTGTCTTCTTTCTTAAACTCATTGTAGCAATAGCCGCAACAGAAATGAGTCAGATGCACGTTTCTCATCAGATGTCAAGTCTGCAATCTGGCTTGACCTCTGACAGATTAACTGAAAAAATGTCTGGTCCAGGTTGTGTGTTATCTGCAAGTTTTCCCATTCCTGAATATGCTTAATTTTTCTCTGCCAAAAAGATAATTGGTACAAATCACCTCTATTTATTTATAGTAAATTATTTTTCATACGTGGTAAAATTTCTGTCTGCTTTAGACAGTGTGAACTAGTGATTCTGGAAGGATGAGAAGTGTCTGCATTATTCATTAAGAAAATGTATTCCTTTGTATTGTGATATTTATGAAATTGAACTCTACTAGCATTTGTTATTTGTAGAAGGCAAGATTATAAATTCAAAGTCACACAGTCAATGAGATAGAGTGAGATGCTCCTTAAGGTAACATTTTGGCTTGGGGCTTTTCTGCTTTTTGAATTGTTCTTTTAGGGCTCTGGAGTGGCCTAGATGGAACCATAACTTCAGGGAATGCATATTGAATTAGAAATTTTCCTGATTCAGGCTTCCAGGAAAATTGATTACAGATTTTCTCTTATCGATATCATCTCATTTTGTTACAAGTTGGTTTTATTCTGGCTTTTATAAAAGAAAAAACCTTGTGCAGATGCTGTATTCTAATGTCTTAAAGTATCTTTGTGCACCGTAATTTGGGGAGTGGGAATTCTGTCCCTCAACAAAATCATTCTTCAAATTGCTGTGAAATATGGGGTGGCATTTTGGCGGTGATAAACAAGACATGGTTGCTGAGATACAGCAGCATAAAGTAACAGATTTTCAGTAGGAGCTTATTGTAAAACAAGGCAAAAAGAGGCAGAATTAGAAATTACAGCAGCAGCAATAGAGATTGCAAAAAAAGGAAGTGTGTTTTGCCATCAGTGTTTTGATGTTCAGAAAGGGACTTCCTCGCTGTGCCTGTAAATAACTGCTGAGACAGTTTTACCAACACTAAGAATTATAAGCATATTATGTAGTATTTTGACATCTAGCACCAATTGTGCCTCTAAAATTGACTAAATAGATGTATAAATGCTAAAAATGAGATATATGTGTCCTTTGTTTTTTCTCTAGATGCTAAATGAAAGACTGGCTTTAGCAAACCAGAGCTTAAAAGCACTTTGGTATTGGTGGAGAGGAAGGCAGAAATTATATCCTTTCTTGCTTTTCATCCTCTATTAAGAAAGCACTTTTTCTCTGTTAACAAATGCAGAATCTGCTTTCTGACCCTAAATATAGTTAAGCATTTTGAGTAGTCTGACAATTTGTTCTTTCTTAAAAACCTCTCTCCTCTTAATGATTATTGTTCCCAAGATTATTTATTTGAATGGGAAAATGAACATCTAGAGGACTGAAGATTGTTCTAATGCCTTCTTACTCTCCTTTCATTACTGTGTGCTGAGCAAAGCTCAGATTTGGAACCTCTCAGCTGACAGTTTTATGTTATGCTAATCAAAATTTGTTTACTTGAAATGAAATTTGAATACGCTGTAAGCTTGCTATCATTAATAACCCTAATTCTTCTTCTTTTTCTCCAGTTGGATTTCCAGTTTCCACTTCTAATATTGATGGTCTTTAAAGTGTTTTTGGATCCAAGACTTTTTCTAGAGCCTCCTCTCATATCTCAGAGCAATGCAGACAGCTTAATGTCATATGACCTCATTTCTCCAAATTAAATGAAAGAAGAATTTTCTCCAGTTTTCCATGAAGCTCAGCTATTGCCTGTTAATTTTGACTGTTAGCGCTGATCTTTCAATTGGATTTACACTGGAAAATGTAGCTTTTAACAGGACAGTTGGCTTTGGGTCTATCAATGCCTCTCTTCACGCAGTGTCTCAGGCTTTAGTCAGTTCTCCAGCACACCAAGATGTCATAGCCAAAGAGGGGACCAGCGTTTTAATTGAATGTAAACTGAACATCAGCCGGTATCAATATATTCTTTGGTACAACTCCAGAGGACAACTGCTTGAACAGAAAGATGAAGGTGAGCTTTCCTGCTGTTTTCTGTCCTTCAATATTCCCCTTTTGTACAGTATCTGAAAACCTCTGAGACTTTATTATTTTCTCTCCTTATCCTCCCATTTTTTACAGTTGGAAGCTAAGGACAGAGCCAGACAAAGCCCTTTGCCCTCTGGCATGCGAGTTATACCTGAGTTCTTCTGTCCTAGCCCATACATCCTCCTATTGTGCACCATAGTATCATTTTCTTCAAGAGGCATTACACTATTCAATACAGAGGAAATTAATCTGCATCCTACCAGATACTAACTGATATTCTTATTTATTATTGCTCTGGTTTATGTTATATTTTTCCAAACGCATGAATTGAACACAATTCTCCAGAGCATCTCCAGCTGGCTGTCAGTGATTTAATTTCGTTATAGAATTTTTTAAAGCATGGGGTAGCTTAGTACATTTGTTTTCTGGTTTATGCACCAGTGAGACTGGAAACTAATGCAATTTGTAAAGGCTAACGATGACATACATGCTATTTAACCCTTTTATACAGAGGGAGAATATGTTTTCCCAGTGATTAGCTTTTAAAAGTTCTGTCCCTGTAGTTTTTAATTTTCAAAAAATAATGTCTTTTAGAGATTCATGTGGTTTCTTCTACTCTATTAGTGTTAATGAAGGTCATTGAGCTAATTGATAGGATCTTCTCTGAGGCCATCTTTCTGCCTTAAGTATTCAGTAACCTCTTTGTAGTTATAATGCCATCTGGAGATTAGTTCAAAGTAGAGTAATTAGAAGAGTGAGTTATGAAAACAGTTTTCCCCCAAAGTTATTAATGCATAGGAAATACTGTATAAAGCCAGCTTCTTTTATTGATTTCTTTTTACATGAGTTTTGTGTATCAGCACTGCATGCTCAGCAGAAAACTGCCTCTCAAGAAAATCCTGAATTCTTTTGCCAGCAGAGCCATTTACAGACTCTGGTCTTTTTCATGGGTTGTTTGACTTTTGACTCTGAACATATGGAAAATTAGAATTTATAGAGGACAGTCTTTCAATGTAGTGTTACACAGTGGGTGAGAAGCACTAGTTGAGAATTAGGTTCCCTGTTGGAAAGAGCTAGCAGTCCAAAAGCACACAAGAAAGTACAGATGAGAGAAAGGAGAAAAAACAGGGTAGCAAGTGTGCAGAATAATTTAATATTAAGCAGTAGAATTGGTAACTGGGTTATGGTTTCTTCATCACAGGCATGAAAAGGAAATGTCTGTCCTTGGTGTACTGTTTGTATTATGCTAGAAAGGGACTGCTTACCTCCAAGCTCTGTCCCCTGTACATGTCTAGTTTACCTAGTGATTTTTGCTTCATTAGCTCAGTTTCTTTTGAATCTCCAGGTGGCCGGTGGAGGATTGCTGATAATTCCCTTAACATCACAAAGGTCAACTTTGCGGACCGGGGGCGATACACGTGTGCAGCTGTTAATCATAATGACACTTCATATTACACAGTCACCCTGAGGGTTATCTTCACCTCAGGAGACATGAGTATCTACTACATGATTGTGTGCCTCGTTGCCTTTGCTATCACCCTTATTTTAAACATAACCCGTCTGTGCATGATGAGCAGTCACCTCCGCAAGACAGAGAAGGCTATCAATGAGTTCTTCAGGACGGAAGGGGCTGAGAAGCTTCAGAAGGCTTTTGAGATAGCCAAGCGTATTCCTATCATCACATCTGCCAAAACACTAGAGTTGGCCAAAGTCACTCAGTTTAAGACCATGGAGTTTGCTCGGTACATTGAAGAGCTTGCCAGGAGCATTCCTCTCCCACCTCTGATCCTTAACTGCAGGGCGTTCATGGAGGAGATCTTCGAGGCTGTGCGAGTTGACGATCCCGATGAAGTTGGTGAGGAGGAAAAACAGCCCCAAGCCTGTGGTACCCAAGCTGCCATATACCCCATCAACCCAGAGATCAAGCGCAGCGATTCGCCAGCCGGGGATTCAGACGATGGGTCCATGAATGAGCAAGGTCAAGAGATAGCAGTTCAGGTGTCCATTCACCCGCAGTCAGAAGTGCAGAGCATCGACACTGTGTCTCACGACAGCTGCCAGTTTGCACCTTCTGAAGAAGGCATCTGCTGAGTCCAGTGACACGCAGCTGTGAAGGAAGCACAGTTGACCCTTGGGTACTGTGAGGAAGGGGTCTGCAAACAAGCTGCCTCAGTCCCATATGCACAAATTTTCCAAGCTGCAAAGTGCCAGAACTGCTACTGAAATCCGTATTTTCTATCAGTGTTGATCTAACAATTTCAAGTCTGTTTGAGAAGGCCATTTGGAATATTGTGTGGTGGATTCTCTTTTTAAAACAAGCTTGCTATACTTAAATTATTTACAAAACAGGAATTTCTTGGCTCCTTGGTAGCTTCTGATACTTGTGATCTGTATGAGAAGTGGCTAAGCTGAGCAGTACAACTTGCAATAAATTTTTTCCATTTGTGAACTCTTTCTTCCTTCACGAAAGTGGAGCCAGAATTCCTTTGAGTCAGTGTTGTTGTCCTGATTAACTGAGTTGTGTGCTGTTTTTGAATTGCCTCTTGCTGTGTGTAGCCCATCAGAACCATGGTGAGCTTGAACAAATCTGTTCTGTGTCGTGTGCTTCTGTGTTGCTATCAAAATGTACTGTACTTAAGAAAAGAATAGTACCAGGATCTGCTGCTGGATTAAACGAATTGTTGTAGTTTAAAAGCAGCTTAGAGAAGAACCAGGAGGTCTCAGTTTTCCGTGCATCTGCAGAAAACTTGTGTGTACTCTGGTGCATGAACAGCAAATTGTTGTTACAAAGCCTGTCATTTAAACTTGGTGCTGATTGCCAAAGCGCCTTATCCTGGTTCTGTCTTACAGAATGGAGCAGTAATGGCACTGTCTTTCTTTTGACTTTGCTGATTTCACTTGCTATAGAAAATCCAAAGTTTTATATTGTATTTGACATTGTTGTGAGAAAAGAATGACAGTAATCACGTAGTGGCATAATTGAAAAATGAGTTAATCTACAGATCGGGTGTCTTAGGCACTTTTTTCTGAACAGCATTATAATAAAGGAGGTAAAAAGTAGTGATGCTCACATTCTCTGGCTCTAGTACTTTCAGAAAGCAGTGGGAGAGAGTGGTGGGGCTGGCTGAGCTGTTGACAGGAGTGGAGTAATTCACTGGCTGTGCCCTGCCTCATCTGCTGAGGAGGGGTAGCAGAAGGGAGAGGTGCGGCTGCTGACGTACAGACACAGCATAAGAACTTTGCTGAGGATCTCCCACGTGGCTTCCTCAGCCATAGAGATCCAGCCTCGAGGAATCGGAGTGCAGGCAAGAAGCTTGTTTCTTCTTTCACTCTTTGGTGCTGATTTTTTTTTCTCCTTAACATTTATTAAGTTGTATCACTTAAATAGCATTTTACATCCTGTTGAAATTTAGTAGATGTAAGGCTTGTAAGCACTCCACAAATTAATTTCTACAACTACTGGCAGCGTATTGCCATATAATTTTAACAACTTGGCAACAGGATCACCATTTAATTTCCCACAACTCTTTTTTTCTTTCCTTATTATTACAGAAATGTCAGTTGAACAAGTGATTCTGGATGGCTGCTCAGGATTCTTAAGAGGATTTGACATTACATTTACATGAGTAGAGATAGAGAACAAGCAGGCACAGTGGGAATAACCGGATGGGGCCGTCTGTTGTGATATATGCTTGTAACAAAGGGTCTGAACAAATTATAGTTATCGTATCCTATCAGAGAATGGGAAACTGAAGCATCTATTAGCATTTTAAACTACATTGTGGGGAAAGTTCTGGAGTCAGCCACCAGTAAATGCAGCCTAGTTGCCTTTGGTGTGTTGGATAAGAACAATGTCAGGAGGGAAGAAAATTCCTGACCTTGGTTATAGTGGTGTTATCACCAGATTGCAGCAAACTTTGTCTGCATCGGGGGACTAAAGTCTTCTGTAGACGCTTCCAGTAGCTACTGCCCTCAACAGTAACTTCTTTTTTCTTCCATAGTTGGATGGCACTTTATGTCCAGGTGAAAAGTTTGTATAGTTTTGTGTAACCTGTCTGGTTTCTTTAATAAGTTTTTTGAGGTGATCAATGTTAAAAGATACTCTTATGGATAAATGCCTAGTTCTCTTAGAAGCCCTGCTAAGATACTGCTGGCTTTACTTCTGTACTGCAATGAGCTCTGCAGGTTTGTTGCACATGCATGAGCAGAGATTTGGGGGTTTGCACTATTTTGGATGTCCTAGTGTAAAGAGGTGAAGGCTACAAGAAAGTATGACCTGTTCTAACCTTCTTTGTGCCACAGGCCGTCAGGATTGTACCTTTATCCCTGTTTTTTCCCTATAAGCAACTCTGTGTCCTTGCTTCTGAGAAACTGTTGCATTATATATGGTGGTAACATCCTGGGGATTTTGCCTCTAACTGCATACACAAAGTGGAGATGCAGCTACAAAGTCAAAGCTCCATCAAATTGCTTCCTGAGAAGCAGTTATGCAATTGTGATTGATGGATGTCTACTCAGAAATGGCAGCTTATAGGCAGCAAGTGACACTGGAGGGCTAGAGGTGTGTCAGATGGATGTCAAGAGAACAGTTTCTAGATTAATTCAATCTGTTCTTTAATTTTTATACCTTACTTATGTAACTGTGAGTTCTTAGCAGAGTTACTTGGTGTCTTTGTGTGTTCTGTTGCTGGTGGAGAGGAAAGAATGATGGTGCATGAAGGTCCTCAGAAATGCAGTTGCAATGTCAATTGCTGGATAGTAAAGCTGAGGGTTTTCCTGAGTTATTACAGCATTTTATTGGCTAAGTTAATTTCATTCCTGGGAAGGAGGCTCTTTTGTGAGGATTTAGTAAGTCAGGAGTACTTATTAAATATAGGAACTGATCCTACTCCCACTGAATTCAATTAGAGCAGATTTGAAGCTCTACTGTATTTTACAAATGATATTATAGGATTTTTATGCATCTAAAACCAAGGGTGATGGTAGTGTTATACAGTAAATGTAATTGCCAGAGAAAGGAACCTGACACTGGTTTCCTTAAAACTTGTGAGCTGTTCTTGTTATAGATGTGTGCACTTGAATTTGTTGGATGCATCTAATTGAACATTAATGTGAAAAGACTATGTAAACATCAGTGTTTCTATCTTAACTTTTTGTAAGACAAGGAGAGTCTACAGTGGTTTCCTTGCTTTAAACTAAATTCTTTGACAATCACAAGGCTATTTTATCTCTTCTATGTGACTTATTTTTATTTTAAATAGTGTAAAATCTACTTATTATCTGAGAGTACCTAAAACTAAGTTTGTAGTGGCTATTTGTATTACCTCAACTGTAATGTAACTGTTTAATGTAACCACGTACAATTTCATACTTTCATAAAATGAATTGGTAGATTTGCAAAATAAATTTTAACAAAAGCCTTGTTTTGTTCAGGGTTTATTTTTTATTAGTAAGGGGTGATGAGTAGCTGTCTATTCAGTTCTGGATATCCAATTAAATAGCAGCTATAATCAACTAAGAATTTTGTTAACCAGCCTGACAAAGGTTGCTGGGATGTTCAGTCATCTGATAGAACGTACCTGCTGTGACATCTTTGGGTCTCTTTTTTTTTAATGCCTTAGAATCCCCAGAACCATCTGTAATAATTGTTACCAACTGCATAGACAAATGATTACAGACCTGAAATGGTTTCAGAAAAGCCCATGCATTCTCCTTGATATCACTTTTGCAAGTGGAGGGCGATTGTTCAGTACAGTGACCTTCAGCCACAAACCTGTATTTTCTGTTCTTACCTGTTTCACAGGATTGTGCTCTTCTGTATTATAAGCACTTTTTTTTAATCCTCCTCAACTTCTCTCCGAAGAGGCAACACAGCACAAATGTGAAGTGTCAGCCTTCATGTGACCAAGTCTGTGTCGCTGTTTTTCCAGTGAATTGCTGAGATCACATAAAGAAATTTCCTCTCCTGCGTCAAGGGAAGAGTGTGGGCTGCTCTCACTCTGCATCCCTAGAGCTGAGCAAGATGTAGGTCTCACTTTACCCTTGCTTTTTGCTGCCAGCAGTTTATTACATTTCACAGAAAGGGAATATCATCCCCTGGAGTGTTGTGATAAGGATGGGAGGAAAGGGGCCATCCCAACTCCTTTTGATGACCAGACTTGACTTTCTGATCCCTTTGCAATCAATTTGGAGTATTAAACTGTCAGGGGATGATCCCTAGCCCCGAAGTGCAGCGCTTTCCTGTCACCACTGGTTACACTGGGAAGCTGTATTTCCCAGGTTGCACGGTAATGGATATATCCTGCAGCTGTGGGTGCCAGCCTGGAGCACAGAGTAAGAGTGGCCCTAGCTAAGTTTAAACTGCAATCTCCCCCACCCCAAACACCAAAAATCCAGCTTGCTCAGAAACCCTCTGTGATACAGTCAGTGGGGCTGTGCCAGTGTGAATGAGAGCAGACTTCACCCACGCTGTTTTTTAAAGAATAGCCTCTGGTTGCCAGTCTCTGCACAAGGTAGATAATAGAATTAGAGCTGAATCTTGAAAATTTTCCCTTGAGAATCAGCTGCTTAAAGGAAAAATTATTGGACCCATACTTTTCAGGCTAGGTCAATGTTCAGTCAGCATCTGCTTTCTATCTTCATGTTATGAGATCTGCATGAATGATAACAGTTCAGTTTCTTAAAGCTCCTGTAACCTGACTCTTCATGATTCTATCCAGAGTGAACAAGTTCATCTGCACAAATTTAAAGCACTTTTCCAGTTGGATGACAACAGATCATTTGAAAGGGAGATGCATTAAGGATGATTGTACTTCAAAGGTGTGCTCCTTAAAAAGCATATTTTTTCTTAATGCTGCAGTGCTCTCGACTTGTGAGTCCAGTCTGCTGCAGGAGACAGACACCACCATGTCATTCAACTCGGGCATTACAGCTTTATCGACTTCCATTCAGCCAGGTCATTTCACACCAGCTGGGTCTCTCTCCTCTTCACTTTTTTTTATTGTATAGCAGCTCATTCAGATGTCTCCAAATGCTGCCAGCTTTTTTGAAAATGTAAGGGAGAATTGCACCATCACTCCCAAAAATAATCGTTTTGCTAGATGTTCAAATATCCAAAAAGCCAGAAAGTTGCACTGTATCCCTGGTAAGACAGTGCCTATTCTTTGGTCACGCCTGGCTGCCGATGATCATAATAATACTGAGCAATTAGGCCTTTCATTTTCATTAGGCTAATTAATTGTTTGCACAGTGCCCTGAATATGGAATCATTTTCCTTTGGAAAGAATAAAAAGATTAGAATGGCTTCATCCCAAGATGCTCAGAATGCGGTTTATTTATTTTACAGGAGAAAAACTCTCGTGCACCCCAAATGCAAACCATGTACTTGAGTGTTAATGCCCGTGCTGGGACGTTCACATCAGCAGAGATGCACGCAGATTATACATATGTCCGTCCATCTGCCTCCACGCTCCATATGCTATCTGGGGTTTCTGCTGCATATCAATGAGCCCACAAAGAGGCTGGAGCTGTCATCGAGCGGGTGCTGCGGGGTTGGTGTGTCAGGTGGTGTCGGACACTGGAAGAAGGATAAACACAGCCCCTCGGAGATCAGCTGTGCCCAGCACAGACGTGTGCCAGAGGCAGCACCGTTGTGATTATGAGCGCTGTATTGTGATAGCACTCAGAGGGCAGAGTTGGATAAATGTACTGGAGACTGTCTCAAGAGGTTTATACTTTAAATCAAAGGCAAATGAAACCTGGGCTAGGATTTCATGAAGAAAGGTACCCAGTGGATACAATATTGCAGAGGCTACTGCTAGCTCTGGGGGTTTTTTATGTTTGTCCTGTTCAGCGCCTCTTGGTGCTACAATATTATTAAATATATATTTCATATTAAATCATTCCAAGTGTAATACAAGCTTGCAGAAAGTCATTTCAGTGGAAAGTCAGGGGATATATTCAGCCTTAAGATTAAGGGAGAGGTTGCTGTGACACAAACTTCCAGTAAAGTAGTTGGAGATAGCTGGCTGCTGTTCCACTTGCCTTTCTTGCTCTCTGCCTCTGGTAGGAGACCTGCTGTGGGCCATCTGCAGGAGATGAAACTGAAAATAATGTCCTCAGCTACTCCCTCTTCCTCTAAAGATCAGAGCACTGAAAACAGCCCTGGGTTAGGAGGGAGTAGGAGAGGCCACCCACGTCATGCTCTCAGCCGCAGATGTCCGTGCCGTCTTGGAAACAGCCGCTGGCAGAGAGGTTGCGTCTCCCAAGCAATCTGTTACCCTGCTAAACCACCCTGACTACTGAAAAGAGTTCCCTAATATCTGCCCCCAAGCATCTCCAAATCCATTGCCCATCTGGTTCTATCTGTGCCTACTGCCACTACATCTGCGGCCCAAATCAGGGCCACTCCAAATATGCAGGAAAGGAATTGGGTGGTGACATAAAGCAGGACCATGCTTGGCTTCATGTGCCTGCTGGGTCTGATGAGGTCATGCTGTGTTCAGGCTAGACCTGCAAAATTTAATTGAAAGTCAAACTCATTTTGGTTAATTAAGACTTAGATGTCTGAGTGTTGTTTCTTGGGCTTTGGACCTTCCTTCTCTCTAACTGTGCTGAGTCATGCAAATGTCCCTGACATCAGTGCTGACAGCCAGCAGTCCCTGCTACTATTCACATCAAATGAGTAAATCCAGTATTTTGGGTGCAGTGTTCCTGTGATGGCTTTGTACATATGTGTGGTAGGGGATGGAAAGCAGCCACTGCAAAGAACACAGGCATCTCTCACCATTATCTCAGGAGTTTTTCAGCATTTCATTCACTTTCCCTCCTTGGTGCCTTCTCGTCACTTTCCTTCATGGTCAGTGTTCTGAGTTTCTTGCCTGGCCAGTGGGTGAATCCCAGGTTTTCTTTTTTCTTTTCTTTTTCTGAGTTTTTCTCAAGCTTAACTCTCCTAAATAATGGCTAGGGAGGAAGATAATGGACCAGAACAGACATGAAGAAGTTTGGACAACTGTCCTAAATTAAAGGATGGGTTTGCTTTGAATATCCTATATGCATCACACTCTGTTACAGAGACTTGGCTATAACAGCAAATCTCTTGCAGCAGAGTGTCACTTCACTTCCATACATTGCTTGAAATGCTTTATTAATTTGATGACCTCTTGGGCTTTCAGAAAAAAAACATTTATCAGTGTTTTGAGGAAAGAGAACTCCTCTGAGCTAAAGGGACTGTTTTGTTTCTCAGATTTATTGCTTGGCTGACTTAATTCACCATTCAAACATGATGATTTTTAGCTGCTGGGCAGTGGCCCTTTCAATGTTGCAACTAATTAACTGCTAGAACTCTTCATAGTAAGGTTGTTTTCTTACTGTTTTGTTGGTTGGTTTTTTTTTTTTAATCCACAGAAATAAAGCAAACATGATCCTTGAAACACAGGTTGTGTGGATACGGTATCAGCGCAGACACAGCACAGTGCTGAGTGAGTTTGTGTTACAAAGGAAGTAACGGCTGTCCCTGCTGTCGACGCGACACTGTAAAGGTAAGATGAGAAAAAAGACAACATTTAAGACAGGAGAAAGGAGGGACACCAGAATTATGACAAAGCAAGAGCTCGGAGAGTTGCAAGAGAGGTCTCTGATGTACAGCTAGGGATCTGCAGCCAGCAGAAAGCTGAGCTATGGACCTGGCAAGTCAAGGTCAATGACTGCGCAGGTGGGGAGTCCGTGCTTCCCTCTCCACTTCCTTCATCCCTGCTTTTGCAGCCTATACTTCTGAAAAAAACATCTACTTCTTAGCTCGGATAGATCATAGGGACTGCAGTGCCTCCTGTTAGGACCTTGTCAAACCATGCATAGGAGGAGAAGGAAGGGAAAAGGGGATCGGTGGTTGTCAGGACGCATCCGGCTGCAGGAAGTTAAGTTACTGGCTGTTATCTCATCGGGGAATTCTGCCCATGAAAATATTTTCTGGGAAAAGTTTATAACCCTGCAATATTTCATGGTGATGTCTAAAGAAGGCATAAACAGGTCTAGAAGCTCAAATGCAGATAAATACAGTGTCTGTGCTACTCCTCCCTACGGTGTTTTTGTAAAGTGCTGCTGTCCTACTGCTTGCTCTGAGCCCATAGGTGCAAATGAAATATAAATCACAGGCATTAACTGAAAGCAGGGAATCCCTCGCTGGCTCCAGCCAGCTCCTCATCTGTCTTTGTTCCTGACAGTTTGATTACCTTTATCATCATCTTTAAACGCAGAGCTGCAAATACCATTAGAGGTCATAAAGAACGGCAATTCTTCTTGACATACCTCAACCACACCGACCTCCTCGACTGGCAGCAAGGAGGACAGGCCAGACATCTTTCTCCTGTGAGTTAGGGATGGGAGTCTCAGTTCAGCTCCATCTGATTGTCTTCCCTGCATTTCATTACAGATGTCTCCAAGATTTCCAACCTTCTTCTGAAGCTTTAAGGTCTAGTTGTTCATCCCTGGAGCACAGGAGTATAGAGGAGCATCCCTGGGTTTGTGATCAAGGAAATCATGTGACATTCGGCTTGCTCTGAACAAAGGGGAATGTGCAGAAGACCAGCTGCATGTGGGAGAAGAGACCTCTGCTTCCCATGGGTGCTGGCGGAGCTCGCCTGGCCTTGGCCAACTAGGGGAGAGCTCCAAAAGGATTGTGAGGTTTTCCATCTACCAGCTATTTAGGAGAAGTAAGAGGGCAGTTGGTGAATTTATCATAGAATCATAGAATCATAAGGTTGGAAGAGACCTCTGAGATCATGGAGTCCAACCGTGCCTGTCTCCCTGCTAAACCATATCCCTAAGAAACTCATCTACCCGTCTTTTGAACACATCCAGGGATGGAGACTCCACCACCTCCCTGGGCAATCTGTTCCAATCCCTGACCACTGTCTCAGTGAAGAAAGTCTTCCTAATGTCCAGTCTAAACCTGCCCTGGAGCAACTTGCGACCATTTCCTCTCATCCTGTAGCTCCTCACTTGCAAGAAGAGAGCAGCACCCATCCCGTCACAACCTCCTTTCAGGCAGCTATAAACAGTGATGAGGTCTCCCCTCAGCCTCCTCCAAGCTGAACAACCCCAGTTCCCTCAGTTTCTCCTCGTAGGGCTTATTCTCCAGCCCCCTCACCAGCCTCATTGCCCTTCTTTGCACACGTTCCAGCCCCTCAATGTTTTTCTTGTAGTGAGGGGCCAGAACTGCACACAGTACTCAAGGTGCAGCCTCAGAAGTGCTGAGTACAGGGGCACAATCACCTCCCTGGTCCTGCTGGCCACGCCGTTTCTGATAGAGGCCAAGATGCCATTGGCTCTCTTGGCCACCTGGGCACACTCCTGGCTCATGTTCAGCCGCTGTCAACCAACACCCCCAGGTCCTTCTCCTCCAGGCAGCTCTCCAGCCACTCTTCCCCAAGCCTGTAACGCTGCATGGGGTTCTTGTGACCTAAATGGAGGACTCTGCACTTGGCCTTGTTGAACCTCATCCCGTTGGTCTCAGCCCATGGATCCAGCCTGTCCAGATCTCTCTGCAGAGCCTCCCTTTCTTCAAGCAGATCAACACTGCCACCCAGCTTGGTGTCATCCGCAAACTAGCTAAGGGTGCACTCAATGCCTTCATCGAGATCATTGATAAAGATGTTAAACAAGACTGGACCCAGCACTGAACCCTGGGAAACACCGCTCATGACCAGTTTCCAGCTGGATTTAATTCCATTTAACACAACCCTCTGGACTTGGCCACCCAGCCATTTTTTAACCCAGCAGAGGTTGTGCCTGTCCACTGATGACAGCCGGTTTCTCAATCAGAATACTGTGAGAAACGGTGTCAAAGGTTTTACTGAAGTCCAGGTACACCACATCCACAGATTTCCCTCGTCCATTAGCCAGGTAACCTTGTCATGGAGGGGAGTTGAATAGAGAAAACAGAATTTGGTGGGTGGGAGAGTCCAAAAGAGCGTCTTGGGATATTTCGTATCCATCAGCTGCCTCATCTCTTCGCTCTCACGCCAGAGCACGTTCCACCATCCCTTGGCCTAGAAAGCTGACGTTTGAGGCAGGACAGGGCACAGCCAGGGTGTGAGGGGGAGAGTGCTGAGGGCTGAGCATGATCCTGAGGATGTACCAGGCATGGGGCCAATGGGCAGTTCAGTCCCTGACATTTCTCTGTACGCCAGTTAAACCACCCCGGAAGAAGCACACATTTGGTCCACGTGTCTTATCCTTTGCCAGACATCCCTGCTGATCCCTCCTTGCCTGAGAACACCCGTGCTTTGCTTCCCATCAAACTGGCCTTCAAGGGATGCAGCAAAGTGCAGGGAGTATCTTTTCTGCTGCTCTTGTCTTGGCAGCCCAAGGCATTCAATTTGTTTAGCTGAAAGGGAGCCTGGGTCAAGGTTTTTACATGCCAAGCTGAATCTGAACAGCAAGAACACACGGGTGAGCTCAGAGCTGTGATTTGGAATAACAGTGACCCTGGCAGGAGGGACAGTACTGTGGCACAGAGCAGGACAATGCAGTCAGAGAAGGGGGATTGCTGATGGGGGATGGGGTGGGATGGAATGGGATGGGATGGGATGGGATGGGATGGGATGGGATGGGATGGGATGGGATGGGATGGGATGGGATGGGATGGGATGGGATGGCACAGCACGGCATGGCATGGCATGGGGTGGGATGGGATGGGAAGCCGTGGGGTCCATCCTGTGCAGCCCCAGCCACTTGTTGCAGCCAGGGCCCAAGGCAGAGCAGGGAGCCCCGCAGAAGTCCCGAGGCTGCTCCGGTACCGCTAGAGGCAGCTCGTGTTTTGAGCTTGGAGAAAGCACCAGGCACTCGCAAGCACCGAGCTGCAGCCCAGGGACTACACATCAGGCAAGAGGGATGGGGCTGCTCCTGCCTGCCCTGAACAGGAGCCCTTCCTCTGCCGACGAGCCACAGCCCCTCACCACAGCCCACCCGGGGGCCGACAGCCCATTCAGTGTCTTTTCTCCATAGTGGCAAATACAGTGTGTTAAAGCCTGGATGGGCAAGGGGACCCTTAGAACCGTGCCAGCCAGCCTGAACCCAGGCAAGAAGAGGTCGTAGGGAATGTGGGAGGCTCAGATGGATGAAACCAGCACCTGGCAGCAACGATGTCCACGGGAGGAGGTTGCAGTGAGAGCAATGTGCCACCCCCCCCTTCCCGCCTTGGCACCCAGCCACTGCCTCAAAGAGAGAAATACCCTGTCACTAGCATCCTGCAGCAGGAGGGCAGGAGATAAAAGCCAGTGAGGAAAGGATTTGGTTTGTCTTTCTTTTCTTTGTAGATTAACAGATCCAGCTCTGACTGAGAGATTTAGTGATTACAGCAACTTAATTGCATGGGGGAAATATTTCCTAGAAATTGCTCCTGTGTCCAGCTTGGCTCGTTGGTGTTTCGCTTTGCACAGTGAACAGTGGGGACAGTCCTCATGTGGCATGCTGTGCTGGCACCCAGGGACACAGCCAGCCCCAGGGACAGGCACATACAGCTGCATCTGCACTCCAGCCAGGCCTTCAGGACAAGCCCTGCCCAATGGATGCTCCCTGCAATTGTGCTCCTGCCTGCTGCTTGCCTTGGGGAGCCCTGGAGAGGCCAGATCTGCTCACCCACCATTCACTCGGTGCAGACAACTTGGGCAGCACAAGCAGCCAGGCAAGTCCTTGGTGGCTGAGGAGGTCCTCAGCAGCCACCCACCCCTCTCTGTCGCACCAGGGCTCATCCTGGGTGATTTCCAGCATTGCTCTTTTCATTTCAGTGCAGCAGGGAAGGAGGCTTACAGTCGCCTTAAAGGAATAAACGATGCATAAAAATATTTGATCAATTAAGCCGAACGATTTGGCAAGCGCAGGCTCCCGCTGTACCCATCCTCCTCACAATTGCCTCATTATCCAGCCCTAAATCAAGCTGTCACAGTTTTTTTTTGGCTTAGAGAGAAGAGGGAGGAAAGGAAAGAGGGAGGGGTGAGCTGCTTTCCGGCGTTCACCTCCAAAACAGAAAACCCCCTCCCCAAGCTGGGCGCGGGGCAGTGAGTCACAGCGAGAATCCACACACACACCTTCCCCCTCAACCCCCTCACCACTCGCTCGTGATCTGCCTGTGCTGCTGCTCCTCATTAATCTGACCACGGAGAAGGGAGTGGAGGCATAATCACAGTGGCCAGAGCAAGGGTGGTGTCAGCCAGACATGGGTGGTGCAGAGGCTGCAGGGCTCCACACTGGCTCTGTTTGGGACCAGAGGTGTCTTCTTGGTGCCGTCCCCAAAGCCTCTGGTTCTGTCTCTCCCTGCTGTCCAGGAAGTGTATTGGGATGGGGACACATGTCTCATCAGTGGGACAAGAAGTTCTGGAAGGGGCCCAGAGAGGGGGGCTCCACTCTACTTGGGTGCTAAAATGAAGAGGGATTGCATCCTGCTTGCTTCTGTCCATGCCACATGTGGCAAGTGTCTGGAGAACATCCTCTTGCCTTAGCTGGGGCAAGGGGGCCCTGGATCTCCATACCATTGGACACACCGGTATCAGATCAGTGTCTTTCCACTAGGAAACCCTGAGGGGACTGCACGGAGAGACTCTTGATATGAGCAGGTCCCAGAGGGACTCTGTGTGTGTGTATGTGAACTCCATACAGCAGACATGGAGTCTTTCACTGTTCATTAGTCAAGGGAGAAGTAAAAGCTGTCTCTCTGAGAGCCTCAGTGTTTCACAGGCCCTGGAGGAATCGCCTGAGGATCTGTTTCTTGCATCCTCAGGACAACAAGCATCCCTTGTCTTGCATACTGGGAATCACTTCCCCAGCTGGGAGGTTTCACCCTCCCTTGGAAAGGGTCTCACTCACCCTCTGCCCTCACTTGGCTATACCCTGGATGCTGTGCCAGGCCTGCCTGACTCTCCAAAGACCAAGTCTGCTAAATGAATTTGGATCCAGACCCATCAATTTGCTCTACTGGGAGAGCAAAACAGCTGCAAACTCATCTGTTCAGGGGAGCAGAGCCAGGCAATCAGAACATCTCTGCTACACTGGTCCCCACGGCAGCAGAAACAACCCAAACCAGATCCTTCCACTCAAGAAAACCTTCAACTCAGGAATAAAAAAAGAGAGGATCATGTGATATAAACACAGACTCTTGCATACAAAATTACTCTGACTGGAGTTAACCAAAAATGTGTGGTTTTCTCCTGCTGACACAACCCCAGCAACAGGACAGGGATGAGATGTTGGCTCTGGTGAGCTGGCTGGGGTCTCACTGGTCCCTGGGATCTGCTAGATGCTGGGGTCACCAGTAGACTGGCTTGGAACTGGGTTGCTGATGCTGAAGCAACAGCTTGTAGGGGTGGCATATTCAATCTGTACTGTTTGGTTGTTGGGCCTTATTAATGCTGTCAAAGTGTGAGATGCTCCTGCTGTTTTCATGGACTTGCAAACTGGCTGCAAAGAGCAGATTTCTGTTCAAATTGCAGCTGCTTTTGAACTTCAATCTTGCCTTCAATATCCAATTCCTAAAAGGGTTTCCCACTACTTCCCTGCTTCCGACTTGCATAGCTGCAAAGCAGCACAAGCAGAAACTTGTTCCTGCAGCCTTCCTTGGAGGACCAAGGGCAGGTCACACACAAGGATCCCACAGTCCCAGGATTCTGCTCCTGTGCTGGTCACCCCAGGCTCCTCTGGGCTCCCCTAGCCTCTGGGACCTCTGGAAATAGAGGATTGGATAGCCCATTCCAACCCATCACCTGGACCCTCTCTGCAGAGCACCTCTTAGGATGAACATCCAGCAGATGCTTTGGTGCCTCTAGCCTTCCCACACCACCCCCATGGCTCTCCCTTCTCCCAACTCCAGCAGCTGTTTCTTCCCCCAGACAAGCCTGTTTGATCACATAGGTGTAGGATAACACCAGGCACTGGGTGCTGAGTGAAGCACCTACATGAGTCACAGCAGTAACTGCGCTCTCTGCCTGTCCTCCGCCCACACCGTGGCTCAGTCACCTCTGCAGTTCTGTATTTTTCAGTCTGTTTCCCAGCTCTGCCAAAGCTGGTAACAGTTTGAGCTGCACAGCAGGGCTGGAACCTTCCTGATGTTTCAAGAAGTCTGTCGGGCTCTGGGTTTCATCAGATAAGGCCAAATGGGAGCTTTGGAAAAGCCTGACTGAATCCAGCAGCAGCCAGGGAAGAGTTGGCGAGCTGGGACATTTTCAGGCTCAAACGAGGGAGACTGGGAAAATAATGTTACAAGACTCTCGGTAGAAGCGATGAAAGGAGGAACAGGGGAGCTGGGCAACCTCCCCTGACCCCTCTCTGGTCACCACTGAGCCTCCACTATTGAAAACCCTGGTGATGTCCATGCATTCAATGCCAGGAGGACGAGCCCATGAGGATGATGCCTGCACTTACACACAGACGCAGCCATGGAGTGCTTGCCGAGACCATGTTGCTCAGAAAAACAGTCTGGGGCTTCTAAAGAGCTACTTGCTGAACCAGAAAGGGTTCATATCCAGCACATTCTTTGCTCGGCAAATGTGTTTCAGGTCCTGCTAAGCTGTAAAGAGGCTTGCCAAGAGTCTTCAACGCGTGTAGATCAGCTCAGCTTCATTAGACACCATTAACTAGCCAAAATGATTTTCATTAACTCAAGAAATCTGGATTTTGGATTCAAAGATAAGCTGTGCAGGCACAAACCCCCCTAAATACTTCCTTACATCTCCTCTTGCAAATGCACTGACCATCATGAGCCACAAAACCAACATGCTGCTGGGCAGGAGGCATGGCTGGAGGCAGCCGTGGCCAGATCCAGCGCTGGAGGCTGCTGGGCATGAGGAGGAGAAGCTGGACTTGCATGAAAAATCATAGCAAAACCACACTCAGTGGGAGTAGATGGAGCAGCAGCTTGGAGTTTCTACATTACTTGATAATTTCAGATCACAGATGGAAATATCCAAGAGAAGCATCCCTTGAATCACATGGTTTGTAGGTTTTGCCTTTTTCCCTTCTGCATTACTCTGGACAATCACAGCTCATGTTTCAAAAAGCCGTGAACTACTGTGCAGGGCCTGGCAAATCCACATCCAGCTGAAGTAAACTCCACTCCAGCTTGCCTTCCATAAGGTCACCAAACCCAACAGCTGCATTTTGCTGAGTGTAGTTTGCACCTCTCCCCCAGCACATTTGGCTGCTCTGATGCCTTTCACATCAGCATTAATTCAGCACTGTTCTCTCGCCAGCCTTGCACCCCTTGAACACACCTGCAACCAGTGGATTTCTGATAGGAAACAGGGAAAAGGGCAGCTGGGAGAGAAACAAAAAGAGATATCTTTTTTGTATAGTTCTCCAATAAAAAGAGAAAAGATGGGAAAGTTACCATGCTGTATCCAGCAAGAGAAGATACTTGGGCCCAGAAGGTCTTCTCTGCTTCCTTGTCCCTCCGTGGCCAATAAAAGCGTGGTGAGCACTGCAGCAGAGAGACCTCGGAGCACTTTGTGCCGCAGCTCTGCCTTCAAAACCACATTCTCCATCTGTGCTCTGTCTCAGCAGCACAGCAGTAAATTGTCACCATCCTTTCCCCAGTGCTGCCCTGGCTGCCCTGGCTCTCCTCCCTGTGCCCAGGGGCTGCCCTGGTTTACCCACAGGGCTCACAGCAAGCATCATGCCACCGACTGGGAGCGGCAGCATCTTTGTGCTGTGGCCCAGGACATGCTGGGGTCCTGGATGTGGCCCCTTGATTACTCTGGAGCTATGCTAATGGTTTTCTATTTTAATTACATGAAAGCCTAAACATGCTGCAGGGACAGGATAATTTTGCACAGCACAGAGAGAGGACTCTTCATCACCCAGCAGCTTATTTTTTTGCATAATAAAGGTAAAGTGACACTGGGGACCTGTGTCTTTTACAGTCCAACATCAGCCATCTGCAGGTCCGGAGAGCAGCGAGCAGGAGGGGAGAGAGAGGGAAGGCAGGCAAAGTAAACAGATAAATCCCTGAAACATATGGCTTGTGCTTGGTATCTTTCCGCATGAGGCACCCCACTTAATAAAAGTTTAGAATGGAAAAGCCAAATAAAATTGATAATCTGCCCAGGGAGGGTGATTCAGATGAAGTAAGAGCATTACAAGGGGGTGACTGATTTACAGTTTTCTTCTATTTGCAGTTTTATGACTATTACAGTTATTCTTGTGAATATAATTCATTACTGTGCTATTATTCCCAGAAGTGAAAATCAAAGGTTTATCAGCCAACACCGGCAAGCATGAAATATTGCCTCAACACGCAACTCTATGCTGGAACCAAAGCCTCAAACCAACCAAGGAGGCAGGAGCCAAGCACTCTCTCTCCCCTCCCGGGATGCAGGCAGGGGCAGGCAGCTCAAAGCCAGCAGCGTCTCCTGGCTGGGCAGGGAGGAGGCGATGAACCATATGAGAATACACACAACAAGGATCCCATCTTCCAAAAGGTGATGAGCACAGGAGTGGAAAAGTGAGCGTGGTTTGGTTAATTGGAAAAAAGTAATACAGGCTTAAGTGTGCTGGCAGGCAGCCCTGGGGCAGGCACAGGCAGCAGAGCTCTACAGGAGCCGGGTACCAAAGAGGGGCCGCAGCACGCTCCCAGGCATGGGTTTGGGCACAGCATCCCATGGCCCCGAGAGGTCCCGCTGGGGCAGAGTGGTGGGCTCAAAGCCAAGAGAGCATGAGCTGGAGCCAGAGGGAATGAGTTCAGGGGAGGGTTTTGACTTACAGCTATAGCTGGCAGAAATGGACTAAAACAGGGATTTATCCATCCTAAAAAGCAATGAAGAGAGGACTGAAATGTACTTTAGGTTGATGCTCAGTGTGTGTCTGATCCTATAGCTCATGTTTAACACGAAAGCCGTCATTCCTGCCATGAGGTTTCTCCCGTGGCAGCTGAAGCCCAGAGCCAGCCAGCCACTGGTGCAGCTGGTGCAGCCTGATGGCACAGCCCTTTCTGGCCGCATCCGGTGAGCTTTCAGGCTCTGTCACTCCCACATGCCAGCCTCAGCTGTGAAAAACAAGACAAATCTCTTCCAGACTCTCTTTCCTCCTCTTTTCAACAAGTTTTTGTCTGAAGAGCCACCCTTTGCTTTCCCCTCTTTGACTCCACCACAAATCTTCATCCCAAGGGTTTCTTGTAGCACTCCAGATACTCCTGCCACCCTGCTGATATGCTGATCAGCTCTTCATTAAAAAAACCCTGCGGAAGCTAGTAGTAAGGAGAGCCATGAACAGCCCAAAGACCCTACAATGAACCCTCGTGAATGAGGAGAGGAGATAGAGCCCAAGATCAACACATCTAAGCCAGACCAAGCGTCTCTTCAGCCCAGCATCCTGGCCGTGATCCTGGCCAAGAGCAGGAGTGATGGAGAGAGCAGAAGAGATCAAACAGAGTTGAGAAAAACTTCCCTGGCGTTCACCCATCTGGGTCCCACCGCTTGTCTCAGTGCTTAATAGCTCTTGATGGATTACTTTCTTCCTAGAATTTGTCTAATCACTTTCTGAAGCCTCACAAAGTTTTGACATTAGCATTAGCAATATCTTCTGGTAATAAGTCTCCAGCTGAAGGGCGCAGTGTGGGAGGAGGTTTGTGTGCTTTCAAAGCCTCAGTATGTAGTGCTGGGATCTAAGTCACATATGAGGATGGGAAACATGAACACAGAGGCAAAGATTTTGGTCCTTTTAGCTACAAAGTGCCACAGTGGGAGCAGAGTCTCTGAAGTCTCGATTGCTAAAAAGGAAATAAATCTATCTCCAGCTGTGTTGTCAGAGCCCTCTGCTCTCTCTGGGGCCCTAAAAATGCCACATCCTCGAGCAGCTGAAAACAAGCTGCCAGGACGAGCCACAGTTGCTGTTTAACAGCTTTAGATCAGGAAAAAAAACATAACAAGTCCCACACTTAAACAAATGTGTCCATTGCATCGGAGTGAGCTGAGGCTCTGCCTGTGTTCAAAGTGAAGCACACTTCAAAGTGCTCTGTTGAAAAGGAGCGTTTTGGTGAAGCCAAGAGTAGTGATAGAGAGATATGACCAAACTAGCAAAGGTTCAGCCTGATGACAGCCCTTTGGACCAGTAGTGCCAGCTCAAGGCCACTCATCCCTGACCCACTGCCACAGCCAGGAACCAGGCAGGGGCTGTCCTCAGCTTCCTCAGCGCTGCCAGCACGGCAGCTTCCACAGCTCCAACTGGACATGACCAAAATAAATCCTATTAAGCTGCAAACAGCATGAAGTAAAAGCAAATCAGCTGCAGCAATAACCCAGGTACTTTCTGTGCCAGAGGCTGGGGACAGGGTGCAGTGGGGCCCTGAAAGTGCCCAGTGAGGACACAGCTCCAGACTGAGCTAATAACACATGTGTGGCTGAGAGGCTTTAGCACCACAGTTAATTATGATGAGCAATAAAATTCCAGCTGGGGATGAAGGTTCCAGTGCCTGCCAATTAGTCCTGGCATCCTGAAGACAGACTGTAATGGGATTATTGAACCAGTCCTATTATGCACTAAAGTGTTCGGGGAACCTCGCCACTGTGCCTCTGATGAGAGCAATGTGCAAACCAGCACATGCCGGGAAGGGCTATGTGGGGAGCTGGGATGGGAATCAGGCACCCGCCTGCCCTTCCCACAAAAAATAAGCACTTTTCTCACTCCCTGGCTAAAGCAGTCATCATGCCTAACGTGACTGAGCCAAAAAGAACACATAAAGCTGGGTGGTGACCAAGATTTTGCTGTTTAAGAAAAAAACGGATTCATTTTCTCTCTTGAAAGACAAACTTAAAGAAGCTATATCAGCCCCCAGCTGAGTGTATTTAAAAGGCAGTGCTGATGCAAGAAGCTGTTTGCTTGGCCATCTTACAATAATGGTAGGTATTTGTGATTTGGAGCTTTTTCCTTGGCAACCCTGCCGAGATTTCGTGTTTATAATACTACAATTAAGGGTGGGAGGATGGGCTCAGCCTGCCAAAGGAGCCTCTGCTCTCCTCAGCTCACTGGTGACATTTGGAGCTGGCAGGTTCTCCACAGCAGACCATGGAGGGAGCATCCTGCAGACTCCTTATCTCAGCAGCTGCCAAAAATACATGACCCTCTGGCTGTGCTTGCTGCAAATGTAGCTAGAGGGATCTCTCTTTGATGGGGGAGAGACAAAAGCTGCTATTTAGATGACAGCAATGCTGGCAAACCCTGGATAGGGAAAGGTGTGGATGTTTTTGTTGTGGGTGCTGCACCCTCTCCTGGTGCCTCCCAGGAGGGTGCCCGTGGCATGTGGTAGCTCAGAGGCAGGCACCACATCTGCCTGTACCATAGCCTATGTGGTATCTTCCTCAATCCATCCTGGAGCTCTGCAGCCACAAATCACCTCAGAGAGCCCCTGGCTTGGTCTGGAGCTGAGGACTCCCAAATTGTCACACAGTGCCCATGGCCCCCAACCCCCTCCAAGTCCATTTCTCACTGCTTTTGGCTGAATGGCCAAAATGTGGCTTCATTTTGCCCTCTGGGCTTGGCCTGAGAAATAAGTAATACTGTGCTGAGAAGCATGATTTGCTCCAAAACTTCTCCTCTTCTGGCACAAGGACCTGGGCATCAAAGGACTCTCCTGACTCCTTGACAGAGGGACCCAGGAGATTTCTGCTGGGGCTCCAGCCCCTCCACTTGTTCCTGTCCCCACTCAGCACTGCTGCTTCTGTGGGATGAGCTCAGGAGCCCATCCCTGCTCTGGGGCAGGAGCCCAGGCAAGCTGGGGAACAGTGCCTGCCCTGGGGGGTTCGTAGGCAGATGACAGGATTGAATCAGACACCATTTATTAGTCAATAAAAGGGTAGACTAAGTGGAAAACAAGTGAGGTGGGAGAGGATGGCTTCTGGTCTGCATCTGCAGGAAGCATTAACAGGACATGGTTTATGGGGATGAAAAACTATTTGATTTTTAGGGCAATATTCAGTGCTCACGGCTACAGGAGTGGAAATACTGCTGCTTTTCCTCCTGCTCAACACAGCTCAGAACCAGGACTCATGGGGCCATGCCTGAGGGCTACAGTAAGGTGGAGCAGCATGACCACCACAACCCAGGCTGTGCCATGATCCTGGGAAAGGTCAGAAAATGTCAAGCTGTCTGAGCGAGGCTGCTCTGCCCACACTGAGCTGCAACGAGTCACTCCTTAAAAAAAGCATTTAGAGTCTGAATTCTATTTTCAATCCGTAAGAAGCTTTGTTTTTCTGCCTGGCAGCCTGATGTGAGGTGCCTTGAAGTGGGTATTCATTCATCTTTATCATCCCAAGCAGGTGCCCCCAGGCTCCCAGGAAGGTCTGCATGAGCCATTAAGCTTCAGCCATCTCGGTCAGGATGATGTGCACATCTTGGAGCCCAGGGTGATGCAGAGGAAACGCCCCAGGAGTTGCCTGTGACCCACGACCTGCCCTGCTGTCCCCAGGAGGCAAAGCAACTGACAGCCTACAGCCACGCTCCAAACTGACTCTGAATCTATCATTTCCAGCATATTAATTTCTTCTCATTATTGATCACCTTATAATACACTGGGACTGTGTTGTGTTCCACCAGCCGTGAGTTACAAGCCCATCAATATTTGGAGGAGAGGAAATGGAGAGGAGAAAGCTCCTCGCAGTCCTGCCCTGCATGCTGCCCCCCGGGGAGCAGCTACCAGGCTGCAAATCCTAATGTGTCCATTGAAGGTGCCTGCTCCTAAGGGAGTGTAATGTCCTAATCACAGAGCTAATCACTATATCAGATTCAGCTATAGGTAAAGCACAGCCCTGTGCTCATGTGCTCCCGAGGTATTCGGGAGCCAGAGGAGAGAGGAATACTGGGGGATATCAGTTGATTATGTTTATAAAGATTTTAGTGTCAGTAGCTAGGATTTATCCTGAATTAGGGGTAAGAACCAGTGTGGTATGTTTGATTTGTCTGGGGTGGATTTCCCACTGGTGGGATCCAAACCCACATGCCAGAGCCACTTCTCAGCCCACGTTTGTGTCTCAGCACCCCTCTCACACCGGGGTACTCAGGGCTGTGAGAGTGCCCACTGGGAGACCCTGAGCTGTATCTGGAAGAGGACTAAAAAGCTCACAAAACCCTTGTAGTTTGATGCTGTGACCTCCTCCCAAGTATGTGTTTGAGTTATTTCATCTGCAAATTGCCAATCCCCAGGGCAGGAGAAGGCTCCAGCCAGGCAGAGGCAGGAGCAGAAGTCTTGCTGGGAGCAGTGGCCACAGGGCAGGGATGTAATGAGCTAATGAACAAATGCCAGGCTGATCACTATGAGCATCCAAATAAAACTCACTGCTCATTAATCCCACGAGTGAAGCAGGGGCTTATGACACATGGGAGTAGCCCACAGACCCCCCCTTGGCACTGGGCCGCTGCCACCAGCCCTGCTCACCCACCCCAGTGCTTTGCAGGGTCTCCTCAATAGTCTCAGCAGCCTTTGCACCCACTGCCTAATGAAATGTGCAAGCAGCAAGCGAAGAGAGAGGATGCTTGGTGCTAGAGGGGCTCCCAGAAACAAACAGTACTTTGGTACGTTAAAAATTAGATGCTTAAGGGCTCAGCTCACACTCGAGGCTTGAGTACAAGAGCCACACGTGTGTGCCTGCAGCAAGGGAATGTACTGCCAGGGCAGCCTCTGTGAATGCTGGAGACGGGAGCAACATGAGAGGGGTTTTACTCTTCATGTTGCAGGCCGAGAGGTGGGCGGCAGCAGGAACTGTGCCCCTCGGCAGCACTTTGTGTGATTAAGAGCATTAAAGGACAGAGTGGCTGCAGCATCAGCTGCTTTGGAGACACTGGGAGGGAGGGAGCATTGATCTCTTCCCAGCTGACAGTTTCTGCGACCAGCGGCAGCAATTAGAGCATCCCTAAGGAGGACACGGAACCGCCGCAGCCGCAGAGAGGACAGTGACAGAGATGGGACATAAGGACTCGGTCTGGGCCACACCAGTGATGCTGCACACTCACAACTTCATGTCCAGCGGGATCTGAAGGTTGCATCAAGAGCCCTGGGGATGTTGCTTATGTCCCACAGCACCACAATGGTTCCTTTCCCCAGTGGAGAGCACACTGAGATGTCCCCAGCCTGCTAACAGGTTCCTTGTACCTGGGAGAAGGAGGGAGAGCTAGTGGCCTCCCTCAGGAGGGAGGAGAGGAGTCAAGGTTGGGCTCAAGACAAAGGCCACATCAAATTACTCAAACAGGCAGCGAGCCATGGCATTTCACCCGTTGAATTAGTTCTCATTTGGCTTTGGGTTTCCCTCTTACTCCTTCTCCTACCTTGAAGGGCTTTCTGCACATAGGAGGGAGCTCTTCTCAAAGACCTCACCTTGCAATATTGTGTTATTTACCCTCCCAGCATGTCAAGATGCCATCTCCTTGCCAAATGCAAGATAAACCTGGATTTGTGGAGAGAGGGCACCCAATATTTGAGTGCATGAGAGAGCGAAGGGACATCAAACACAGAGAGCCAAAACAAGGACATCTGGTGAGACAAGGGGCTTGTGATGAGGTCCTCGGAATGTATTGGAAATTGTAGTGCTCACTGCATGGGCCCATTGGCTTGAGAAGGGTGATGGGTTTCTTTATACTACAAGAGTTGAGACGCCTTCAGATGACCTGCTGTAACCCTAGGCACGAAGGAGAGGACAGGGAGGGCTGGCTCTCCTCACTGTGGGACAAGAAGAGCCCTGTAACGCTGATCCTTCTGGCAGAGCTCACACCTGGCTCAGCGGTTGGTCCATCACCAGCAAAACTTCTCTTGTCTTGAGCAGCTCCTCAACCTCGGACACCTGAGCTTATCTTCCAAGAAAGCAGAAATCCTCCTCTGTGGGATGCCACGCTGATGGCACAACCACATGCACAAGCTTCCAGTAAGCTATATTAACACCTTTTGTTGTAGGTTGCTTATGAGCTGCAGACTCAGAAATGTTACCATCTTGATTTCATCAAAAAGACAGAGCAGCTCTGTATATGTATTAAAACCCAGCACAAGCAATTTATCTCAAACCACCTGAACTTCATGTTCTGCTATTTATCTGCCAGCATGTGCCCTGGAAGATCTTACACAGCATTTCTCTGCATGGAGCCCCAGTTCATCAGTGTTTTAGATCATACTTCTTCAATAAGGCATAAGCTGTTGGAAAAACAGAGGAAACACACCACAAAAATTATAGGGAGCTTGTGAGCACATATGGAGGAAAGGCAAAGCAAGTTTTGGGGTTCCATCTATACACTCTTGAGTATCTCATTAAATTTGCAAACTGACCAGAGGCACAATGATCCAAAGGCCAGTTCTTTCACAGCCATGCAGAGGCAATTGCTCTCAGCCCCATGCTACAGTTCGTCAAACAGCATTTATGTCTTCAGAGGCTCTTAATTAGCCTCTTTGTTGTTCACCAAAACCTTCTTTGGTTTTCTAGCCTGCACATTGATATGAGACAGCCTTGGATGCAGGATCTCACCATCGTGGATGACACAGCCCTATTCTCACAGGACTGTTCCTGTACCCTCTATGACCTCTGGAAATGCACAGCAGTGCTACTCAGCCCTCCAGTATTTTTTCCAAGACATTTATTTCTAAAAAACTTAGAAACAGGCTTAAATCCCTCCTTTTGGCTTGATTTATGTAAGGCAATTGTGCTATAAACAAATGGCAACATCCTCAGACCTTTGGGCAAAGGTTTTATCCTTTGGGGGTGACCCTGTCTTAAGCCAGGCTGCTCCTCAGAGTTGTGATGCTGTTCCACAAAAAGAGAAGGGGGTGCCTCATGCCCACAACCTCTGCCAGATCATGCAAAAGAGAGGACAGTGATGTCCCCTTCCCACAAATCTCTATGCAGGGAGGGAAAGCACGGGGATGGAGCAGGATCTAAGGCATCACGGGGCTCCTAAGCGACACAAGAGAAGGAGCAGCTAAACAGCGCTCCCCTTATTGATTTGTTATGGAGAATGAGATATTAATGCAAGACCTGTTGTTT
The DNA here is from genome assembly GCA_033558185.1 of Dromococcyx pavoninus. Taxonomy (NCBI): domain Eukaryota; kingdom Metazoa; phylum Chordata; class Aves; order Cuculiformes; family Neomorphidae; genus Dromococcyx; species Dromococcyx pavoninus. Next base: position 2,035,880 of record JAUMJL010000411.1, on the reverse strand, counting down.
GAACTGGTTTATTCTCAGTGTGTTGAGAGAGAAGCCCTGCTGTGCCCGGGTGTGTGTGCATGCGTGCATGTAGGAGTGTGCAGAGTGCTAATCCCTGCCCGCTCCCCTCCTCGTTCCATCTGTTCCTTCGGATGATTTGCTTCGACTTCTCAACTTCTATTCCTTCTCCCCACCCTGAGCAGGCAGCGGCTGGCAATTAAAATATTAGCAGGGGGGAAACATTTCATAATGCATATGATTATTCTTTATTCCAAGGAATTTTAATTAGTTGAAAACACAGAAAAAAAAGTTTTTGCAGGTCAGACCCTGCAGCCTGGCTGTGACACCTCACTGGCTGCCTTCTCCTGCCCGCAATGTGCCTTGGATGGTCTATTACTGTTTGGTCAGAGCTTGTGCCTTCAGAATTTCCTGCAGCTTTATTATTATTTTTATGTCCTGAGTTTTATCATACACAGGCTTTACAGCAGGGTGTTTTTTGTGATGGGTTTTATCTTGGTTTCAGTTTTGCTCAGTGGCATAATGAGAAGGTGCAATTTATGGGCAGTTTTGGGTTTGCTGTTACAGCTTTTCTTAGCAAGATCATCACTTTTGTCACTACCTTCGATGGCCTTTCTCTCTGGTTTTGGTGGTCCCCAGGAGACACAGCCCTCATTAGTCTCCAGCTGTTGTTTCGAGCAACCCAAGCAGTGATCACACAGAAGCAGTTGTAGCTAAATAAAAGTTTCAAGAAGAGCAGGGTTTTAAAAGTCTTCTGAGATATTTCTGCTGTCATCCATTAACAGCAGCTTGGGCAAAGCCCTGCTTATAGAGGAAAATGGCATCCTTAGTTGGAAAGCTACAAACTAACACAGCAGTCTTGAACGACTGGCGAGGGACTGAGAAAGCAGCTGAGAGCCGTGGCAAAGCCAGGAGCTATAAACTGGCAAAGGGATAAAAAGAACCAGGATGTTATTGTTTTAATGATGCTGAACTCAGGACCAAGGTGGGGAAGGTGAGAGTCAGCTCCAACGTGTGTCTGAGCTGCCCTGGGAGGAGCTGTCCCATGGACGAGGAAGCAAAGGCTCTGTGCAGCCATAAATCCGGGGCTGTGATTTTGGGGGTAGCAACTGTAAAGGCTGAGGGATCTCCAGAGGCCAGCAGGGATACCCCTTCCTGTGGTTTTGTGATGAAAGGAAAGTAAAGAGCATCCTTCAGGTGAGGACACCGTGAGAATTTGGGAAAGTCCCTGCTGGGCAGCCAACAGCCTTTGCAGGCTGATTCTCCATCCAGACCCATCTCAGAAGCAGGGGTCTTCAAAACACAGCATTGACCACTTACCTGAAGTGGGCTACTGAGATTCTCTCGTTAGAAAACCTGCCAGACCACTCACCCATCCAACAAGAGTTTGAGGATAAAGATCTAATAAAAATCTTACCCCCCTTGATTTTGTGGCTATAACACTTGAGTCTTGTGATTTCCTTTAGCTGGAGCCCCAGGATGAACACTGAAGGGTGAAGTGTTGCCAGTACCAGAGCTTTGCAACTCTCGAGGAAGGACAAGGGCCAACAGCTCCTTTTTCAATACCCTCATCTCTAATAATTCGCAGGGAAAGGACACCTCATGCTTTTGCATACACTTTGAAAATATTGCCCCTCAAGACAAAAATCCCAGTTGCAATGTGGTCCATGACAGTGCTAAGACAAATGCAGGGACTGGAGGCATCCTGTACAAGGGTGCATTTCCTACAGCTGTGGTTTAGCTTCTGAATTACAAGATCGTTATCTTGCAAGTCCTCCCCTGGAAGAAGACCATAGAAGAATCCTTAGAGCTTTTGCACCCACCTGGCCGGCAACGTGCAGCAGGGCCCCATATAGGATGGGGGAGCTTTGCCCAGCCTGACTGTGGGCTTCCCTGAGCTCTGCTCTCTCCAGTGCCTCTTCTCACACCAACATCCCCCTCCTTGCTACTCAAAAAAATATAAAGAAAGGAGGCATTTCTAGAGTATCCAGCTGCCTCAGCATAGAAAGCCTTTCCCACAGCAGGAGCTCTCCTCTCCTCCTCCCTGCAGCAGCCAGGTTATGGCAGGGCTGAATCTGCCCTTTAGCAAGATGAGCAATTGCTCACTGGACAGTGTAAATATTTCAGCCACGTCTCTCCCATGTTTAAGTGCCCTGTCCACTCCTGCAGACTCATCACTAATTCCCCAGGGACCTGTGCAGAAGCAAAAATGAGCCCCCAGCCCTGAAGGGAATGCAGCCAAATTGTCCCCAGTTCTCAAGGAAAAGGGAAAAAAAAAAGATCTCATCCAGGCTTTATGTGCTCCTAAAGGGCTGCCTAGGAATTGCTCGGTTCTGCATGAGGCTGAGGCCAAGCTGGGACAAACTGAAGTGAACACAGGATGTGGTGAATGGCTGGGCAGCACTTTGCTCTGAAGCCAGCCCAGAGTCATGGCCAAGGTGGTGTGTTCAGACCCTTGATCTCTGCATCGCCAGAGAGCTGGACCTTCAGCAAGATTATAGACCCAGGTCCCTGGTGATGGTTACCATGGACTCTCGCAGCCATTCATCACTGGAAGCTGTCTGGGCTGGCAGCAGGTCAAAGCAGTGCCCATGTGTTAACCTCTGGGGCTTCCTAGTGGCAAGAAAACACTGCAGAGACACACACGGCCTCAGTGGGATGGGGAAACTTTCCTACAGCCCCTGGGCCAGGGGAAAAAAAAAGGGCTCAGCCTGGAGCAGAGGAGGTGGAGGGAAGGATGTGTGTCCCAGCTCCAAGGACAGGGTAGATGAAAGCGATTAAGAGTGGAGGAGACAAACATTGATCAGAAATGACATTCAGAGATGTGATCTCTAGTGATCCTATCCAAAGAAATCTGCCTGTGGAAAATCAAAATAGTGATACTCATCCGAGATTCACCAGTGACGCATAACCTACATCAACAAGGCATTATCACCACATTAGCAAGGTCTCCCTTCCCAGAACTGCAATCAGTCAGGCCAGCAAGACATTATCCCATTATATTTTGGAACAAGATGAGAAATCTCGTGTGGTTTCCCTGCAAGAGGCAAAGCAAATAAGTCAGAAAATGCATGAAGAGGGGCCTGGCTTTGCCAGCACTGGCTGATGTGGGGCTGCAGCAAGGGCTGCTGATGGAACATGGCCGAGGATGTCTCCTCTCCACACCCAGAATTTGCAGGACACAGTTGCTGTAGGACCAAAGCCAGGCTGGGCTGGTGCACTGCAACCCAACCCCAAGCAGGGAGAAATTACAGGAAAATGACACTTCCAGCTTTAGAAGAGAGAGTGTACTCTGCAGGAGGAATTAGCAGAGAGATGAGATGCTCAAAGGGTGCTTGTTAGCAATCAAACAAAAGGAGGGGCAAGGACGTGGGATAGAATCAGAGCTGCAGGTGAAAGAAACCCTTGGCAGAGGCACAGCTCAGCTTTCATCTTTCCCAAACTGCTGGAGGACTCAGGACATCTCTGTCCTTCATCCCACAGGAGACAAATAGCAGCTCCAGGAGGGACAATGCCTGTTCTCAGCAGCCTGTGGTCAAAATAATAGTAAAAATAAGAAGACAGAAAGCAATTGAAGCCCATTAGAGTGAGGTGAATTTAAAACCAGGTAGGAATTTCCTAGGAGATCAGTTTGCTGGCTGAAAATGCCACTCTCATAAAAACGAAAGATTTTCATTTGGGAATATTTAAAGAGTGACAAAAAAATATGAATTTCCTCTGGGAAAAGGAGTGGCAGAACCGAAGACATTCGCCTGGTCCCATTTCTGCCTTCTGGGAGAAAACAAAATTAATGGGCACTGGCTGAGCAGCTCGAAAGCTGAGAAACCCCGCTGAGCTCTGCTAAAGCTTTTTTCCACCTGCTCTGAGTACTCCTCCCACAAAAAAAAAACCCTGATATTACATTTTTCCTCAATTCATGTCAAAAATTGGCTTCAAAATCACATTCTTGAGCTTGGGATGGGATTACATTTTCCATCTGGCAGCAGCAACCTTGCATCAGCAAAACCTGTGCTCTCTGTGGTGTGCCCTGCCCAGCCTGCCCAGTGCCACTAGTTTAATTAGTCAAGGTTCCCAGTGCCTGCGGGTCAGTTTAACCTCATGCGGGTTAACCCGTTGTGCAGGCTGAGCTGGACTCCTGCTTGCACCAGGGAGAAATCACTGCCTTTCTCTATATGTTTTTCTCCCAGACTTCATGCCTGGCAGAAGTTGAAACTCAGAAGATAGCCCCAGGCAGATTCACACCTGCCTCAGTCATTCAGTCTTGTCTTTTATCTTAGGACAAAAAATAGGATAAAAGGCAGGAAAGGGTAATGAATCCTCTGCCAAGCCTTGATGCAAAGCTTTCCAGTCTACCCGTGTCTGCCTGGCAGTGGGATTAATACCCCACCATGGGCAGTCGTGGAGGAAAAAAGCATCCTCACCAGATGCTGGAGGGTGCACAGAGGGGCCAGGAGGGCCACGTAGGAGCAGAAAACACAAAGATAGGCTGGAAAAATTGGGCTTTAGGCTCAAAAAGAGCCGGTCAGTGATGGCAAGGAAGGGAGATGTCAGTTCATCATCCTCTGCTGGCTGGGACAAGGTGCAATGGACTGAAACAGCAGCAAGAACACTTGGGGTTAGATGTCAGAGAAACCCTTTAAGGATAACAATTAACCATGGGACTTGTTGGTCGGAGAGAAGACAGCCTTTATGGTGAAGAACAGACCAGATGCACATCTCCCTGGAAAAGTGCAGACTGGTCCTGCTTGGATGCAGGTCTCCTGACTATAAAAAGTGCTGAGTTTGCTGCTGCTCCATTTTCTGCTGGTCCAGACAAGTGTCTGACCCTGCCTGACTCCCCGGGGGAATCAGTTTACAGCCACTTTTACCACTTCATCTCTTGTTTTCCAAAATGACAGTAGGACCCACTAAAGGCTTGAGCACCCAGGGGGACACCCCATGGAGGGAATTGGATTTACTGAGCAAACCTGTGCATTCCCCCAGATGAGCTGAGGGGACTGGACACAGTAAGGGGGAACAAGGACATCTGGTTGCAAATTTTACGTGGGATCAGACAGAAGAGGGTACTTGGAAAATACCTAAAAAGATTTATTGAAGACAGGTTTTTCTTCCTTGGCTCCATTAACTGGATCAGGAATCTGGAACAGGTATCTCAAAGCACTAAAGTGATCACTTGCTCTTTGGATACACCACCAAGGACTCCTCCAAAAAGATGGTAGAAGATAGATGGGACAGTTTCTCCCAAGAAGAGGAGCTGCACCAGCGGCCACGACTGCATCTACCAGGCTGACCTGCATTTCCCTGCATCCCACAGTTGTGTCCTGCTCTTTCCCCCAGGGCCCAACCACCAGCCAAATCTGCACCATCCACATTGAAACCATCTCAACAGCAACGAGCAGCAGTGCACTCAGGGCCAGGGTTTCATCTCGCTCTCAGGGTAGAGGAGTGGAGAGGGAGGGATGCACAGGAGGGGGTAACCCTGCTGCTACTGAGTTTACCAGCCTTTTATGGTGCCTGATTTTTGTCATCTGCAAAGCTATCAGCTGAAAACGTCAAATTAGTGCTGTTAGTCCACTGCGCAGCTCTTATCGGCGTCTCTCAGGATGGAAGACACTTCAAGATGATTATTGTTCCCCACTGCTCCTGAAATGAAATGGGCCCTCCTGGAGTGCTAAAAGGGAACCGAGAAATTGTTTGCCTGAATTTGCATGAAAAGCCTTGGAGACTTAATGAAAGGGGGCAACAGGACCAGTGTCACCTGTTAAATGACAGAAGAAAACCTTTCCTCTCCATTTCTGCTTCATTTCAGGGCCTCAATTCCCTCTTCCGCCCTTTTCCTCACCTGCTCCCAAGCCCTGTGACTGCCATGGAGCTGCCTGCTTTGGAAACTGGATGTTACTCTGCTGCCTGAGGAAGGATGATCTATCCCCTGCAGAGAACTGGACCTTATTTCTGGCACCACAACAGTGTCTGTATGCCTAGGGATGGGCTCCCCACCCTTCACCCTGGGGGCAAAGTAGGGTCCCCATGCTCTGGAACACTCCGCCCCAGCTTTTCCCCAATTTAGGAAGTCCTGTTTACTAGAAAGGGGTGCAGTGACACAAATTCAAGTCCCAGCCACTCTATCACTTCAGCTTGTTATTTTCTTTTGATCCACTCAGCTGTGAGTGAGCAAAGAAAGCTGGGGAGGGACTTTTTACAAGGGCAAGTAGTGATAGGATGAGGAGGAATGGCTTTAAACTGGCAGGAGGAAGATTTAGTTTAGATATTAGGAAGAAATTTTTCACAATGAGGGTCACGAGACATAGACACAGGTTCCCCAGGGAAGTTGTGGATGCCCCATCCCTGGAGGTGTTCAAGGCCAGGTTGGATAGGGTGTTGCACTGCCTACCAGACTGCCTGGTCTGGTAGGAGATTGGGGGATTGGAACTGGACGATATTCAAGGTCCCTTCCCACTCAAACCATTCTATTATTCTGTGATCTGTGATATGGGACAGAAGGATGTCTGTGTGCTTACCAGGCTCCTCCTGACTGACATGGATCATCAGCCCAAACCTGTAACACTCTGCATGGGGCAGGAGCTTAATGACAGGGCTTTGCTGGTAAAAAAAACAAACGTGGCATCAGGGCAGGCACTGATGGGGTTTGGCTGGAGGGAGGTTCCTTACTGGGCTGACTTTGCAACGCTTTGGCAGTCAGCTGCTGCAGTGCCTAAATGGGACTCCAAGTTCTGCCTCTTCCAAGCATGTTCATATATGTGTGTGTACGTGCTTGGCCATGCTGGGCAGCAGGCAGGGTGAGCTGGCAGCTTGCTCGGGGTGAGCTACAGCCAGCTTCCAGCAGTGAATTTGCTCACACGTTGTATTTTGTGAAATTGCTAATTTCCACCAGCCTTGTGGAGTTTGCTGCCACTCTCCAGCACTGGCTTTCCCTGGCTTACGGCTTTGCTTCAGGAAGGAAGAACCTTTCTTTACTCCACACTTGGAGGAAATGCCTGGAAATTGCAATGCAAACAACCCCAAAAGCTCAGAAACCCAAAGGCAAATACCAAGATCATAGAAAATGTGATTGAAACATAGAAATTCATTAGCTGTTTGGTGTGGGTCTGAGAGGTGAGACAAGATGCTCGGCCTTGCTCTGTCAGGGCAGTATTGGGCCATCTTTCCCTGGGGACTACTTTTGGAAATTCCAGCTACATTTACTTCTCTGTTTCAAAAAAACCTGCATCCCACTCTGCTCCAGCACAAGCACTCTGCATGGTGCAAATGCCTCCAGCTGGAGAGGCAGGGACCTTTCTCCATTTTGTTTCTCTTCTAATCCACGCAGAGGGAAATATCTCAGAATCAGACCGAGCTTCTACTGGGATCACTTCCACAGTCTTGACTTTTATCCCTCAGCTGGTTCCTCCAGTTCTCCTGACACGGCATCTTCTGCTGCCAATTACTCAGAGTAAGGCTCACAGATCACAGCCCATCTAATAAGAAAAGGTTGTTCCCTGACACTGATGCTGGTGATGAAGGGCAAGGGGAGGGAGAACGAAAGGGCTGATGAGATCTGCAAGCACCCACTGTGCCAGAGGAGGGAGGTTCAAAGCAGCACTATCTCATAGCCTGGAGATTTCTTCCCCTCTCATCATCAGGGGGAGGCAGACAGAAGCCCCCACTCTGCAGATGGGTGGAACTGGCTGTTTCAAAGACAGAGACTCTGGCAGTGAGCCCTAAAACCAGCTCCAGGGCAATGCTGGGGGCATGAGCACTTCATAAGCAATTAACTTAGATTCGCTGGCTCAGTCCCATGGCACTTACTCTCTTGCTGTAGTGCAATGGCCTCAAAACTCACTTTTGACTTGATCAGTAAATTGATCCCAGCCGTGCCCAGCCTCAGGGCAGCCGGAGCTGCCATCACCTGCCTGAACCAAGCAGGTGTCCTCAGGTTCACATGGCAAATTATAAAAACCCAAGTTTTGGGGCAATGTGGTTTAATTAGCACAGTGGGAGGTGAGGCTGGGAGATCAGCCCAGGTAAGGAGTGCAGGAGGGGAGGGATGAGTGTGTGATGCTCTGCCTGTTGCGATTCATTTTTCTCTGCTTTAATGGCAGGGTCAGCAGAAGGCAGGAGAGCCCAGCTGCTGCTGCCAGCTGCAGCAGGGCTTTTGGGGACAATGTGACAGGATGGCACATGGAGGATGCAAGCCTGCCCTGCCACGGGGTTGTGCTTGGAGTGTTTAATCCCAGCACCTCACTGGCTGCAGCTCCGTGAGGGATCCAGCTGGCTCTACCAGCCCACAAACATTCCCATTCCCCTGTCACCCTGCCAGGCTTGTATGTTTGCTTCAACATCTGCGTAGGTTTGGAGAGTTTTGAAAGGGTTTTAAACCAAAGCAGCAGCCCCTCAGCCCCAGAGGGAGTTTTGTAGGCCTGTGAATGCATCACGGCAATGAGAGGGGTGGGTGAGAACTCATTTTGCATCATGCAGTCCCTAAGGAAGGGATTCCCTTTCACAGCAGGGCTCTGAGTGACAAAACACAATGGAGCAGCCGGCGTGTGCTTGGGCATTCCTACAGGATGAGAGCAGATATGGGAGTTGCACCATGGGCACTCTGGGACATCACCATGTCCATTGGCCTCCTACCCTCCAACATCTACCCCTGGCTCAGCAGAGCACCACCATGCCCTTTTCCAGATGGATATCTTCTGGGAGCAACACGGTAGAACCTGCAGCAGACACAAGATCCCATGGGGTGTATCCTTCAGGTTTCTGCCTGTTTTTGACTCCCAGCAACAGTTTCTGCCTCCTTTTGTGGGGACCAACGTCCTACAGCCCATCTGTGCTGGCAGCATCCCACCCCACGCAGGGTCACAGGCAGGATCTGGAGCATCTGCACACGGAAGAAAATACAACCGGAGTCACACAAGTGTCTTCACGCCACTGCTTGGTGAAACCGTGCTGACACATTCTCTTCCTTTCTTATTTTTCCCACCTCCAGCAGCACCGTGGGAGTTTTCTCACCACTTCACCTCCCACAGCCAAGTGAGGGTGGGAAGTTGTGTAATGTGCGCCTCCAGGAAGGGAAACCGAGTCACAGTGCTGGGGGTCAGGGTCTGTTCCATCCGTTTGCTGGAGGGGGACAAGGGAGGGCAGGAAGAGAGCCTGGCTTAACTGGGGCTCTGTGGCCAGAGGAGCCCCCTCCAAACAGGGCTCAGAGGCAGCGGGGTGCCTCCCTGCAGCAGACCTCGTTGCCATGGCGGGGAATAAAGCTGCCTGGAGCGAGAGAGAGGAGAATATGTAAACAGCCGTCGCATCCCTGGGAAGGCTCGTGTGCTGCGACTGGCTGTGAGGGAGAAAATCAGACAGAAAAATATATGGTTGGAAATTAGGAGAGAGTCTTCAGAGTCAGATGGAGGGACCGAAAAGCCTGGCTACAGAGTCAGAGAAGGAAACAATTAAAGCTCTTGTGGTTTGATGGTGAAATGAAAGCAGCAATTACAATGGAAAAATGTATATATAGCCAAGGAGAGCTAGATAGCAGTCATTATGGTATGGGAGATGTGAAACATTAAGGATGCAAAAAGCAAAATGAAAATGCCAGAAAAAAAAAAATGCCTGGAAGGGGTAAGGGCAATAAGAAAGCAGTTTTTAAAATTATATTTGCATTATTACAGACAAATACTTAATAGAGATGATAAAATTGCTAATGATGATACATAACAGTCAGAAACAGGCAGCAAATATTTCTGTTTGGTATTTGGAAATGAGCAGGCAGCTATATTTGTCTCACATTGGGCTGCTGAAGCACTTTCTAGTTCATTAATGATGCGGCCTTATTAAATATCATCTGCCAGGAATAAACACTGGAGAAGCGGTAGGTTAGGGTGCCTTGGCACTGTGCCCTGCCTGAGCCTGGTCCTGGAGAGAAGCCCAGAGTTGGGATGCTGCAGGAGGTAAAGAGGGTGGTAAAGGTGAGTCGGCTCCCAGAGAGGGGATGTGGGATGACCCAGATCGGTGCTGCCTGCTCAGCCTGGCTTTTATCCTAGGCAAAATAAAAGAGAAGCTGAGGTAACATTCAATTAATAAAGAATTAAAGGATAGAAATCTAATTAATGCCACTCCATGTGATTTATGGAAAACAAAGTCTCATCAAACAAATCTGCTTTGTTCTGTAATGGGGTGACAAGTTGGGTTGGCAGAGGTGACCGTGCGCTGCATCAGCACAGGGTCCTGCTTGGTGTCCTGGTCCCCCAAAACTGACGTGACACCTGTTAGCAAAGGATACATGGCCAGGATGAAATGTGGGCCACGAGCAGCTCACAGCAAGGTAGAGACCCTCACTCTGCATAGCCCAGGCTCGCCCAGGCTCACTCAGGCTCCCGGCCCCTCTGGCAGCCCACAGCTGTGACGGGCACACAGTGCCACACACAGGGACTGCTGCTCCACCAGCCCGTAAGCCCACAAGGGTTGGAGTTTGCTATGTTAATTGAGGCAGAAGATGACCTTTGGTGACAGCCTTGCCCAGCAGGAGGTATGCTTGCTGTCCCCCTTGACCAAATGAGAGCCAAAATTACCTTAATTTGGCTCCTGCTCTTTACTCTCACCCCAAAAGATCATTTGCCCCTTTTCCTTTTTTTCATGATTCCCTTATTGCTTTCACCTTGATTTCCTTTTTCCCCTTTGGTTTAATGAGTAGCTTCTTGGGGTCAGATGTGGGAGGCAAACTAAATACTGCAGAGGAAGGGGCTACATGTTTATCAAGGCCAGAAGAATCCTTCCCCTGCAGTCACTGGGCGCACAGAAGGATCTGGGGGGGCAGAGGGGAACACTCCATCTCTGCACACAGAGCTGAGGTGCAAAGAGGTGCTGTCTGCAGCGATGTGTGCTGTGACACTGGTGGCAGAGGATGCCTATCCACAGTCCCTCCGTTCTTCCTGCCCTGCAGCACACACACAGCCAAATCACAGACCCACAGACAAGGCACGGTGAAGGGAATGGGTATCTGTGTCATGTCCAGTAATGCCACACACGCTTGGTCATTGGTCCAGAAAGTTAATCCTGTAGCTGGGCTGCTGCCTCACCCCCAGCACGGTGTGAAGGTGCAAGGAGTGCTGGTGAGCACTGGGTGAGTATTGCTTACACACCTCTTTCATGGGCAGGGGGTTTACTGAGGACTGTATATTTCTGGCATTCAGCACATCACTCTGCTTTTGCTCCAGAAGAGGAAGTGCTACATCAGATGGTCCCAGTGCAGCTGGTGCATCATTTTGAGGTTCAGCACCGGAGTGAGACTGTGAGAGCTGCTTGCAGGGCAGAGCAGGTTAGAAAAGTCCCTTTGTCAATGGGAAAGGAGGAGAGAGAATAGCTTCTAATCAAGATACATGAGTCAAGAAGAGGAAAACATTGCAGAGTCCCAGCACATATGGGAGAAACTTGGTGCCATGAGTCCAGCCAGCCATGAGCCCCTGCAAGACTCTGTCCTCACATGGATGTCCCCTCCTGGGGGCCTGCGTGCCCAGGCAGGGAGCACAGAGGTATTTATACATCTGCTTCAGTTTTATCTGCACTCCGAGGCTCAGCCCGTTTCAGCGCGATTCCACATCCTCGTGGCGTCTCCTGACACTGGATCATTTACAAAGCCCAGGAGGCAAATACAATGACTCATTATTATTAGTTAATGAAGCATCCAAGCACTAAACCCACAGTCTGCTGAACGGATAAAGAGCTCGGGCTGAAGCCGATTTACCACGCATCTCACTGGCTTCTCTGGCAGCTGCGGAGCTGCCGCCTGCTGCAGCCCCCCAGCTCCTTCCCCACTGCTGAGGATGCAGGCAGCAGCTGGGCATTGGCAGGGAGCGGGGTTGGGAGCATCCATCCCACTGCTGGAACTGGCGAGCGGTGCTGGCTCTTCCTGCTATGTCATCTCACAGGCCAGAGACCACCAATAAGGCACTGGTATCTCCTGCACTGCCATGGGCTTGCAGGGGCAAAGCACTGACACAGCGCCACATTCAAAGCCACCAGCCCCAGGGGGTGAGGGACCCCAGGGGATGAGGGACCCCACTCTGCATTTCATGACTGCGTCAAGACGGCCAGAGGGGATAGGGGAGGGAGGGAAGTGAAGGACACAGCACGTCCTTGGCTGGCAGCATGGATAACACAGAATCTCTCAGGCTGTATCTCCCTTCCCAGAAGGATAAATATTTGATAACAAATTACTTTGAAGATAATCCACTTAATCCTTTGCCATGTCTCCAGGTTTCACTGTAATTAAAGTGTGATTAATTTTCTAAAGAAAAGCTCAAACCCCACGGCTCTCCTCGCCCCCTCTCCCCAGGGTGCAAGGGATGGGCTCAGCCCCATGACAGGGACGATGGAGTCCTGCCAAGCCTGCTGTCAGCGGCCAAGGAAAGCTCAGAGTTGGACCTGCTCACATCCTACACAGCTTAAACCACCCTCTTGGAACCAGGGCATGAAAGCCTGACAAGCCTAGGGCACCTGCAAGGGCTGACACAGGTATACAGCCTCTGAGAGCTGCTCACCCCAATTTATACCTGAATTGGGAAGGGACTTGTGACTCCATGTCAGCTCCCCTCAAAGTCTTTCCTCAGCCCCTCACCTTAGCCCTTGTCCCCTGCCCAGAGCAGCTGATGTCCCACTGGTGTCTCAGTTTTAAGGCTGGGTTCTGCAGAGCCAGTAGGATCCTCACCCCATGCTTTTCTCCCAAGTGTGCAGCTCCACACTGGGGAATGCTCAGTCCTTCACAGAGGCAAAAAATGTATTACAGTGGGTTTGCTTGTGGTGGGGAGCTGCCCCATGCAGAGCTGGTGTGGGCCAAAGAGCAGTGCAGAAGGAAGGTGCAGACTGTGCCCCACTGATGGAGGAGGATCACCTTTCTACTCCCTGAGCACTAATCCCAGGGTTGACTCAGTTGATCAAAAATAGAGAGTGAGGGGAGGTGTGAAAGCTAGGAAAAAAAAAAGAAAAAGGGAGAAAAAGAAATAAAACCCAACCAACCTGACTCAGGCAATCTGCATCCTCCTCCATCTCTCCTGAGGTCCTGGAGCCCAGGAAGAAGGGACCCGGTCATGTTGGTGTACTTCAGAGCTGAGTGAGATACCTCCAGGGAGCCACACTGACATCTCCAAGATGCTCCTGGCTGTGGCAGTGCTGTTCCCAAAGGGCTGCTGGTAGCTCTGACACATTTTGTTACACCTCGCAGCACACCAGGAAGCGAGTTGAAGGGCAGTGATGGGGATGCTGGCAGCAAGTGACCCCATTGGATGTGAAGAGCAAGACCCTCCCTCTGATCCTCACTTTCCAGTATAGCTGTCAGGGACTCAGCCACCATGAGATGTCATTTTATCCAGCTGTGCCCCAAAACAGGGTTGCCCTCCTCCTACATCACTCAGGCATGAGGTGCAGGTGAACCATGCAAAGGTGGAGGGCTTATAACATCTTCAAGTGCCCCAAGGTGGCATCAGAAAGTCTCTCCCAGCAGTGGGTCCCTCTATCCCGAGAGCATCCCTGGTTCCCAGATGTGACTCTTGCCTAGGAGATGTTTACAGCAAAGCCAGTTTGAATTTCTGGCTTGCTGGTCAGTGGACAATCGCTGCCCCAGATTTGGGCAGTGTCCCTGGGGCAGCCCCAGCCCCATGTGCATCCTGTTCTCCCGCTATCCCATGCCACCAGGATGGAGTGGAGGAGAGGACAGAGGCAGCCCTGGCTGCTGGCACTTATATATTCCCCTTCCCTCATGGCCAAGCAGCTTTCCCAGCCAACACGGGGAGGATGGACTTGCTGCATGCAACTCTGACTCTTGGTCCTGCACGACCAATGCCACCACCTGGTCCCCAGGGAACTTCCCAGACTCTGGACAAATCCTTTCAGCCCAGGTTTTGAGGCTGGACACCCTGAAGTCTTCCCAGCTCCAACACAGGCCAAGAGAAGGCAGCTGAGCAGCCAGCGTGGTAAAGCTGCAGGGGTGATGTGATGGGTTCTACCCCTGCCTGGGAATGTCACAGAACATCACAGACACGAAGCCACCATCCTCGGTGCCAGGCAAACCAAGCTGTTGTGTCGGCCAGGGGAATGTTAATTTGCTTTGCCCACATCTAACAAGAACATGAATCCTGGCTAAAATTAACCTTGTGCCTCCACTGCACCAGTCCTGACAGGGCTTTCCTTATTATCTGTTCCAGGATAGGTGTGTCTTCAGGTCAACCCTGAAACTTTAGAAGTTGGGACCATAGAGTAAACCTGCCCTGAGGGTAGGGAGTGTGGGAAAGCAGCAAAGATCTGTATTTATCAGAGAGATCAGCCCAGATTCAGCTTCAAGGACGTAGATGAAGCTGCATTATTGAGAATACCAGGGTTTGCTACTCAATCCTAATAATCAATCAGCTCTTGTGAAGCAGCAAACAGAGCAGGCACCTTGCTACAAGTCAGTACGCTGCCCTGGAACTGCTTCTACAGCAGGCACGTGTGCACGGGCATGAAAACTTGCTGAAGAGGGGGAGCCAATTGGCAAAGGCAGCCAAATTGTCAATGGAATAGAGTTACACTGCTGAAGGATCACTTATTCAACAGAGATGGCAGCTTCATTGCTGGGATGAATCAAAGAGCCGTGTCAGTCCGTGACAGGGGGACTCTGCCCACACTCTCTGCCGTCAGGGTATGTGCTGCTGGCAACTGCCAGCATGATACTGTGCTCTAAGAGCAGGGAGTTGTTCCAATAAAATACTACTAGGTTTTACATCATGTGGTCTGTGGTTTTCATTAAATTATAATGTTAAGGAATAAAACTCAGCAAATATTGCCGGTTTTTCTCTTGCTGATACTCAGCACAGCTCAGTCTGCAAGGTAAGCGAGCTCTACTCAGTGTACTTTGCTTTTGCTCTACCCCAGGGTAGCCCTGAGGAAGGGAAGAAACAGTTGCTTTCATAAGACTTTCCTCCTCCTCTTCTCCCCATTGAATTCAGATTCCCAAACAAAACCAAGCAAAGAAACTCCCGTGACACTCACCAACCAAGCCCACTCCCTTTAACCAGCTGCAGCAGGGACCTGTATTTTAGAAGCATCCCGTGGGCTTTCTGCATTTTCTTTCCCCTTACAGTGCCTGGAGCAGCCATACTGCAAAGGTCTGGGGGAAAGGGATTGAAATCATCACCATCCTCAACCAGTACCTCCAAAAGCCACTCGGTAGTGCAGGAGCCCCAAAGGCCCTTCCCTGGCTCTGTGCCCTGGCCCGCAGTGACAGGCAGGGGACAAGCTGAGCGTCCCTGCTGACTCATGAGCCCTGGGATGCCCCCAAGGGCTGTGCCCATACTGAGGCACGTGGAGGTCCACACAGGGCAGTGCCAGCAGGCAAGTTCTATATTTATTCCCCTTTCAAACCTCTCCTTAACAGGCACTTAACATTATGTTTAAGTGACAACGAATTACATATTTTATTTAAGAGCAGGCACAAGGAACAGTGTAATTCCCTATAGACTAATGGTGCATTTCTCCTCACAGACAGCCAATTAAATATTTAATCAGCTCAATAGCTGGTTAAGTATTGTATATGGGCATAAATACAACCCAATATATTTCCACGCCACATTAAGCTGAAGCTTTGTAGACACTTGTCTCCTCTCCCCAGCATCAGGCATGAGAGCTTGGTCAATGCATCCTTCAAAAGCAGATTCTATTTATTTTCTGTCATATTAAGCAGGCATCATTTCTATCCTGTCCCAGACAAGTGTATTAACTCTCCAGCAACACCGTATGAATAATCTGCATCAAATTGTGGATTAGGAGAAGATTGCCGCCCTCCTGTTCAGCAGCTGCCTGTGAGCTGACTGCAAATTTCCATGAGTAATTTCTCTTTGGGTCACATCCTAGAGCTGCAACAGTGGTTGGAGGGCCATTGCACTCTGCTCTCCTTGGATGCTTTAGAAGAGATGAAAGATTTAGCAATTAAAGAGATAAGCTAGAGAAAAAATGAAGGAAAGAAAAGCATTCTGCTTCTCTTCATTTTGAGGAGATGGATGAGGTTAAAAAACACTAAAAATCAGGTTTTCAGACAGAGGAATTGAGGGACAAGGCTTACAGTACCCTCCAGGGATGTTCTGGAGCACTCAGCATGGGCTCTCTGTAAGGTCCAGCCACGGGCTGTTGCTGTGGGTATGAGTGGGGTTTCTCTTGGGTAAGAAGAGCCAGCCCCAGTGAAGGGAATTTCTGGAACCATGCATTCAAGAATGTGTCCTGTGTGGTGTACAGAGAGAGAAAAATTCATTCATTTTCCCAGCATTTAGAAGATATATTCGTTCCACAAGTGTCTTCTTTAAGGCTTGATTTCTATTCAGTTTTCTTTCAGTCTCCACTTCTCAAGCTCTCATCAGCTTGATTAGAACTGTAAGAATAAATCTATTTACAGTGCATTGTTGCAAAATGAATCAATAAACCCAAAGCAAGCACAAGGTCAAATCCTCAACAACTCGAGGGGGCGGTTTTGTGTTGGCTGCAGCAGGTGCTGCCTCCCACGTCCCACTGCATTTCTCAGATAAGTGCTGTTTGCAATTACAAGGGCCCTTCCTGGTATGGAAAGTTAAGCACAATGGATTATTGGTAGCTGATATTCTTTTATGGCTCCTGAGGAACTCCAGATACAAGTCAAAATCCTCTTCTTTGTTCTGCAAACCATGGCGACTGGTGCTGCTCGAGTAATAAGAGCAACACGAGCCCCTGCTTGCAGAGATGAGCTACTCTTGGAAAAGGGGTCTTTGTTTGGGTCTTTGCTTGATTTCAAGACAAATGTACAGAATCATAGAATCACCTGGTTGGAAAAGAACTTTGAGATCATCAAGTCCAATCGTACCTGTCCACTACTAAACCTGATCCCTGAGAAACTCGTCTACCAATCTTTTAAACACTTCAAGGATGGCTCCATCACCTCCATGGGCAGCCTCTGCCAGTGCCTGAGAACCCTTCTGGTAAAGAAATTTGTTCTAACATCAAATCTGAACCTCCCCTGGCACGACTTGAGGACATTTCCTCTCATTCTATCACCTGACAACAGCCACCTCGCCACAGCCTCCTTTCAGGCAGTTGTAGACAGTGATGAGGTCTCCCTTGAGTCTCCTCCTCTCCAGGCTACAAAACCCCAGTTCCCTCAGCCAGTCCTCGTAGGACTTGTTCTCCAGCCCCTTGACCAGCCTCGTTGTCCTTCTCTGGATGCGCTCTAGCACCTCAGTGTTCTTCCTGTAGTGAGGGGCCAGAACTGAGCACAGCAGCAGAGGTGCAGCTTCACCAATGCCAAGTACAGGGGCACAATCCCCTCCCTGGTCCTGCTGGCCACGCCGTTTCTGATAGAGGCCAAGATGCCATTGGCTCTCTTGGCCACCTGGGCACACTCCTGGCTCATGTTCAGCCGCTGTCAACCAACACCCCCAGGTCCTTCTCCTCCAGGCAGCTCTCCAGCCACTCTTCCCCAAGTCTGTAACGCTGTGTGGGGTTGCTGTGTCCCAAGTGCAGGACCCAGCACTTGGTCTTGTTGAACCTCATCCCGTTGGTCTCAGACTATCAACCCAGCCTGTCCAGATCCCTCTGCAGGGACTCTTTACCCTCAAGTAGATCAACACTTCTACCTAGCTTAGTGCCACCTGCAAACTTGCTAAGGCTGCACTCCCTTAACACAGAGCATGCTGAGACACAGCACCTAAACACGGTAGAGACTGAGCACAAGCAGGATATAGTGTTTAGACAGCACCTTCCCTCCTCCAGGCATTTCTAGGACTTTGTAAAACACCAAGCTGGCAGAATGCTGGCAGCTGGAAGCAGATGCCAACTGCCCTGCACTGGGATGGGGCTCCCAAACACCAGAGATTGTTTAACCAGAGAGGCATCAGGGTAAATGTTGCAAAATGTTGTTGTTGTTAAAAGGTTTTTCAAGTTTTGTGAGCCACTCTTTGGAGAGGTGGCGTGTAGGGAGAGACACTAGGTTTTGGTTAATTTTATCTGTCTTAGGAGAGTTTCTATAGAAATCTCTTATGTCACATGAAAGTTTTGGGAATGCAAAGGTTATGTGGTCAACAAACAGACTGGGCACCCCAGCACCATTGTGGCCCTGTGACCAGTGTTGATAGGCTTGGCAAGGCTGAGCGGGTTCGCACCTTCCCAGTGAGCTGTGGTGGCCAGCGAGAGCCATAATAAGAGGCTTCATGACCTTAAAGTGCTTTAATCCAACATGTTATTTCATCCTTGGCCAGGCTATGAGCACACTTGTGCTGGTTACATCATCTCAGCTGAAGCACAGCAAGACTTTAAGCCACATGAATGCCCTTGGTTCTGTGCCCATTACCTTAATTATGTGAATTGCATCAAAGGTTAATTTGATCCTAAACATGGGGAGCAACAGAGCTGAGAATCTGCCTCCAAGGACTCCCAGCCTCCCCCATTGGCTTCCTATTAATCAATCTCCTTTCATTAGGAAGAAACAGACAAGTGCTAAGGGTGGTTTCCATTTTTCTATCTCTGTTGCTCTTAGTTCAACCTCTGCAACAGCTGCCAGGAGTTATAAATCACCAAGCACAGTCCTGGAACTGAGGATCACTGTCTTGTAAAACAAATATCTTCCAGATTTTGTAGCTTCTGATGCTAGTTACAAACTGTTGGTTGTCAGGTTCCTCCCCTTCTCTTCCATTTATTTCCCAGCCCTGTGTCTCTGCTACTTCTTCTCTGCTATATATCTCCCTTTTATTGTTATATCTTTTCCCCCTCCTTTGTTTTAATAACTCTTTTACTGTGGATTCTTATAAAAACAGCTGCTCCAGCCAGTAAAAAAAAAAATAAGGATATCTGGAAACAGATGCCCTGGCATTTCCTCAGCTGTAATATGCTAGATTTATAATTCCTCTTTGGTTCAATATTGATTTGGAATAAAGCAACTCAAAACACATTGGCAACTCACAGCTTTTTGTAGTCTTCTATCTTTCTTCTTCTCTGCCATGACATTTCTTTTATCTTCATCCACACAACTAAAATGTACAGAGGAACAAACCAACGCAAGCCGATGAGAGACACCCAGATACCCACGGGACAAAGGGATTTAGTCTGCAGAAACTCAAAGAAACATTGTCAGTTCAATTTTATTACTTTAGTTTCTTTCCTTTCGTCCAGTATTACCTACCTTCTCTCAGCATTCCCCCTTAAGTCACTTCCCTGAATTTCAGGGACTTAGAGCATCACGAAGGTTCACATGGAGTTGATGGCAGCCTGGCAGCCCCAGGCCAGGGCATGGTACCTGCCCTGGGATGCAGTTGTGGCCATCCCCTTGGGTTTTGGTGCAGGCATCCAGGGGCCAGACATCAGAGTTCCTTTTCAGCCTGTCTGCTACTGAAAGGCTGCACACAGGTTAGCTAATCCCTTGACACTGCATTGAAATAGAAACACTAGCATTTCCCTTCAGTAAAACGCCTTGAGAGCCCTCAGAGAAGAGCAGGGAAAAGCTATTATCACATTTCTTTCAGGTCCATACAAAAAATAGAAGTCCATTTAGGATGCGTATATTAAATATACAGCTTATATCCCCACCAGCAAGCACAAAAGCCTGCCTGTTAGTGGCTTGAGGGCCACACCATCCATCCACCAGCATACAAATTTCTTCTGACTTACCCTTTGCTGAGGAGACCGTACCTGAGCGCAAAGAGGAAGGGTTGCTTGGAGTGTGAAAGAGATATCTGCTCATTTGAACATTTTCCAACAATGCTATCTCTCTCTTACATCTCACTTTCTCTCAGGGCTATTTGGTTTGAATAGTCGGGACTATTTATGCCTGGCTCTTCCCTTCCAAGCCCGGTCCCCCCTTGCTCCCTCCTGACAAAGCTCTGACAGCCTTACAAGTTGTGTCTTCCCAGCAGAGCTCTCATTTGGATACTGTAAATTAGCCTAATAATTTCTTCTTCAGCAGAGGATGTAGCCTGGGTTCTATTCAGCTTGCAAAAGCCCGTGTGGTTGCCAGTCACCATATCTCACCTAGATACACTACCACTCTCACTCTCCAAGCCCAGTGTAGTCCTTTTGGTCCCCTCCCAGCTTCTTACCTGGGTTCTCCTGCCCTTCCAGCTGCCTTTGTCTCTGAGGAGATGGGACCAGTTCAAGGGCAGCACATGAAGTCCAGCAGCCAGGTGTTTCTGTAAACCCAGGCACTAAGAGGCACAGATTTAGGAAGTGGAAGTAAAGGATCAGTGCTATGACACGGTGAGAAACGTTGTTTCTAGCAGAGCTACACTGCTGCAGGGCATTTGATTTCGGGGAACAAGCTTCAGCCCTCAGCCAACAGCCAGGCTGGCTCTCTCAGTCGGCCAAGAAGTTCACCGGTCCCTGCGGTTCTGCCACTTGTCAGCCTCGGGCTGGAAAACCCTCAAGCAATTGTTTACATAGCTGTGCCTGGAACAGCAGATGCTGCTAGAGATGCTCCAGGAGGGCATCAGCAGAGGAGTTACACTCCTTGCTGTCTACCTGTAGACTGGAGTGTCCTGCCCTCCCCAGTGTGGAACCACGTGGCGGGGTGGGTGATTTCTCCAGCAAGCAGCAGGGATGGAAAAGTGCTTGGTGTTAGCAAGCTCAAAAGCCATCTTCTGGGTGTTGGCCCAAGCTGGAATACATGCTAACTGTGGAAAATGTCACAGTCAGGGTGGCTTTCTGTGCTGAGAGTCCCTGCGGTCCCCAGCAGGGTCAGACAGGTCAGACAGAGCCTACTGTACCCACACAGCTGAAGTTTCCTGCTCTCTGCCCTGTTTACAGCTCAGCAGAGCACACGGATGGTTCTGAAAAGCCATCAGAGAACAGCAACAGTGAAGTGTAACTGAGTGCTTCTAGCAAAGTGTTTTAGGAGACAGAGATGGTTGTGGGTCTGGGCATACACCAGTGTATCAGCACATCTTGAACACATCCACTGTGTGACACCGGGAATGTCTCCTGGCTCTGCACTTGACTCTCAACAAGAGTGATGTGATTTGCATCTTCACTGTATCATATTTTTTGTGCTGCCCCCTCCTTCCTGCAGGAACAGCCCTAAGATTGAGCCCATACATGAGATCTGAGGTCTGTCAGCTTCGGAGCTGGGGGAAGAGATGGGGCCTGTGGTTTGTCACAACGTCCTTGAAATCTGCCTGTGCAAAACACCTGGGATTTAAAAAACCAGCAGTTTCTGAGGGGGAAAAAAATAATGTTTTGTTGAAGCATTTCCAACCAGCTCTATGGTCACTGTATTTTTCTTTCAAGAATTGACAGTTGGCAGAGATGCACACTCCATGCATGGTCCCTCGGGGCAGCCTCTCTCTCCCGTGTCTCTCCTGCCTCTCCAACTCATTTCCAGTGTTATTACCCAGTGGTCCATCGAGGCTGTTACTCCATCATCTGGGATTTCCAGGAATGCGCAAGCAGACAGCCTTTCCTGTGCAGTCCCTGATGACCATGGCAGTGACAGTCCCTGTCCCAGCCTGGGGCAGGATGGGGTCCCACTGGGAGTAGGGCAGCGTGGGGAGGGCTTGCTCACCCCAACAGCCACCATACCAGGAGCTGGCAGACCTGCCACCACCCAGTGTGGGGTCTTTCTAACTTGATTATTTATCAAGTGCCTTCAGGGTGCCAGAGGATGATGCACTCAGCTAGGACACACACATGGATTCATGACAGAAATTCATGAGGCTTCTTGCATACTCCGTCAGACACAGCTCTCTGGAAACATTTGAGTCTTCGATCTTTCTTGGTCTGTTTTTATTTATTTATGGGAGAGAAAGGGAGCTGGACATGACAGTGGCTAAAGAAACACCCTATATAAGTCCACAGGATAGTCCAAACTGCTGTATTCCCTGTGCGAGGAACAAGGAAACGTGATTTCCCAGCTGAGAGCATCTCCTCTGGCACTGGACACATTTACTGTGTGTTCACAAGGTCCTGCTTTGATGGTAGCAGGTAAAACACTCTCCAGAGGAAGGAAGGGCAGATTTCTGTGGTTCTGTTTTGACAGCAGCAAGCAGTGCTGGGGCTCTGCCAGGAGCTGGCAGAGACCTGGGATGGCTCTTGAACCTCGATGAATCACAGCAACTCTTCTCACTTCTTAGACAGCCCAGCAGCAAAGCAAGACACTGCTCTCTGAACTCTGGTTCACCCGGTTCCTCCCTCACTCGCTCTCCCGGGCAAACCCACGTGTCAGATCCAGGATTAAGTCTGAGAGTCCTAGAACTGACCTTTGTTTTTTCCAGTTTCTGATAAATTAAGCAAGCAAACACCAGATTTGCAGCTGGGGATGCTTCAGCACAGCAGACTGTGAACATCTCCCCTTTGCCTCTACCTTGGTAACAGAAGGACCCTTGACACCACCCTTCCAACCCTGACCTGCCGTGAAGGTGACCACACAGCTCAGACCAAGGGACTTTCATGGCTGTTATTTCCCCTCTGCTGCCTCTCCATAATACAGACAAGGCTCAGTCTTAGATCTCCCTGAGATGATGGATTTTCCTGACTCCCCTGAAGCTTTTAGTTGTGCTTCCCAGCAGGGAGAGTCTGAGGGAAACCCACGGGAAGTGCTTTGTCTTGTGGTGCTGTGTACTGCAAGATAATGGCTATTAGCACCCCCGAAGAAGCTGCCAGTTATCTTTCATCCTGCTGTATCCTTGGCAATAAGGCAGAAAACCCTTTGTAGCATCTTGCTCAATAGGCTCAAGTCTTAACCATAGGGCTGCTGAGTTACAAGTAGTAGCAGTGTGACATGACAACAATTGCTTGGAATGTCTCTGGTGTCTTTCTTGGCCCTGCAGAGTCACCTTCACAGAAACACAGGTATGGAGATTTATTTGCTTCCTCCAAAGGGAGCACCAGCCCTCCTCCCTTCCTACCTCCACCCCAGCCCAATGCTGGAGCCTTCGTGTGCTCCTCCCTGCAGAAGGACTCTGGGGAGTGCAGGCAGATTGCCAGCACTGAGAGCTTGTCACAGTCAGTTTTCTTGATGGTCCCAGGTTAATCATCACCTCTCACGCACACAGCCACTTAAAGTCATTCTTCGCTGTCACTGGAGACTCGTGACCAGCTGAGCTGCCTCGCAGGGCAGGAGGAAAGAGGAGGATGGGAGAGATGGACTGTAAAGTGCAGGGGGGAGGAGAAGGAAGGATGTTTGGGACCTTCAGGATGAAGGCAGCACCTTGTGAGCTCTCCAAGTACAAATGTCTGGTCCAAGTCAGTCACTGTAGCATCTTCTGTAGTCATAGAAGGAAAAATTACCTCCTAAGGAGCATCTGCCTGTTAGAAATACCTGTTGGGACAGAGCATTCCAGAGAGACAACTGCCTCTACACTGACCACTAGACAATCTGTATGTACTTCCATACATCACAGTTAAAGAACAACGTGGTTTCAGTTGAACTACAAGGTTCAGCTGATGGTAGGGGAGCTGTAAAATTACTTACACAATGTCTTTGTCTGTCTCAGAGGCCAGAAGCGTTGGCAGAGTCTGAAGCAATACAAAGAATGAGATTAACCCTGGAGACACTGGACACGAGAAAGAAAACCTAAGAGTACCCAAACCTCTGGCTTTAAGCTATGAGTTCATCTCTAAAAGATAAAAAAAACCCAGGAAAATACACCAAGCAGCTGAACAACTCTATCACTGACTGATGGCTACCTGGAGCTCAATGGCAACCTAGAGGTGTGAAGGTCTTGGAGAACAATATCTTTCAGACACAGCAGAAATGCTGTTTTGACCCAGTGCAACTTACCTTGTGGGCCTGAGCAGCGAGATCCTGGTGGCACAGAGCTCTCAGCTCTCCCACTGCATCACCACAGGTCAGCACCACAATGCTGGTGGGCACCTGCCCTCCCAATCTCATCCTCTCATCCCACCTTGTATCATGTCTGCCTTGCTTTTCTGCTTCTCAGACTCTGTTTTTTTTGCCTTTCTTTTCCAAGACAGAAAATAAAGGACAAATGACCTGGTTTCCTTCTGGCTCTTGAACACAAGAGCTCTTGGAGTGGACCTATTTTAAGAAAGTAGAGCCTTCCCCCCGCTGGAAAAGTGGCTCAGCAAGGGCAGGCTCAGCACCGTGCCCTCCAGTTGGGCACTTGAGACACCTGCTAGCAGCCACTTCAGCTGCCAAATGTTCATCCAGCAGTAGCAGAAATCAATGTCTGCAAGATGAGCTCCAGCAGTATTCATGGGGAAGGTGGGGAGATTTGTATCCTGGGGAGAAACCCCTGCAGAACACCTCCTGCTCGGGTGGCAGCAAGGCCTTCTCCCCAGGCTGGACACTCCATGGACGATGGGCAAGGGTACCTGCTGAGTGGCCTGGATCCCCTCCAAGGCTGAGCAAGTCATACTTTCAATCCACAGGGATAAAGAAGCAGGAGGTTCCCATGAGAAGGGTCTGCCCAGGCTCTCCCTGCCCCCCCCCCCCCCCCCCGATGGCAGTCATTTTCTTTTTCAGTATGAAAAATCATGAAGCTGATTTTATGTCAGATGTAGGTGGCAGGGTAGGTCCCACAGAGGTCGTTTGGCACATCTTGCTCTGTGCTCAGCCCCAGACTCATGCTCTGGGGACATGTCTCGCCTTGCAAAGTCCCCAGTGTGTCCACTCCAGTCCTGTCCCCGCGTTTTTGATTCTCCACTTGGGAAGGTACATCTTGACATCTATTCTGAATTTGATTCTCCTCTATTTAGATTTTATAGCCCTTGCTGCTCTCCCTTTGGTGAGGCTGAATGCAGTAACTCGAGATGAGATTATCCATATTGCTTAGCTTTTTATGTGCTTCACTTAAATTTTCTCATAACCAGCTTTATTTTTCCCTTTCTCCTGGCTATCTTCAGCACTAGATATTTTAGTACTGGGTTAAGCATCTTTATCCTTCTTTCCCCTTTCCATAAGGTTATTTTTTAATGGTGTAAGTGGAGTTTATCACATTTAGCATATAAGCTGTTAAAGGAGAGCTTGAGCACATAGGTGTTCTTGATCCACTCTGAAGACTTCAGACCTGCTCCTTTCATCCCAGAATGTATCCAGCAACCTGTCAGAAGAGTAGACATCTCCTCCAGGTTCAACTCAGTGATATACAAACTGCTCATATTCATAGGTAAGCTGCAAATTTCCCTTGAAATCAGCTCTACATTGCTCTCACACATGCGTTGGAGAATCTGCTTTAAGTACCTCCTTGCTAAAACCATGCAAACCCATAACAAGCACATTTTGAAAGGTGTTACCTGTTTCAAGCTCTAATGGCTGCTACAGGGAACAGTCAGAAAAATGAGAATGAAAGTTAAGATGTTCAAAGCTGCCTTAATTATTAGAGCATGAGCTCCCTTGAGAAGTGCAGCAAATGTTGGCCTCAAAATTCACGGTGTGCTCAGAGAAGCAGGAGCCGGGGAGTTTTGGGGACATCTTGACTGCAGTCTGCCTGGCTGGCTCCACCAGACTTGGAATCAGTCCGATTCATTGCAGCAGCTCTGAATTCAGAGCAGAGGGAGAATACAAGGCTCATTGCCTATGTCAGCCAGAGAGACTGCAAAAACAGTTGCACATTTACCTATTTTTTAAATAAGGTTACTTGAGTAGATGGCCAGGAACAGACCCTCTGTCGCCTCATCCCCAAACTGTGTCCCACTGATAATTAAGCACAAACTATCAGGGCTGCTTAGGGGAAACAGTGCTAAAACTAAAGCAGCCTGGTGTGCCTTTGTGCAAGGATTAGCTTGGAGAATTGGGGTCCTCGCTGACCACCAAAGCCCAGAGCAGAGAGCAGGGACCATTCAGTCCCTGTAAAGTGCAGCAAAGGCACTTTCTCCCAGCCACTAATGGTCCTGCTGTTTGGGCAGCCTGGCCAAAAGGTGGGTGAGGGATTCAGGTTACTTCTGGGGAAAAGCACATTCCCATGCAAAGCAAATCTCTGGATATGTTGGTGCAGCTGTTTGAAACGTGGAATGCATGAGGCTCACATCCCTCCTTGCTTCACACTCTGCTCTAGTATTTATCCTCCCAGCGAGTCACCACTGTCTCATTCTCCCGGACTGTGCTTCAACATAAACATCAGCAATTTCCCCTGCCACAGGCGATCAGTGAAATTACCCACCTGATCTAAGGCCAGGGGAGTTAAAAGAGTGTTCTGCTCTGTGAAACTGCTCCAACAGCTTGGTTGCTTTTGCACATCGCCAGACTGCAGATTCACCTGGCCACTCCTTTCACTTTGCACCAGGCTGGAGGAGAAATCGCTGTCGATGGCACTGCTTTCCAAGCAAGACCCTAAGCATCCTCCATCAGCATCCAGATTCAGCCACCTTCTCCTGTCCCACGCTGCTGGGTTCTGTTTGTCCAAAGTAAATGCAGGTAGATTTCCCTGTTGACTGCAGGGATTTTGCTTGCTCAGGTGGATTCACTGGGAATATCAGCATTTTTATTTTATTTATTTTTCTGCTAAAGCAGTGCATAGCTCTTTCTTATGCAGATAAATCCCCAAGTCAGTCACACCACAAATAACTCTCTACCTTCCTTCCCAGTCAGAGAACAAGGATTTGTGGATGTTGGTGCTGTCTCTCCATCCCTGGGAGAGATGGTGAGAGGGCTGGATGCCCTCCTGCAGTGCCAGGGTTTGTAATTTTTTTAAAAGCCTTTAATCATCCCCACTTCTGTGAGCTATTCAAGCATTTGCATTGTTTCCCAGCATCTCTACCGCTAGCTGGAAGCAGCTTCAGTTTTCAGGGGAGCCCAGCAGGGTGGCTGCAGGGGGCTGAGCCAGCAGGCACCCCTTTGCTGCACAGCAGAGGAAAGCTGTGCTCCTGCCAACAGGTGAGCCGGTTCCTGGGCCTTGTCTTTTATCAGGAAAGAAAAAGGGGAGAAAAACCCCCAACAAATCAATTCTGTTCACATGAGATTTGAGCTGAACTTCAACTAATAAGCACTGAAGGATAAAGAAATGCCATGGAATAGAAAAGTCCTGTTGTGACACAGCCACGGCCGAGGCTCATTCATTTTTTACAGATTGTTTTTCCTTTTCTCCTCCTGGTTAAAAATGAGATTTTCAGAAAAGAGGAAGCTTCACCAGTGTACAAATCTCTATCCAAAAACCTGCCCAAAGAATAAGTGGAGGAATTTTCTTTCCCTATGGGCAGAGCCCTCTGACATAGGGCACAGTGCAGACATGATGACTTGGACTATAATTTCCCACTCCATCCCCTGTAGTAACAACACATATCTGCAGCATCTGCGAATCCAAGAAAAAACCTCTTGTGTGGTATTTTTGTTTCCATTTCCTCTTTGTTATTAAGACAGATATGTCATCCCTCTGGCAGTTTTTTCTCCCCCTAACCCATGCCATTAGGCTGGCACAGCAGCTGGGGACATGGAAAGCCAGACCTTGTCTCACTCATGACCACGTGGCAGGAGAGAGGTGATCCCATAACCGTTCAGGTCTCTTGCAGGGATGCAAAGGACCCACTGTTTTCCATTACCCATCCCTTCAGGATTCCCAAGGTCAGAATCCAGCCCTTCACATAAGTCAGTCCTTGCCCTGAGGAGCTGCAGCCAGAGGACACCAGAAGGCAGGAGAGCACTGATTCCCTATGTCTTTGCCATCTCATTTCCATGCTGTCATGCCATCTGTGGGCTTTATCCCAGGACTGCCTGTTACTACTGCAACTCCCATTAGTATTTTGCAATGCTGTCTTGCCCTCTCCCAGCATTTGCTGACCAAGTCCCTCTGGTCACCCCTCCTCCTCAACCTCCATCCAAGACTTCATCACACCGCTCCCCAATTTCGCTGCACTCTGCCCTGCAGCATCTCAACACACAAGCTGCAAACTGGGTAACCCAGCCCACCAACAAATAGAGCTTCCAAATGGGGATTAAGCTGCTACTAATTTATCCTATATTTGTTTTGAAAATATGCCTTGGGAAGGTACACCATTTCCCTTTTCAGTTAGAGGTTTAACAGCCACAGGCTTTCTTCTTTCTCGGAAACATAAATCCATGTTTATTTCACATGTACCAAATTAATCCCCGAGGCACTGCATCCAACAGGTCAAAAACAGAGCTCTGTGTCTACCAAAACATTTCAGGAGAAAGAGGAGAGGGAGAAATGCTGGAAGAAACACATCTATCCGTTTTGGACTGAGGCAGCTCATGAGGTATAAACAATTTTACGTGGTAACTCCAAAGTGATCCACCCTGTCTTAAAGTGGGAAGGAAAGACCTGGAGCATCCATTTCTAGTATCACCACTGAGGAGCAGCCAGACTTGAATTCCTCTGAGGCTCTTCAGAAGGTCTGATCGTTCAGAATGTTCTCAGATGCAAAATACTGATGTACCTGCAGCACCAGCCATACTCTGTTCCCTGTTAAAACTTATGCAGCTCTCCTGAAGTCAATTTACGAGGCAAACATTTAATTTAACAAGCAGACTCACAATCCTAAATTTAAACATATGTCAAGACAGCTAGTAGCTTTGTTTTAATTAACTCTCAAACTTTGTGGCTGTCATTTCTTTATATAAACACGGATGTTCTGCCAAGGGCAGACTGTAATCCTGTGTGCATACCTACGAAACCGCCTGCTATTTCACAGCCACTTTCAGAGAGTTCTTGCAGAGGCAAGGGGATGTGGATGATATTATAAGGGTCCATATGGCAGTACGCTGGCACTGCAGCATTAAATCAGAGGTATTATAGCTTTCCAGCCTAGATTCTCACAGTACCAGGTAACGTATATGTAGCTTTATTGTTGTACAATTTTAGTGGCTATGAATTATTCAACAGTGGCCAAAGTCTCTGCGCTGCTGGAGGTGATTCAGTGATGATAAAGGGAATATGTTTTGCTCTAAAAGCAGGAGCAAAGGGATTTCAGGGGTTGGTATCCTCTCCTCCCACAGAGGAACATGGAAGCATTAACATTTCTAGAAAGAAATCAGCTAGCGACAAATTCTCATTGATAATTAAAATGAAAGTACAAGCTGCCTTTACATGTAGTTAGACTTAGAAACTGTACCTGCTCTCTAAATTAAATGCTTTCCTTGATAATTTGGGTCTAGCAGCAGGCACTGAAATCTGCTGGAAGATGCCATCTAGTGGGTTATGGAAGTTTATTTAAGTCGAAATCCACTTGCTGGTGTGAGGCAAGGGTGACAAGAACTGCATATACTGGGATATGTAATGGTTTTTGTGGGCTTTCTGTGGTTGTTGTTCTGAGAAATAAAAACCTCCCTGCAGCGGTTTACATTGGAAGAGATGTCATATCTATTTCACCAGTCCTCCCAGCAGGGCACTGGGTGGTCACGGCTTTGCTGTTGACATTAGCCAAGCTGCACGGCTGTTTCACTGGCATCTTCCTCATCACAAAAGCTGTTTGCTCTTCACTTAAGAAATTAATCCGCTCCTCACTTTTGAAGAAGCTGTGCTGCTGTTGTTTTCTTCTTAAAAAGCCCCACCAGCCCATGCCTATAAATTATCTAGTTTATAGTCCTGCAGAAGCCACTTAATTGGTACCTGAATAAACAGCATTCCTTTTTAATGAGAGCCTTCACTGAGAGACTGATTTCGAGCAATCCTGCCTGTGGGAAAGGCCAGGGCAGGAGACCAATGGCATCTCCGCCCGCGGAGCGCTGGGGATGGCAGCCTTGGCCCTTGATTGCTGCGTGTCCCTGGGGTGAGCTGCAGCCCTTGGGGGGTGGCTGCAGCCCCGTTGGGGGAGCCCCTGCCAGCCCCCAGCCCTCTGGGGAAACTCCAGACTATTTGGGGAGCCCCGCAGCCCCCCGGCCCCTGCATTCCTTTGGGGAGCCCCTGCAGCCCCGTGGGGGGCCATCGCTTAACGGCGGCGGTTAATCTCGCCGGGATTCGAATTGCCGAGCCTCTCCGAAGCAACGAACCACCTCGCTCCCCCACCCGACGGCCCGTTCGGAGCTCGCTCCCGCGGCGCCCACCGGTGCCACGGCATCCTGCGAGAGTCGTGATTAGAGACTCATTAACGGGGAGCGCGGGCGGGGCGGGGGGCGCAAGTGCGGGAGGAGCGGGAGGCGCGCGGGGGACTCGGAGGGGTACGGGGCTGCGGGAGGGGAGGTTCGGCAGGGCGGGACAGGGGGCTTGGCGGTGCGGGGGGCGCTGGCGGGGGACGCGAAGCGAGAGGAGCGGGGCTCGCGGGGAGGGGGGCGCGGAGGGAGGCGCGGGTGGGGGCGCTGGCGCAGGAGGGGCGGGGGGCGAGGAGGAGGGGCAGGTGCTGGGCGGGGACGGGGAGGGGGGCTCGACGGGGCGAGGAGGGGAGCGAGGGTGCGGACGGGGCAGGGGGCTCGGGGGGGGTCGGCAGGGAGGCGCGGGGGGCGCGGGCGGGACGGGACGGGACGAGGGGCGCGGGGCTGGGCGGAGGGTGCGGAGTTGGGGCACTCGGTAGCTCGGCAGGGCGGGGGGGGAGGCTCGGGGAGGGGCGTGGCCTCCCGCGGCGGTGGGCGTGGCGATAGAGGCCCCGCCCCCGCGCGCGGAGCGGAGCGGGCGGAAGTGCAGGAGTTGCCGCCCGGCGCTGTCGCCGCGCGTGGGGAAAGTTGCGCTCCCGCAGGGGCACCCGGGGGCGGCCGGACTGCGCTCCCTTCCCTCCTTCTTCTCCGTCTCTTCTTCTTCCTTCTTCTCCTCCTCGATGCGGCGGAAGCAGAAGCGGCTGCTGCAGGCGGTGGGGTTGGCGCTGGCCGCCCTCGTCTTCTTGCCCAACGTGGGGCTGTGGTCCCTGTACCGCGAGCGGCAGCTGGAGGGCAGCGGGGCGGCTGCCGGGGCCGGGGCCGCGGGGCCGCCGGGGGCAGCGGCCGGGGAAGCACCGGTGAGTGGAGGGGGGGAGGGAGGGGCGTGGGGGGGCTCCTGTGGGAGCGGAGGAGGGAGTGGGGGGAGCAGCACTCGCCCCTTGTGGAAGAGGAGGAGGGGTAGAGGAGCGCCCCTTGCCTCTGAGGAAGGAGCTGCTCTTCTCTCTAATCCTCTGCTCTGCCTGGATTGGAAGGGAAACGCCAGCACTTTCTGGGCAGCTCAGGGTGCGAGGACCCCAGGGTCTGCAAGGCATTTTTGGGCTGAGCTTGGTAAGGCAGTAAAGCGAAGTCTTTTCTCCTTTCTCCAAGGAATGGGAAAGGGGAGCTTGTCCCATCCTTGTGGAGAAAAGCGCACTAATTCTGCCTCCCATGAGTGCGCCCATGGTGTTATTTCCCTTCACCTGCCTTGGAAAGGTGCGAGGAACGAGCATTGCTCGTTACCTCTGGGTCCCCACAGAGCTCAAGGCAAGGGCTAATGGAAAGTGCCAGGTGGAGCTTGATGATTTTGTCTGTTCCTCCTCTGGGAAAAGAGGGGTGGATAACTCTTCTTAGAGAGGCAGGGATGCCTGCTGGATACAGGGCCTGTCAGTATTGCAGCACATGACTGCATTCCTTTCTTGTCCCACTGATGTAGTATTAAGTTTAACAGACAAACCCTCTTAATGTGTGAGACAGGAAGGCTGGATCACCCAAATTAGATGTTTAGAAGCTCAGTTTAGCTGCGTTTGGTTTTGGCTACGTAATTGCTTTATCCCCTCCTGGGTTTGGCTTTGTACCATTAAGAATGATTGGGACTTGAAAGCTTGATATGTCAGTGTGTAGCTATCAGTTCAGCTGCCACGCCACAAGGGTCTGCTTGTTGAAAACCACTTAAAACTCTTAGCTGTCTAAATCTTTCCGTCCTTGGAGACTTGCCACTATGACTGTACTGTAAAGGTGGAGAAACCTACTGTGGCAATTTCTGCTCTTGAGGGACCAAAGACTCTCAAAAAGAAGTGTAGTCAAACTGAGACTGAGCTTTCCCTTCCCAGAAGAATTTTTTTTTTCAAATTCAGGCATTTTCTGCAAGTCTAGGTATAACGGTAATCATATCCTTGTAATATCCCATGCTGGTAGGGAAGGGGATCAGCTGTTACCTGCCATAACATATAAATTTGTAGCAGATCTTCAAACCTGCGCAGAAATCCCTTTAACATGCACAGTGATCGTTATGTGCCTGGAGTTCCTGATGTTACTGCCTTGTGCTTGTATTGCTGTTGGATGCA
This sequence comes from Dromococcyx pavoninus, assembly GCA_033558185.1. NCBI lineage: Eukaryota > Metazoa > Chordata > Aves > Cuculiformes > Neomorphidae > Dromococcyx > Dromococcyx pavoninus. The sequence continues at coordinate 2,003,834 of JAUMJL010000411.1, read as the reverse complement.
GGCAATCTGGTTTTTTTGACTGATAAAAATCAAGCCCTGTAGTCCACTGCTCCACAGCTTCGCATGGCATGCTGTTATGGTGAAATTAAGACCACGGTAGTCATGCGTCTTCCAGAGATTGTAAGTAGAAAGTTGATAATTACTTAGGAGGTTCTAAGCTTCTTGTTGGAGGTAGCAGTTAATTCTGGGTAAATTTATAAGGAATGAAAAAGCAGTGACAAGCTGACTTCTCATTTCTGGTCTTCCAAAATTGTCCTTGTACTGAGGGCTTTGGATAGCTGAAGGCAAGCAGTTCCTATGGTGCAGTACATCACTGCTGATTTCTGTGTATGTTCAGTGTTCTCGGTATTTAGATATCCTGTATTGCCCATGTTGTGCAGAATATTGACTCCATTTTTCTTTATGTCTGTTTAATGTATGGCAGCTGTCAGTGAATTGAGATCTGCTTTTGTTTTGATGGTGTGTTGAGCTGGGCAGGAAACGTCTGTGCTGCTTGCAGGAGAATTTGCAATAAAACCTCTCTGCACTTCTGTAAATCAGAGTTACTGGGTTTTAGGCTGAAGGCTTCATCTTCCAGTCTAATTAACATGGAGTTATGGGCTGCAGTGGGTCTGTGAGTGAAGATATCCTTGTATCGTATGCCCATTTTTTTGAAGGATTGGGCCCTGAAACGATATCTCCTGTTACACTGAGCAAGGAAAAACATGCCCTAAAGGACAACAGACTGTCATGGTAAAAATAATTTCAGATGAAGCAGAATAACGACAAACCAAATGTTTGTTTGTTTGTTTGGGGTTTTTTAACTGTTGTCAGAGTTATCTGCCAGCTGAGTGCAGAGAGTTTTTTGGGCATTGTCATATTCAGTGATTCCAGCCTCTCTTCCTTAGTCCTGATGGTTTTTGTACCTACTAATCAATTTCAACTTGTAAATGATTATGCTGTCTGTCTGTTCATGAAGCCACTTGGAAGAGCTGATTTCTTACAATGTCCTATCATCTGCAGTTTCTGGTATTATCATAAAAATAATATTCATTGCAGCCAGAAAATATTTTCCTCAGTTTTTGGCTTTAATTTGCCTTTTTGTGCAGGGTAATCTGTGAATTGAGGACATTTTGGATGTGCTACAGAACTGAGCTTTTCAATGAAATCTCTGTCCTGGCTCATTCTTTGGTCTTTAAATGCTGTCTGCTTTCTCGCTCAGTAATTCTGTCTTTCATAGTCACTGCAAAAGGAGGAAAAAGGTTTAAGAAATCGCTGAATTAGAGCGATTAAAACAGAACTTAGAACATAGAGTTGTGATGCTAAAACTTTCAAGTTTAATTCCTACTGGGAGTTTGTTTTGTGGTCTCTCGTGTTGCATGTTACCTTCAAAATGGCAATGTATCAGTGTAGATGATTTTGCCTTATTTAATCTTTCTAGTGCCTGAAACGAACATGTCAGAAAATTAAGCAATCAGGAACCATGTAAATATATTCTAGGAAAGATTATGCTAAATGGTTTCTGCAGAAGTGCCTAGCCAGTTAATTGCTTCTGTATTTACATTTTCAGGGGAAACATTATGGTGGCTGAAAATAATATATTGCTTTAATAAGGTGGATTATGTCTGTGTTCTTTCCTTCTACCTTTAGGTTTGTTCTTTTGTGGCTCTGTTGGGCGCTTCCTGCTCCACAGAGAAGGGATGGCCTTAAGTCATCAAGGTCTTGGCTTCAAGGTCGTGCTGCAGATATCTTTAGAAAAGCTGATGCATTGAGTTACTCTTCCCTACAGCTGCGTGCTCAGAAGTGGCCTTTATCAGTGTATGTACAGTCACTGAGCAGATGATAGGAACTAGGAAGTCTTTTTTTATGGTGTGTAACAGGTTTGGGAAGTGTCGTAACTTTAAATGGGGATGATGGTATTCAGGTACTGCTGACAGAAAAAATATTAGCTTAGTAGCTTCTTTGTCAGTGTGTTTTCTGTTCACCACTGTGTATATTGGTGTGCTCATGTAATGCAGATTGACTTTTGTGTCTTCTGATTTTTTCTTTTTTCTTAACAAGTGTTCAGTAAAAATTCATAAAAATATAAGATTTATGGGTGTGGGGGTAGGAAAAAGCAAGAGAAATGCAGCTATTCATTTTGTCTTTGGATCTATGCTGTCTGTCTCAGAGGCAGCTGGGCATCCTCAGCCTAAATGTTTAATTGGTGCACAGTCCTGCAGTACATAAAATGAAGATGAGTTAGTTTGTGGGATACTGGTTTATACTTGGGCTAATGCAAACATTTACTGACTTCTAAAGCTCTGCAGAGATACTGGTCTGTACCTGTCTGGTCAGGCTGGAGATCTACACTCTGCCTGGTACCTGCTGTTATGGGTATGTCTCATTTGAAGTTGGAGAGGTATTAAGCTTGAACATTTCTTTCTTTAAATTGCCAGCTAAAAGCATTACATTGCATGCATTTTTATCTGATATGATGCATGCTTTATGGAGTCGCCCTGTAGCTTGTTGTAGTAGTAATTTGTGCTCTATAAATTCACTCATGAATATGATGGAAGTATATAAATCACATAGGTGATTGTGTGGTGCCCTCTGCCGCCAGCCGGCTGGAGTGAAGGGGAGGTACCTGCCTGCTGGTAGGCTGTGAATGAGAAACCAGCTGCAAACCTGAGATTGAAAAATGTTTTGCTGGAATGGTCCTCTTGAAAATTTTGGGGTCATAAACTTTGCCTTCAGTGCAAATTATGCTTAAAGCTTTCAGGCAGTAGTGCTGAAAATGTAGCCCTGATGATGAGTTGAGTGGGGAACGATGCTGTGCTGCTTTCCAAACTGCTGCTTGTGCCCTCCTCAGCAGAGGAAGGTGATTGGCTTTGCCATTCTGACCTGGGGCCAGCTATGAAGCTGTCAAGGATTGTCAGCTTCATCGTGTAGCTGATGAAAGCTAATAAGGAAGAGGGTGGTTTAGCAGACTCTCTGCTGCCAAGGCTGGGGAAGTAGAAGGGCTTGGGAAAAGTGAGAGGAAAACCTTTATGCTCTCTGCCAGCCAGAGGTAAATAGAAAAACACACTTACTGTACTTCCTAGGCGGATTTCTTTGGCAGTTACACTGGTTATGCCCAGACCTTGCTATTGCCATTGAACTCTGGGGCTTGGCTCCTTGCAGACCTCTTAGAGATTACCCTGTTGGCAGTTGTATTGACTCATCACTCATCAACTGATATAAACCCAAACTTTGAAAAGCTTATTTTGGTAATTGGAGTGTAAAACAATTGGCATCTAAGGACTGAAATGCACATGCTGGTGCTGAGCAAGGCTGTTTTAGTTTAAGACCAACTGATTTCCAGTATGGACTACTCTGAAGTTGATCACAGTATCACAGTATCATAAGGTTGGAAAGGACCTCCAAGATCATCGACGGTTCCCCTGTACTAGAGGAGTGTGGACCATGCTTCTGATTAGCAAAGTAACCTGAAGTGAACATGAAGTGACTAAACCATCTCACAGCTGTGAAGCATAAAGAAAAATTTGGAAAATATCTTTATTAAGAAACTGGAGCTTTCAGTGGTCTTTCCTCAGGGTCTGATTATTCCTTCTGATGATCTTCACTGTAATGGCATCACTGAACTGAATGAACAAATGGGCTATATTCTAGGTTTCCTACTCTGTGTGAAAATAAAAGGTTTATTATCCTTGCTGTTCTTTAGGGGAGATTATCTCTTTTGTGGAGCAGGTGCCCCTGTTACTGGACAAGTGGTTCTGTGTTTCACCATTCAAACATGCTCCATATGCTGCTTGACAGCAGTGGTTACCTTTCTTCATGGAAGGAGGATTTCAACAGGAAAATCTTTTGGCTCCTGGCATCTGGACTGCTCTTTACGTCACTAGTGATAACCATTGTCATATTGTGATCCCCAGAGTGTGTTGTCTGTATGCATACAGATCAAATCATGAGAGATAGCAAGATTTAAGAGCAACTAGGGTTACAAATTTCCTGGCAGCATTATGCATTTGATTAAGGAGACTAATAAACAGATGGAAAGTTTCTTACCACCAGTGAGGAGTGTTGGTGCAATTGGGCAGAATAATGCTATCTACCAGCCTTCCAGTTACATCGTATCACCTTCCACTCCCTGTTTAAATAGTTAGAGGCATCGCTTTAAAAAGATAGAGAACTGCAGTTAACCTTCCTGTCACTCTTGTATTTTGCTTCCTTGTGGAGCCAACTGTAACCTTACTCACATCAGGTAAAAAACAGATCCTGTCTAACTTGAGGAAACTTTGAGGAAATTGTCCAGGTGTAAAAGCAATCTGCATGCTGCTCCTGTTTCTTTGCAGCCTCTTTCTGTACTAGGCAACACAGGCAGGCAGCCTTTAGCTTGCTTATGGAAAGTAAAGAGCTAGTAGAGGATGCATTAGGAGTTTGGAGGAGGTATTCTGCTGTGTGCTTGAAATATCTCTAGAAAAAAAACCTGTGCTGCAGAAATTTGTTTTGATCTACTATGAAAGCAGGCATTTCAAGCTGCTGGTTTGGTGTCATGTTGACTTTAGCAGAGCTGTTAGTAGGCTTTTATGGAGCGCGCCTTAACTGTGCTGAGTTTTATGGTACTTCTGGATGGTGTAAACCGTTATGTAAATAAAGATGCTGTGATATTTGCCATCAGAGGACTCTGTCTCGTGTTCCATTCTGTTGACTCTGTAGAGTAACCTTTAAGTTACACTGCTTTAAATTGGTTGATAGTACCATGAATAATGCACGATACCATGTAGACACAGGGAGAAGGGCTTCAGTGACTTTGTGCGGGTGAAATCTTCTCATAGTAAGAGGTACTTTCAGGTTAAGTGACCTGGGTGTATGTGTGGAGTTTCTTCTGGGTCGCCTTTACTAGAAAACCAGAAAGGAATTTTTCCATAGCTGAACAGGCTAAAAACTGGCTATTCTGATGGGATATACTGTGATGGCAAGCAGACATTAATGACTTTTTAAATAATCATTCATTTAAATGTTACTTAAATTAAACGTAGGTAGATTGTTAAAACTGAATAGTTACTTTTTGTTAACTTTGTATCCATCTGTTCTTATTCTGGAATCAAATCGGGAGTAGCCTTTCAGCCCAACATTTGTGCTTTGTCTTAACCTGAGCTAATGCCCCTGAACAAAACAGTTTCGGTCAGTCCTAGTGCAGTTTGGCCACCCATGTATTCCTTCTAGATACAGCTTAGCCTGGGATTCCTCTGCTTCTAAGGAGAAGTATAAAAGACACTGATTTGACTTCAGTTTCCAGATTGTTTGCAAAATCGATAGCTGTCAGTGGGGATTTTTAGCAGTTAACAGAAAGTGTGAATCTGTTTGTGAGATTTCAGACTCCTGAACGAATCCTGATGCTCGAGTCACTTTCTGTATAACAGCGTGATGCTTTATTTTCAAATCCTGGAATAATAGCCTCCCTTTCTAATTTTATGTTTTGATGTTCTACTTTTGAATTTCCTTTTGTCTTGTTTGCAATGAATAAGCTTTCAAAGTCTCCGTTATCTCTTTGAGTCTACTTGTGGTTTTACCTTCAGATCTGTCATGCTGCTCATGACTTTTTACAAGCCAGGGAGCTGGGAAGTGTTACTGGCCCTGCTTTGTTCAGCATGAAGCTCAGCCTCTCAGTGGTAACGGTATCTTTCCTATCGGAGTAACTGACACTTGTAGTGGTATTTCCTGCATTTTGTGTTACCCCTGCTAGATGATAGATAGGTAACAGGGATGGGAGTGTTTATCTACACAGCTTTGTTAAGAATATAAGTAGTACTGGATATCAAATTATGGCTGACTTGTCAGACTGTGCTTCTTTTGTTACATTTAAAGGCTCTGGCGAATGATTGAAGAAAGCTATAGATAAGTAAATTGGAGTGTAGCACAGTAAGTTGCCAGACAGCCTCTCCTTTTTAAATGCTTGGGTAGAAGAGTATCTTCTACTGTGTCTGAGATCTGTTGGTGCCTCAGAATCCAGAGTCCTGTGCAGCCCCTGAAATATAAGAAATTTGTCACTTAACTTTTCTCCTTATTGTTCATTAAACTGGATAAAACTTTAAATGGCAGCTTCAAAGAAGAGAAGTCTACCATTTCTTGGTCCTTAAGTTTGCTTTTCTTTCTGAATAATTAGCTCTATTCTCTGCCCTTTTGCTGTTCCTCCATTTTCTCTAATCTTAGCTCCAGGGTTAAAAGAGAGCTCTCTAGAGCATATATCTATAATTAAGGCTTTTTAACCACAGTTACAGTGGAGTATAAGCGGTGTTCCAGTGTTGCAAATCCTCAGGGAAGAAACTTGCTTTGACAGAAAAGCTGTTGTAGTTGTAACAGAACTCTCTGCTATCCCAGTCATGAAGTTTCCTCTGATAGCGCTTCATGCATTCCCATTTTGCCAAGTTATCATTTTAAGGCTGATGACCATTAATGGCATATCTTCTGTAGCCCACAAGAATGAAAATATTATTTATTCTGCCTGTCACTTGGAAAGACAGGCTGCCAGCTATTGTGAGTAGTGTCCCTCAAGAGTGTATTCAGAAAGCTTGAGGAAATGTCAGCCAGCTCATTTTTAAGGTCTGACTTCTTTGGGTCTTGCTGCAACTCTGTCCATGAATCTGAACTAAAACACAGCTGCCGTTAACAGTAGCAGTGGTTGGTGGCATTCAGCAGACTTTCTTCTTTTGGAGGCCGTGGTATAAACACATGAACATGTTGCCACCAGTGTGAGTCAGGGATGAAATTCCCCACTTAGTCTAGGTGCTTTTGGAGGTCTTACAACTACAGTGGGCAAGAGCACACTTAGAGGCAATTACTAAATGGTAGCTGATGGCTTAAAGTTTGCCCCCTACAAAACTTGGTTTATGTTACTATATCCTTTGCTTTTCTGTATTACTGAGTCAAACTGAAATGCTAAGCAGTTTAAACATATTAAGGGTTTAAAATGGAAACCCTGTTTTAAGTGAGTTGGTATAACTCCTGTGGGTATTATGATTCTTTCCTTGGCCAGAAACAGAAAGCAAAGAAAGGGAAGGAGACTGGAGTCAGTGAAGGCTTGACTGTGTAGCACCACCCACCCTGGTTAAGTTCATTCTTAATGTTTATTCTGTGACTGTGTCTTCCAGTCTCAACTCCTCATTAATTTTTCAGCTGTAATACTTTTTTCTTCCCAATTAGCACAACAAGTAGCAGAAAGCAACTTCTAAAAACTGTCTTTCAAAACAGTGAATGCTGGCATCCTTCCCTGTTAAACTGAGCGTTGCCTCTGCAGTGAGGTAACTAATTTCTGTTTGAAGTGTCTGCCCTCAACACAAATATGTGTTTCTTGCGTGTATGTCATGTGTAGCTGATGTAGCAGTGACCTGACACATTTCCTTGGTGTAGCTTTTAGCCCATTCTGTGTGGTTGTGGTTCACAAGGTGACCGCTGAAATCAAATTTCCAAAAGGCACTTCAGAGTATATTTTTTAATACACAGAAACTGCAGCAGTTCGCTGAAATAATGACCAGCCAAGGGGTTACATTTCAAACAGGCATTGGAGGGTGGTTTTCCAGGTACAAACATTTGAACTTGTGTTTTAAACTTGGATGTCTGTAAATGAACTCCATCTTCCTGCTGTTGAGCTATTTGATAATAGAAATAAAGGAATTGCAGAACAACAGTAGATCAACCTGTTTCCTGCAAGAATTTCCTAGATGAGTGAAGTCTTCCTCCGTGTTTGACTACCCTCTCTTTCCAAAAATCTTATTAGAATGACATTTTGTCTTTGTTAGTCAGAGCCTTGTGATGTTTTAGGGCTTTATGAGATCTTATCTGGAAACACTCTCAGCTGTGCCTCCTACATGCAGAGCTGCTTTGCTTCTGCCCTCTTGAAAAACTGTTGTTACAAGATTAAATTGTTATGAAAAGTTCTGCTCTGCTTGATCTCTAAATCCTGAAATCCTTTACTTGCAGTTATGTGCCCAAGCTAAGGTGACTTTTCAAAGGAAGTCATCCTTTTCTCCATCTTTGTTTATGATGATTTGGAAGATCTGGCACTTAAACCCTCTAGCAGTCAGTCTATTTTTTTCTTACTTGGAAGCTCATGTAGCTTATCTTTCTATAAATTACCTTTACTTGTGTTTAAATTCGTCTGGGAAGTTACTTTTACCTGGTTCATGACACTAGCAACAAACTAAATTTTTTCTGTGATGGAAGAGTAGGTTTTTTTCTTTCTTGAGCTTCCCTAACATTCCTCAGCCTTCATGTGAAGTCCAAAGAAGAAATTTTCACAGGAACTAGTAAGCATGAGCTGTTGCTTAATAAATAAAACAGGTGAAACAGAGTTTGAGTGTTCTTAATGTTTAGACCGAAGTTTTCAAAGATGTCTTAGAGTATGATATTCCTTTGAAAAATAAGAGTCTTAGTGACTTTGATCTAGGGTATGATACAAAAATAACCACATAACCAGGTCTGGCATCCTGTAAGATTTTTTGGGTTTCCTTTTTTTTTGTACTCTTACTTCTGAAAGCGAGAGCAGCTCCTTCGTTTCTGCTCAGATTGACTTTAATCTTAACTCTGCTTCCTTGAAAGTGGCTCTCTTTAGAGACTATACTTTCAGCTCAGGTAAGTAAAACCAAACTGTATTCCCTCACTAAAGAAAATCAGAACCCCAAAAGCTAGATAAATACCGACATGACTATGTTGTAAAGGGCTTCAGTTAGGCAAGGAAGTTATTTTCTGTAATATTACAGAAGGTCACTTAAATTTAGCCTGACTGTCAGTTCATGTTAGCCACTACATAACAGGATTATTCTGGATCTCAGAAAGAAGTGAATCCTGTGATTATCTTTTGTCTTCTCATTTATTTTCCAGTTGGCCTGATGCCAGGGTTTGGTGTGTGATAGCCAAGTACTAAGGAATAACCATTTTCTTTCCAATCCTGTGTATGTTAATTTTGCTGATCCACCAAATACACTCTGGACTGTGACTTCTCTTTGATTCTCAGGCTGCAGCTTGCTGTGTTTGGAATACCTAAAACTCCTGTTGATGTTCTACTGTTGCACGCTGCCTAATTTCTTTTTGGTGGTGGTTTTGGAATCTGAGTCAAGGTACTAATTTAGCCTGGACAAAAAAAGTCTCTTTTCAGAAAACCAGCATCTGGTCCCTGATCTTGTTCATAGTGGCAAAGAAGTTACATTTGTGCAATTAAAGTGCTTGGAATGAGGCTTCTCAAAATTATTTTGCTTGCTTAGTTCTGAGGGCAAGGAAGTAATCTGCAAAAACATGTGCAAAGTACTGGAAGACATGGGATTTTGATATAGGGACTGGCAGAAGTGTAATTGGATATGCATATGGAGACCAGAGGACTAACCAAGTTATTGTTGCCATTTTCCTGCTATTCCTGCTGATTCCTTGGAGATCTGGTTCTTTGCCCATTCTGTCCCAGGTTGTTTCTGATCTTCAGATGCAAGTGGTGTGCTCTGCGAAGGGAGGTGTGGCAGTGTTAGGTCTTGCTCATGTTGTCCTTGATTTTTGATTGCTGCAGAGTATCTGTATGTGAAAGATATTAGGTTTTCTTTCACCATAGTTGCATATTTTCTGCAAATAGGAACTTGGGCCAGCTGATTACAGAAAGAAGAGTCCTTGGCAAGGCAATTACAAACTAACAAGAAAGTGTTTTGAACCACAATCTGTGCCAAGACCCTTTTCCATGCATTTTGGCTAAAGCTGTTATCAGCTTAAAATAATATTGGTTACCACTGATGAAAGGCTTAAGCTCTGGAAATAAGTGATGACTTGCGGCTTTCCAAGTGCTGATATTTTTATAATAAGAGGCTGCTCATAGAAAAAGTGCAGCTGAGAAGCTGTAAATTGATGCACATGAGCAGAGAACACTGGCATTGCTGATAAATTAGCTGGGAATTGTCAGTTGTGTAAAAACTCAAGTATTGGCTTAACCTGAAAATGTTAAATGAAATATAAAACTACAGATTTTTGTCTCTGGATATTTGAAAACAATAACAAGTAATCTGAAAACTTGTTTTTTTCTAAATTATTTCCAGAGGGTATGAGTTTTCAAGCCTAATGCCGTGAAGTCTATTTTTATAGTCTTTGAAAACAAAATCTGACAGACCGTATTTGCCAGCACTTATATTGCTCGGGTGACAGTGCTTCTTTTTAAAGCATGCCAGAGGAAATACTCTATACTGGAGCATATGTCAGTGATTAGTGGGACCAGTGCTGCAGGATGAAGTGGGAGAAATAAGGCTGTGTGTAGAAAAAGCTGAATGGACAGAACATGAGAAATGTAGTGGTTTATGGGTTTGTTTTACAGTAGGAATGTGTAATAGTTATTTTTAGGGTTTTCCGTATGTAACTGACACACCATCTTCCAAATCAGTTGAGGTCTAACTGTGAGGGCCACTGGTGCCTTTCTCTGTATGTGTCCCTTAATTTCATATTTGTGTAGAAAACCATTTGCCTTTTGTATCTACCACTGTTTTTATAATGCAGGTATTTGCATGCTTTGTTTATGCCAAGAGAGAACTCAAAGCCCTAGGAAGTGAGATTTTGGTACCCAACTCTTTTTGTGGATTTAGGCCTAAGCGGATTTAAGGGCTCAGGCAGAGAGTGATCCTCAGAAACCAGCCAAGCTTCTCCAAACCTGACATTCTGGGTCCAGAGCTCTTGCTAGACAAGCCCCTGGGGCACATGCTCGCGTTCTGCTTCTGAGTAGCTCTTGCTGCCACCTCCTCCTCCCTGAAGCCCAGCAGCCTTAGCGTTGACCACCTCTTGTCAACGACACTGAGCTCAGAGCACAGCTCCTGGACCTGGATTCTGCACGAGCCGTGCTTCCATTCGAAGCCCTTGGGTAGAGGGGAAAGGAGGACTGTGCCCTGCTATTCTTCCACAAGAGTTGTTACAGCTTTTTCTGAGGAGTGGCAGTGCAAATCGACTTTGCCTCCTTGCTTTGACCATGCAAAATAACCCCTGTTCTCTGAGAGGAACATCTCAGGCATCAAAGTATGCAAACAGGTATAAGTGTTTGGTTCTTCTACAATACAGAAGCCACCTTGTATGTAAAGGCCACGTACCTAAGATCTGGAGAAATCAGAAGTCAGAAGCCTGTCTTACCTAGTTGTTTTGAATTTGATCCTGAAGATGCCCACAGACCTTACTCAAGGACAACACCCTGCTGTAGGAATTGCAAACCTGAAAGTTGAGTAGCAAGATGCACAGCATAGCAGTATCAAAGTTTCTTGTGGATTTAGCCCTTGATGTCAGAGATGTAGTCATCACTCAAGTGCTGTAAAAGATGTTCTCCTGCCTTTCCCTATTCGTCATATCTTGTCAGTTATGTTAGAGTATGCCAAAATTTCTCTATTCAATATAAATGGGAGCAAAATGAAAATGCCCTCCTCCCTTTATCACAATTGATACCTATATTTGAATTTGGCAGTACTTGTTTATGAAGACTGTTTGCTTACTCTCTGAAATCTTTTTGTCACAACATCTCAATATAACTTGGATTAAGGGAAGTCACAAGAGGTTAGAGAATCTCTGAAAACTAGAAAAAAGAATGTATTAGTCTGTTGCTAGTATCAAAATTAGACTGCTACTTTTTGTAGACATTTGGCCATTAATATTTAAAGAAATAATGCAAGAAGCCAAGTTATTTCTAATTAAATACAAGTTAATAAATAATTTTCTTGAGCTCACTACAGCTGTGATTTACCTGTCTTAATTTTGTCTGTGTAGAATTTTTTATCACATTAACAAGCTTTTAAAGCTATTTCAGATCTGGGGTTTTTTTGCTAACCTCTAGGTTCTTGCATTTGAGTAACTCTTTAGATAATTAAAAAAGCAGAATTAAATTCTTTGGGCTCTTTATGAAAAAGTTATGGCTTCATGAGGATTGATTTATACATCTTTAGTAAACAGGTGGCCCAGTCAGAAATCTGCAAGAAGAAAGTAAAACACCCAAAGAAAGACTGCTTCCCGTAAAGTAACAGCAACTGATAGTGTATTTATTTTCCTCTCTAAAGTTGCTCTATAGAAAATGCCTTAAAAATTAAATCATTTGCTGGTACTTGCACCAAAAAAAGCGACTTCTAAGCAGTGCATTAACTTGGGTTTATGCTTTGTCACAAGAACTGCACAGCTTTCTGAAAGGGACAGCTAGATTTTCACTGGTGACTGAATCCAGTGTTTCAAGACCTTAGGCATTTTCAGTCTTCTGATGTGTGGTATCTCTCTACGTTTTGTAATTGCCTCTTAACTTGAATCTGAGAGATGAGATCTGAGGCATGAGATTTCTGGATCCAGTTTCTTCTTGCTTAGCTTGTCAGAACTGTGAAAGGGTCTGACTTTGAAACGCTGATTATTTTTTAACCTCTTTTTAATTCTTTACAAAGATGCACTTCTGCTAAAGGTCTAAACATTTAAGGGGGGCACTGGATTAACTCATTTGTGAGTCACACCTTCGGAATAACAGGATGTCTTTGGCAAAATGTTTTCAAGCTCATTGAAGTTGGATCCACTAGCAATGACTTCACATGGGGTTTTGGCTGTAACTGCATAGGCTGATGTGGGAGTGGGACTGAACACACTTCTGGAGCAGTGGCCTTCAAGGAGAAGAGGAAGTAGACATCCATTACTTCATATTTTCCTCAGGCAACGTCCTATCCCAAACACAGCTGGTGGAATAGGCTCTGTTGGCAAAACAATTGGCACTAAATCTAGCAAGGCTGGCGATTTTGTAGTACTAGACAGCTGGCATCCCATGGATCTGACACAGTGCTTGACATAACTATTAATCTATGTTAATGGGATTGCTTGAGTGGCCTTAATTTTTCATTGTGGAGTCAGCAAGGTGGATGTTCCAAGTCTGTGGGACTGAATATGCGCTCCCAAGGCACACAGCCAGCTCAAAGGTGGGAACCACGTTCTGGCACAGCAGGTTAATGTGCAGCTGGCGCAGGAAGTGTTGGCAATAAAGCAGCAGACCTGGAGGTGATGGATTGCATGTCCTTTCTTGCTTTCATGTGTCAGAATAGCTCTGATTTCTGTAGTGGTCTACAGCTTGAGACTCAAAGAAAATGTACATTGAGTAAACACTTTTGTGTATATATAATGAACTGTAAATGGTAAGATATCACAGTGTCTTTGGGTGTAACATACCACCTAGAGACAGTGGCACTGGTTGGATGGGCAGCTTTCAGAAAGAAAGGTGTGTCTGCTGTAGCTTTTGCTGCTCCATCTTTGAGTTTCTATTTCAAGAAGGAGATCTGCTGTACTTGGGAAAGGTTGCAGTTGAAAAATTACAACCAGCACCCCGGCAGGGTATAATCTCCTCAAAGTAATCTCTTGGGATCTGCACATACTTGATAGTTATTTCAAGGCATAAGCCTTCTCTAAACAGTAAAGGAAAGTTCATTGGTGTACAGACAAAGACCTTTTGGCCATCTAGACTTGACTTAAATGTTGTCTACTCCTTGTCTGTGGGTGAGGAAGTGCTGTCTGAGCTGTGGATATAAGGTGCTATGCAACATAGTTTAGTAGCTCTTAAGCTGCCTTGACCTAATTCGCTTGCTTTTTACTGGAGCACGGATTAGCAGTGGATTGCTAGTGTAAAAGTAAGCAGGAGTTAATTCTTGTAAGTCAAGTCCTGTATGACTGTGATTTGGGTAATGCCATCTTTTTTGGCAAAAGTGTGTCAAACTCCTCATGTCATAAAGGATAGGCAGGGGTGATGCTGCTTGCCATATACCGATATGACTGACAAATTGCAAGTTAAGACTTGAACGGTGCTGGCTACTTCTGATTGCTGCTTTCCCTCTCTAAGTCATAAATGATCTCAGCTCTTAGCCAGAGCAGGCTTCCTTGGAAGCCTTAACACATTCCACAGGATTCCAGATTATTCTGAAAATACTTTCTAAATGCTATCTTAATTAAAGATTTCTTTAAGTTAGAATTAAGTTATTAAAATGTTCCAGGCATTTTCTAGAAGTCTTTGAAAGCTGACTGTACATTCCTTTCAAAGTTGATCTACTGCCTGTTATGGGTTACAAAGTAATATTGTGCTGCTTGTGGGTTACAGATAAATTCAAGTGTTACGATTTATTTTGTTCTTGCATCAGTTTGCCTTTTTGTGAACTGACACTGCCATTGAGTCACTCTTTAGGATTTTGCAATTGTGTAGTTGTGGTTCTTTAGCAGTAATGGAAAAAAATCTCTAATGTTCCTGGAAGGGCATTTTCGAAATCCTTGAATATGTCTGACTAAATAGTGCTGCACAAGAGAATAGACTTAACAAACATCTATAATGCTTATGAAGCTTTTGTTTTGTTTTGCAGAACCTGTGGCTACTTCTAAAATACTGGGTAGTCACACAATAGGTTTTGTACTTTACAAAAAGACGGCACTGTGTGGAGTTGTTGGCAGCTCACACAGATGTGGTGCTGCAAGTATTTAATATGCTGGTTAGGTGATTTGAAGATAAGTGCTGAAAAGATGTGCTTTTAAAGACAAGTTGCACTGTCTGGGTTATATCCCTACTGAGATGTGTGGGAAGAGGTGGTTCTCTGCCATTAAAATAGTCATTAGAGACTCAAATCTAAACGGTGTTGTGACTTTTCTAGATGTGCATGCCAACACAGATTGGGTGCTTCTGTTGGACTGTGCTGCTGTTCTCAGTTTTTCATTAAGGTTTTAGGATTTTAAAAGCACACTCCAACTAGCTGTATTCTGTGTATGTAACACAACAGGCTGGGTATTGGAGGGAAGTGAATTTCTGTAACAGTAAAGCAAAAATTCTTGATGTAAAGGATGTGTTTGTAAGAGCTCTGGGTCTGCTCTCTTTCCAAATCCATGTTATGCATATATTATGTCTTTCCTTGCATTTTACAAGTACTTTGGAGACACTGGTGGCTTTGTTGGAGTTGTCACCTTTTCCTGGTGAGTGCAGTTAACTTCTGCAGAAGATAATGTTGAATCTCCCCTTACTCAGCCATCGTTAGGAAAACTTGGCTGCTGGTTCCAAGATGAAGTCAATGCAGAGGGTTTTTTCTGAGCTTGCAGATGGCCTTCATTTCGCTACTCAGTTCTATAAAGCTGCAAATAGTTTAAAAAATAAACTGACAAAATTCCGATTTTATGTTGCTTCTGCTGGGACTCAGGAACAGCTTTGAAGCTGCTTATCAAGTTGATGCTCAGATTCTGACTGGAAATTGCAAGGGCATGTCAGCCTAGACCTGATCTCGAAAACAAATGTGGGATTATAGAGAGCAGAATTGTCATGTACATCGTCCCAAAATTGGTTACAATAAATGAAATATTAATTCTTTTCTATTTGCTTTGCAATCTTCTGATGTATCAAAAGCCAAGTAATTATCTATCCTTATTAAAGGTTCTGCAGAGGGAATGGATGACTGTTTGCATATTTGCTATGCAATTACTGTTAAGTAACAGGACAGCCTGCTAAGTGGTCAGTCAGCAAAAGGGTTACTGGGAAACTGCATGGCTATGGAGCACTTAAAAGCTGAAGACAAATTTGGAAGTGTCTTTTGTGTTCTGAAAGAAGAATGGGAAGCAGTTCTTGGTAACTTTGCACTGAGATCTGAGAGTAAGCAGTGAAGGCAATAAGTGAATGCATTAATCTATGGGCCTGAGAAAAACATTTTTCTTAAGAGAACAAAGTATGACAGGGCTATTTATCTCCCCTAAGTTTCCCAGGAGATGTGAACTCAAAATATGTTGCGCTCAGCCTCTTCTATCACTGCACTAGATAATTTTTTTGTCAAACATCTAACCCAGAGAGGTCAGTTTCCTAGCACAAGCTTTGCTCCTCTGTTCCTGCTTTGTTCTTGAAAGCATTTTGCAAATTTGCCTTGCTTGAGAGAGATGCTTTCTTGGGAGCACCATGGGTAAAAAGAGGTTCAGAGCTGCTTGCATGAAAAAGACAGGGCAATAACATAATTGGATAGGTGTAGTTGCATTAGGTTGACATAGTTTTTGGACTGCTTCATTGCAATCTGAAGTTAACTGCAAGTTATGTGTTTATTCCAGGTATTCCCACTTGCAGGATATCGTTCTCCCAGTTCTCTCACTCTGGGTCTGCCCTCAGAGGTGTAGATCTCTTTGCTCACAGACCACAAGGCTGTGCTGAATATTTGTTGTTTGTTTGGAGCTGGAAAAGCTTACCTGCCTGTTGGGCAAGTTGTTTCAGTTGGCATCAACCTTTCCATAAGTGAACACTCATTTAGGCCATAGGAGCAGCTGAAATAGCTGGTTTTCCAGAATGTTTTGCTTGAGTTGTCTCTAAAGCCAAAGCTATGGAAGGCTTTTTTAATGCACTAATTTGGCATGAGCAGATGCAAAGTTAGGCAAAGCATGTTGGTTTGCAGGTGACAGCTGAAGGCTTGTATAGAAGCTCTCCATAAAGGAAGGGAGAAACTTTCTATAGAGCCCTATCAGTGGCTGATTGCACAGTGGTGAAGCTTTGCCCCTGTTGCATTGCTGGGAGCAAGTCCACAGCCCTGTAAGTCTCACCTGTACCTGCAATGCAAATTGCTGTGCTTTTCCAGCTTCAGTGTTGTACCTTACATCTTTGCTGATTTATATAGCTCAAGAACTTTTGGAGCAGGAAAACACTATCACTTTGTTCAAATGGCTTTCATTCAGAGGGAATGGAAGACCTGGGTCAAAACTGAGTTTCTGACTGGATTAAAAATCTCTGCTCTCATTCATAGAATCATCTGGTTGGAAAAGACCTCTGAGATCGAGTCCAGCCATACCTGTGCACTTACTAAACTGTGTCCCTGAGAAACTCAGTTCATTGCATTTGAAGCAATAAGCCACTAGTTATTGGAGATGGAGTTCAAATTTAAAAACCACAATGTAAATTTCTCAAAGGGTTGTCATTTTGTGCACCCGTGGTAGTGATAACCTGGATAAAACAATTGCAGGAAACTTTTTTTCTGGGGGAGAGGTGAAGGGGGAGGTATTCTGGGCATGGCACATATATGATAACTGCTGGAACTTGCACCTCTTGCCAGAAGGTTTGCCTGATACAATCAAACCCACCTGGATTATGGGTATTTGAAAGTTTTTTTAAAAAGCATTTTTTAAAAAGCCCAAGAAGTCCAATTAGTAGAATTCAATTCATAGGAGTTTAAAAATCAATGGTAAGGTACCTTATAAAATATAGATCACTTGAGACTAAACTAAGAGCAGGCATATGGTTTTGATTTTTTTTTTCCTTCAAACACTGGCATGGTATTGAGTCCAGACAACTTTATTTTCCTGATGCATTATAACCAGCTGCAGATGTTTTAGACATTATCGCTTCTAAATGGGCTTTGACAAATGTCTCCTGGAAGCCAGCAGCTCTAAATATTACATGCAGTGTATCCTGACAAAATGTTGAAAATAAAGTGTTAGGAATTAAACGTTCAGGGTCTGAACCAAGAAGATTTACTTTCTGCCCTTGTCAGGGGATTTGCTGGCTGAGAGCATTCTTTCTGCAAGACGTGCACAGCTGTTAGTTGGGACACATAGAGAGTCTGGAATGAAAATTGCCATGCGTGGTCTTGTATGGTATGTTATATACTGGAAAGAGGATAGTTGCTTGAAAGGGTACTTCAACGTACATCCAAATGCTGAACTGAATTTTATAACAAGTAAGCAACTTTTCAGCATTAAGACCAAAAATTGAAGTATGTATTTGAACATCTGGAAATGTACTTTTTGTGTCAGTGGCAACGGTGTGGCCCTCTACTACAGAAACTTTTGTGATATTTTAATTACTCTCTTCAGGATTAAAGAACTTAAAATGAAGAGCTTTTTGTGCTTTTTGTCTTTGCTGCATAGCTTTTAATTGAACATTTGCCCAGAAGGGCATCTGCATATATATAATGCGTGTGTGTGTATTACAAAATGTTGCTTGTACATTCAAATATATGGCTTTGGGGTGGAAAGAGATTATAAGGTTATTGACATGGGAATTGTGTCAGGTGTCCTTGATTTCCATTCACTCATTTTTCCATATGCTGAGAGAGATTGGGAAAATATCTGTGATTTGCTGTAGACACCTCATTAAATTGTCATTCCGTATGCAGCACCCTGAGTTCTCAGGTTGGTCGGCTCTGGAGCAGAGAAAGGAGGCATCTTGAGAGGACAGGCGTAGTGCCTAAAGGCTGATTGCTCAACACTAGGTAGTAGAAATATCCCCTTAGGTAAGGATGTGCCAAACAGGCAATACATCTGACAAGGATTATTCATATTTTAGCAGTTTGTCAAGTGATGCTAGACCTGATTGTTCAAAATTGTTGGGGGGTTGCCAAAATATTTATAGTTTTAAAAGAAAATGGGGATTGCTTAAGTGTTATCAGTAGCTTTTTTGTGCAAGAACTTTTGTGATGAAAAGTTATTTCAGAACAAGGGTGTGTAACTTTATAAAGGTTAGCGATGCATCTAATTAGTGCCACACAGAGTGACCAAAGGGAATCTCCTTGCCCGTCTGTGTTACCTCTAAAGAGCCTTTCTCCAGCTTTAGGCTAGGTTAAATATAAGCCAGCTTGTGCTCATTGAAATCCCTAGAGTCTGCCTGGCACTGGGGAGCAATTCCAAGAGAAGATTAGAGATGGCAAGCATCAATGGGTAACTACTTGAGCAGGGACCTGCAAGCTTTGCTGGAAGGGACATGGCACACTGCCCTGCAGCGGGGAGCGGAATCAAGCAAATGCAAGTCTAATGATTTGGATTTTGCTGTTTCACATTAGTGTTTAAAACTGCTTAGATATAATCCTCCTAGCAAATCTCTCCATGCTTTGAGACGGCGAGCATTCGCTGCTGCACACTGATTTTTAAGTATGAACTGGTTATACCGAATTCTTGTGTGACTGAACAAAGGCTCTCACTGATGCTTGGGGAGCATAAAATGGTTCTTTGTATCGATGGGCTATAACAAATTAAACATTCAGCCAAATGTTTGCTTTTGATACTTCCCAGTTGTATAGTGACTGTGGAAAATGTCTATATCAAATGTTTGGAATTCTACTAAGGTGCTGTAAAGCTGCTGGTTGTGTTTTTAGTTGGACAGGTCTTCTTGTCTTATAAGAAAGTTCCCATTGAAGGATGCTGTTTAGAATAGGAATCTTTTCTCGGTGGTTGCTCACCTGCGACACAAAAAATTTTCTGTCCAGTCACCCAGGATACTTCCACTACCTCTAGACCTTGCTCCAGTTTCTTGCTGTGACTTCATCACAAAAACTTCAAAGATAGTATGTGGCCCTCAGCTGGAGCCCCCTTAATGTGCTTACGCTCAGAGGTCCCCTCTGTACTGTGTGTGGAGCCCCAAATCCTTGCATTTCTGATTAAAAGACAAATTGTAGTTCATTTTCTGAAACATCAGTCAAAAACATGCAGTATTTTTCTGCAGCACTTGGAAGAATAATCTGAATACTTTTGAAATCTGTAGTAGCTCTGAACTTTGGCTTGCATCTTGTAAGGAAAATAAAATGATCCTACCTTTAATGGAAACTAGCAGAAAGTTGGCTTCTGTTTAAGGAATTTTAGATGGTTTCTCCTCTGTGTGGTCTAAGTGGAATATCTTGGCGTGTCTGAAACAACTGCTGCTTTTTGAAAATGCATTTGAAGGAATTGTATAGGTTAAAGTATTCGATTTGCCCAAACCACTACCATGTACTATAGTTTCTTCGTACTTTCCCCTCTTGGGTGAAATGTTCAGCTAACTGTAGTGACAGCTGCTATATAAATTGTTGCAGACAGACTAGTTCTTGCTGAGAAGGGAGCATTAAGTGGTGAAGGCTTTTAACTACATGAGTATTGGAGGTTTTTTCTGCATGCAGTGATCTTTCTGAAGCTTGCAGAGATTACTTAGTGTTGCTGTTTAATCATTGCTGTTTAAGCAGCATCTTCTTTGGCTGTCATTGATATTAAAGTGCTAGCATGGACTTGATGCAGTTCTGAAAACTAAAGCAAGTGCTTGGTTAAAGTTTTGTATAGGGAAAGTGATTTAAATTGCAGCAACCAATTATATTCACCTGGCTGGAGAGGTTAAATCTAGGTGTGCTAAGCAGCCAAAATTATGTTGAATTTCCCACCCGAGGCTGGCACTGAGTTTTCCCTTCTTTTTTTACATAAGTGACTTTCTACTTTGAAACATTTTGAGCCTCTTTGGTTCAGTAACCCTGAAAGTTGAGGGGAAGTGAAAATGGAGATGTGTTTCTGTATAAGGGAGTATGTGAATTTCAGCTTGTGAGTGGTAGAGACAGCAAGAATACTAAGTGAATTGTCTGAATATGCTCTCCTGCCCAACAAAAAACGATCCAGTAACCAAACTGTGTGTATTAAGAAGGGTTTGACACAAGTTCTCAGTAATAGAGGCAAATTGATCCTGCCTCCGTTTTGCAGCTTACTTTCATCTCTGTTGTGCTGGTACAGCTCTGGATGGAGACCCCCTGTAAACCAGATTGATGAGATGAGCTGGATTTGAAACAAGAAAAGCCTTTTAACCGAGCTTTGTTCCCAAAGATGAGTAGTATAAAATAACAGTGTAATTCGGCAAACTGTTTTTGCTGAGCCACGTAGAGGAAAGAGGCTGTTAGTCTCACCTGTTCAAGGAATATGCAAGGCTTTGCTTCAGATCATGGATGAAAGTGTCAGGATTTATCAGTCTAAGATGTTTTACTTCAAAGTAAATAGCAGCTTTTATTTTTGTTTGTTTTGTTATGCAAATTGGAAAGTAGTTCCATAAATTGCATGTATTAAGAATCTTATTTTTTGCTTTTGGCAAGATTGACACCTCATTGTTACAGTAAGTGTTATGGTCCTTCCTCTTCCTAATGTAATTTTGAAATTCCAGTCCTATGTAGGCTGCTTCTGAGCAGCTATCCTAAATGGGATTACTGAGACATTGACATTTATCTGAGCTTTCACTTCTATAATTCATAATAGCCAGCTGCTCTGGCTTAGGCTTTTTGGGATGGTGAACTTGTCATGCCTTTTTGTACAGTGGTAAATTTATGGAATACATAAATATTTCCTAATCTGGGAGCATCACGTGAACACTTAAATCGTGAAGTCTCTTTGCTTGTTATTTCAAGTTTCAAGAGATGTTCTTAGAAGTAAAAAGGACTAGTTCACTTAATGTGTGGCCTCTAGAGTATGTTATAACATGAGGCATGGCAAAATAGGTCTAGCTGGAAGCATCTGTGAAGCAGTACTGAGAGAGAAGTAAAAGCTTGAGGCGGGTTGAAAGTATTTCACTGCTCTGTCTGCATGTTGTAGGGAATTTTGATGCATCTGCAAGACCACTCTTGCTTTGCAATACCAAAGCTGACTTTTAGTATGTGTTAGATATGAATTATGAAGTGGTCTGAGTCCATATTCAGTGTACATCTCTTAATAGCATAAAATTATTCAAAGTTGTTTCGTAGTATTAAATACCTGGCGTATTTATGATTCTCTTGCCTTTCTAGCAAAGGTGATAACTGTCACATGTAGCATTTTACTTGCATTTTATATTGCCTTAAAATAAACAGCTTGTCACCCAGCGGTGTTGCATGTGCTGACATCCAGAAGTAGAACTGTATGTATTTAATGGATTTAGTTTGGGATTCAAGCTAACATTCTTGGGCAAAAAAAAAAAAAGCTTGCCATGTGGCATCACGTTCCATGATCTCATGGGGAGAGATTGTTCACAGGTTTAGGTATGGCTGACTTTGATTTGTGCTAAATAATCTCCCTACTTCTTACTGCTAGTTTTTGTAGACAGCATGGTGGGATTTTTTTCCTGAAGCTTGACAACCAGCCTTCCTCTTGCAGCTCTACTTTTACACACAGAGTCCTCTGTCTTACCACAGCCTTTCTTCTCCATGCATCTTTTCCCTAAGAGCAGCAGTGCAGAGATGATGCTTTCCACAACAGATTAGATTAAATGTTATGACAATTTACAGCCACTTGAAAGCAGTTGCTGTTGTCTTTAATTTTACAGTGTCAAGTTACTCTGTTTTAAGTAAGTACCAGAACTCTCCATCTTTTATAGAGGTCATTACATGTGGCTCACCTGTACACATGTCATCCCCATATGTCCTCCCCTTTATGGCAGGGAGAACAGATGTTACTACCTACCCACCAAAAGATGCTTCAGGCACTTGCTGCAGGAGATGGTCACTAGGCTGTCAAAAGCAATCTTTATGGGCAGGCTGGTCTTTCACAAGGAGATGTGTTTACAGAGCATGAAATTAACATTTTTGCACAGAGGCAAATAATTGCTTACAACAGAGACTTTAGTAGCAGATTTGAAGCTTGAATGATTATTAGTAAGGTCAGATGGAGCACATAGTGATGTCCACCTCCTGAGCAAAGTCATTCAGAACTTTTTAGCTGTTCATTTATGCTGAAAGGTTTTAAGATGTTGTAATATTCACACCTTGAGCTTGTCACTTTTGATAAGAACTTGTAATAGGCTGGGTTGCTGTGATATGGTTTCTTCAAAATCGTTCTTGAAAGAAAATCTATTTTTTAACTTGCAGAAAGAAGGGGGAAGCCCCTTTCCTGTTATCTTAGTCTTGAATTATTATCTAGTAGTACTCTAGCAATGGCAGGGGTTTTTAAGGGACTTTGCAGGAAGTGTCTGTTAAACAGACCTTTGTCATGATCAAAAGGGATCTTTGTGAAAGCTTTCTGTGGTCAGGAGATGGGTCTGAATAGCCAATAGGTCTTGGATAGAGTTGGCTGCCCTAAGCTGCTGTGGTTAATGCTCTCACTCACCAGGTCAGAGCTTTTTCTTGAGCAGTGATGTAAAACTGTTTCTGAAGAATGGATATTGGCGAAATTAATCACATTGATTTTTCACTTACGACACAGATCAAGTCTTGAACTTCGCTCTCCTATGCTACTAAGACCGGTTCATCATCACTAATTGCTTCTCTTCATTACCGGTTTCCTCAGCCTTATTCCCTCAAGGTGACTTCCCCACTCAACAGATGTGCACGTCTGCCAGGACATTTAAAAACCACTGAGCTTGAAGTAGATAAAATTTTTGTTAAAAAATTCCGTTGCAATTAACCACACAACAGTGTTTAAGTCTGATGGTAAGTGTCCAGTTGAACTTCAAAGTGGAAGTAGATTTTCCTCTCTGCACATCACCCTTGTAATAGGTGCTTAACACTTGAAATGTTCTGTTTTCAAATCATCCCTTCTTAAGGGAGGGGGAGAAAAATAACCAACATCACAAAGGCTCTTTTGAAAACCTTTTTAAAATACAGTGTTACCCGTGGTCTTGCCATTGCTTTTTTTGTAGGACAGCATTCTTCAGAGACAGTGGGACTTGGTGCTTTGTTCCTGTTGTGCTGTACAGCCCTGACCATAACACCTTTTGATAGTTATCCTTGTCTATACTGAAAGCCAGTGCATGTGGCTCTTAAAAGGAACGTTCAGGCATCACCTGAGTGCTCCCCAGAATAACTGTCCTTGTGTTCTGGGAACACTCAAAATATAGGATACAGGATATATCTCGCTTCTTGCTGCCATTAACAGAAGGTTTTAAAATAGTTTAAGCTACTTCTGTACAAGACCAAACAGAGATTCACCTTCAAAATTTCTCCAGACAGATGAACTGGAGCTCAGCCTTTCTGCATGCTTTGTGTAAGCTGTGCAGTAGCACTGTTTTGTCAGCACTGTTCTTGCCACGAGGTGTTACACCACAGATTTTTCAGAGGACAAGAGAGGGATCACACATACAATTAATTACTTTGATGCTCTGTAACCAGACCTATAATAGCCTGCCCTCTTTGAAATAGTCCTGGCAGTGTGAACATACTCTTTTTTTTTGCCTGTTTAATAAGACATGGTAGAATAAACAAATTGTAAGGAGTTTGTACTGGTCATTCTCTGCTGTATCTTATGTACAGCCATGCATTTTGTATCTGTATTGATTTTTCTTTTTTTTGAGGCTTAATCATTGTTCTTTCAACATGAAGTGAGACTCAAAAATACTAGATATAAACTGTTTGAGTCAAATTGGGTACTTTATTCTGGTACAACAAACTTCAAAATCTTTATTTCAGAGAATGTCCTGTTAGACAGCAATTTTTCTCAGTCTCATGGAGCTTCATTATAGCAAGGTCAGACTGTGCACCATAGAGAAGAGAATTTATATTTTATTATAGGGCTAACTGCTATGCTTTTGTAATGACCCTGAAGGACAGTAAGTGCTCCAAATAATACATTTTATTTGGAACGTAGCTCTACTGTGCTGCAAGAGTTAGAGTAGATCTAGAAAAATAGAAAATATTGTGGTATATTTTTTAATGTGATTTCTACTGGATGCTTGTGAGACTGTTCAACTACCTTTACCCTTGCTTATTTTAAACTTCCAGAAAGCAGACAGTGAAGATTTTTGGAATTCAATGTTTTCAGTGTACCCTCAAGGGAGAGACCTCCCTGAAGATCCTTGTGGTAAAATGAGACTCCTCAGAGTCTAATTGTCTCTTGGCCCAAGGTGAAGCATATTAATTTCTGATGTAGTTGCAAAGCCTTTTCCACTATTTCATGTGCTTTTAATTTCTTGTCTTTCCATTTTCTTCTTTGCAACGGTGTGGAAAAGTGTGAGGACTAATTGTAATATTTCCCCTTCCTTTTTGCCCAGTCATCTCTACCCTCGTCAGCACCTATTATTGTGCATTTTTCTCTGTATGATGTTTCTGTAAATATCTCAGGATGAAACTTGTTTTTTTCAAACAGTAGGACACTGATTCATAGAGCCTGTGATCTGTCATCATCGAGAAAAGATGATGAAACAGCTGCTGAACAGCTGCAGAAGAAGTCATTCAAGCCTTGTGTCTGTACAGTTAATGCATTCTTTACCCTTTGAGTTGTATCCCATATTTTTTGATGCATTGTTCTATTGTCAGGACCACTTTTGCATTTTAATCCTGTTCTCCACTTAGCTGGCAACATCAGCAGTTTTAACAAACACACTTCTCGTCCACTATTGAAATCGATAGATAATTTTACAGGGTCTAGAAAGATTGTGATAAAGATTGTTTTGACAGATGACCTGAATGTTTGCCTCAAAATGTGTAAGTTTTGATTAGATTTGATTGAATTCCAATTCAGATATTAAAAGTAGCAAGAATTGGTGCTCTCAGGTTTGTGTCATTGAGCACAGTGATGCATCTCTCCTGTCTGCCCAGTTGTTACCTGTCCCAGAGGGCAGCTGCTTGTTTCTTTGTTTTGAATCCTGACACTGCTGTAGTTAGTAATAGTTTGTCCCTCTTCAGGTGACACCTAGAAGTGATTTGTAACCTTTTAACCTGTACAATGTCTGCATCCCCAGCCCTGATTTTCCTGAGTTCCCCAGAAATGTTTGTCATCTTTCAGTTACTGGAAATATCATCCACCTTCCACAGACACTCAGAGATAATGGCCCTGAGACTGTCAACCAGCTTCTTCCTTCCCCCAGCCAATTTATCTTACCAGCTTCTGTTTTTTTTCCTGTTGTATCCTAACAGGCTCAGTGTGCCCTCTTACTACACTGGCCCTGTGAGCAATAAGGTAGTTTCTCGCCATATTACATCTTTCATCTTCTTGTGTCAAGTGGTGACCACTACGAGGAATTATCTTTAGGAGGGACCGATGTACCTACCCAGGATCTAGCCTTCAGATTCAAGATTTCACTGTAAATTGCTTTAATGCTTTCCTGGCCTTGAGTCGGCCTCATCTCAGCCCAGGGTGGAGGGATGGACATTTAAAAGCCTTGGGATATCATCAAGATGCGTGATGTTCACAATTTCATGCTGTATTTGAAAGGGAACATCTTAAGCAGCTTGCTTGGAGGGAAGTATTAAACCTGGGAAGTGTGATCAGATGGCACACACGGATTGCAGGGGGTTCTGCCAGTGCTTTCCTTGTGGAGGGAGGAGTGGCAAAAGGGTGGTGGATGCTCTCTTGCTGGGTACGTGTACTTTGCACTTTAGCTTTTGATGAATGGAAGTCAGTATCCATTATAGTAAATGTAATTTGGTTTTTAAGGTGCCTAGAACTTTCCGTGGGATGACCATCCCCGTATGGTTTATGGTGGCGTTTTAGTCCTGAGTTGTGTGATGTGCATGTTCTGCAAGTCAACCCATCAGTGGTGGTTTGGTTTCCTAGGGGAGGACAAAGACGGAAGCTGGGATTTTTGCACTTAGCTTTTTGTTCCCAGTGGAATTTTGCAGCTTATTCCTGGTCTCAAGGAGCAGCTCATGCTTTCTGCTGAGAAGAACTGCTTACGGGAGCACCGTAACAGTACAAGAGTCTCCTACAGCCGTTGCCCAGCTGCTCTGCACTGCAGTGTGCAGCAGGATTCCTCCAAACCATCCAGAGCAGTCTTTGTGTGCTCTGCCTTCTGTACAGGGAAAATCTAGAGACACAAACAAAGCACAAGTACCTCAGATGAACTGACAGTATAAACAGAGGGAAATGGGTGGGAGCATGCCTCTGATTTTTTTTTATAAGATAACAGTAAGTCTGATTCTGAGGAGTGTGATTAATCCTGGCATAGATCTGCATGCTTGCTATTGCTGGGTGCAATGTACTAGTTGTCTGAGCAGCAGTTAAATAGCTTCTTGGGAAGAAGAGGCGTGTTAAATGTTGCTTTTTAGTGCTGATGTTTTCAGTTTAGCATAACACTGTCAAGCATCAAGTCTGCTTGGAAGTTGGTAGAGGATTTACTTTAAAATAGCTAAAATGAAAATAGTGGTATTCTGTTGCTGAAAGCCAGAAAAATGTGATTTTGCTGTATTGCTGCTAACAAAAAGCTGTGCTGAGACTAATGTTAACAGTGTGAATCAGAAAGCAAAGCAAAAGGTAGGCTCCTTCAGAACACCACTGGAAGGAATAGTAAATATTTGACTGAAAACAATGTTTTGGGGGTTTTTTTTCTCATAAACAAAAGCTGTTGCAGTGATTATTACAGGTTCTGTTGATTGCCCAGTGGCTGGAAGGCAAGCAAGCAGTGTCAACACAGAGGGTACAGAGTGAAGAGTGTGGAAAATAAAAGAGAAAAATGCTTGTGATTCTCTTTGCTTTATTTGAGTTTGAACTGTATTGTTGAGTGATGTTCTGATATTACATGAGCATGGTATTGCTTCTGGTAGCAGGAGGTAACTGGGGGAAAGTCCCCTCTGAAAATATCTGTAATGCTGTTGATGTCTTAAATTCTCCCTAGAATCCTTTTGGCTTGGGTTCAGCACAAGAGATGCAGGGGGGTCTTTTGTCATCCAGCTGCATCTTCAGAGACTGTTCAATGATCTGCCAAGCAGGATGAGCTGGTGCAGCATGTCTGGGGATTATTTCCTGTACTAGCAGGTGGATGCCTTTGGTAGGTGATTTTGACACATGCTCTGGTTTTGGGTCTCACTTTCTGCAGATGACATTATTGTTCTTGGTCAGATTGTGCTACTCTTTGAATTTCTGATAGGAGATATGTCTGTAATTTTGTGTGTAACTCTTAATGATGGATAAAGGCTCAAGGAGAAAGCTAAAAGAGAGACTTTTTTCCTGTATCTTTCAAAATTCATTAGAACAAAAGCAATTTCTAAGCTTGATATGCAGCTTGCAATGAGAAGCACTGTGTCATAAAACACAGAATCTCCATACCTGGCATACAACTAAATGGGAATTATGGTTCTTATTCCAGTTTTTGAGTCATATCTGTCATGTAGCTTTTATGTGGATTGTATATAGTTTTCAGTAGCTTTAAGTAATGGTTGTGTTTTTACCTTTTTGTAACATTTCAAAATAGTGGTATTAACCTTTCTGAAGCCAGTGTACTCCATGTGCTGACAAAGTTTTTCCCCTCACCAGGGCATCAAACTTCTGTAATGTGCCCTTGAATTCTGCTTGAGTAAGTTTGGCATCAGCCCAATTTCCACAAAGAAAGGTAAATATCTGATCTTTTCTGTCAGCTGTTGCAGACTGCAGCAGCTCTACGAGGCTTATGGATACCTCCTGGTGCTCTGCCTGCCTTTCCAGGCAAAATGCAGATCACTTCTGTTTACTTTTGCGAACTATCACTGTTGGCAAGCTTTTAAACTGCCTTGCTCATCCTACCTCAGGAAACATGCTATAAAACAGTCTCTGGTTTTAACTATGCCTTTCTCTATCACA
Organism: Dromococcyx pavoninus; assembly: GCA_033558185.1. Classification (NCBI taxonomy): domain Eukaryota; kingdom Metazoa; phylum Chordata; class Aves; order Cuculiformes; family Neomorphidae; genus Dromococcyx; species Dromococcyx pavoninus. Next base: position 1,975,688 of record JAUMJL010000411.1, on the reverse strand, counting down.
AAGTGCAAGGCATCTTGGTAGTATAGTTTGCACATTGGAAAGTCCCAAAATTGAGTGCTTTTCTCTTGATTTGTATGTCTCTATGGAAAATATTTAGATTTCTTCCTTTGGGTGTATAGCAGGCAGGTTTTGTCCTGCCTTCACTTCAGATTGTTGGAGTATTATCAACCTTCTCCTTTTTTTAATACCAGTTATACCAGGAGTTATATCAGGGTTTCCCAAGGACCCAGTACCCATCCAGGTAGGTTACATTTTATAAAAGGTGCAAATTGTCGTAGTTGCTTAATCATTCAAATAGTTAGAAATGCTGCAATTTTTGTTTGTTTGTTTGTTAAATGAAGAAAGTCGAATTTCCAGTCCTACTTTTCCAGCTCAGCCTCTGTGCAGAACCAAACCTGGTTATAGTCCTGTCTTGGTTTTCTGAGTGTTGTGACTTTTACTGCTGTGTAGTATTTCTGTGTTGAGGAGGTACAGGATGTTTGTGATGCCTTTAATGAGTTTTCTGCATTTTTGCTGGTATAATATATGGTGTGATTCCCTGCTAGTATTCAAAATATTTGGAAGTTGTGTTCATCTGAGCAGTGCTTGATTGGTTTAACATTCCTATAATCTGATCAGCAGTTTATAGCTCGCGTACAGGGAATTTATGGAAATGATGAAATTAATAGGTTTTGTGTCATGCACTTTTATTAAATCTTAATGCAGATTATTCAAGTGTTTATGCATATGCAGCATAATCTGCAAGTCTAATTGATAAGTCAGATTTCAGAACCAGTGCTCCAGAGTACATCCTTACAGGAAACCGGTACAGCTTACCTACTGTTTGCTCCTGTTAAGTGGAGCGTGGATATATGCAGACATCTGGAGGGTTTTGCTTCAGATGTCTGTTTCTCAAATTGATCTCCAAACCAGTTTGTTTCTCCTCTTTCTGTGAATGTAAGGCTTGCTTATTTAAAACAGCTTCCGTTAGCATTGTGCTATGGAAAACCATAATACACCTCTGGATTTCACCCTCATAGCTTCTGCTGGGAGCTGCGGTCTAAACCAGGTTGGACACATGGTAAAATCCTACATGTATGTTGGTTCCATGGGAGAGCTCACCCAGTTTTGAGTTTCCAGAAAGCATGTAAAGCAAAAAGGGAAGATGGGAGAGGTGGGAATAATTTAATGTCTTTTGGAGTGGCAGTTCAGAGATGACTTCTGTCTACATCTTCATTCCTCATCCATTCGCTGTCAAAGCCCCTCACAGCTGGTGTACCTCAGGCAGGGCGAGTAAAGGGTTGTGTCTCCTGTCTCAACTAGAGGGCAGCCCAGGGAGGGATGTATTGTTTGGAAATTCTATGATGTGTTGCTGTATGTTAAAGCAAGGTCAAAGAAATGTGCTTGTTGCTTGAGGGAGAAAATGAGGAAGTTTCTCATGCAACCAAATGGATGCAGGAGCTTATGCCACAGTTATGAGATCCCTGAGATGTGATACTATGTGGGAAATGGAGCATTTCTGTAGGTGGGAAGGGCTGTAAGCATTGTAGTAAGCAGAAAAGGTGAGAAAGCTGTTGTGGGCAAATTAAAACAATGAGTTTTGTTCTGAAGTCTAAAAGTAGGCCAGCTGGCAGTTTGGCAGCTGAAAGCGAAGTCTGAGACTGAAACTGCTGTGCTGTCACAGGGTGTGCTAAAACCTGGGGAAGAGCTCACTGCTTAGTGGTCTGGACTGACTTTGGGAACGTGCTGTGCATTCGGAGGCCTGGCTTGAAATAATCAAATAGTCAGTTTAGAACAGCAAACGCTGCAAGACCGTAATACTATTTCTAGAGGTAAGCGAAGAACAAAGTGTCAGGTATTTGGTACAGCCAGATGACTAAGGATCTCATATCGCTGTCCTCAGATGATGTCTTTAGACTTTCATTGGCTGATCAACCAGGACTTTTTGCTAAATAAAATTTTGTTTGTGCTAAGGGATTTTCAGCAGTTGCAATTGAATAAAACTTGTTAGCTGAAGGAATTTAATGGCAAGGGGAGGGCAGTTCAAGCAAGTGCTGCTCTAGCACTTGATATGAAAAACCTTCTGCATTAAGAGGTACAGAGTCAGCTAAAATTGGTTAATGCTTAAGCAGTAGGCTGTCCTGCCCCCCAAGGAGCTGCATGCCTGGCATCCTGCAAGGAACGTATTTGTTTAATAGCTCTACAATCAGCTACGAAGGGTCCCTGGGTGTTCTGCAGAAAAGGCTCTGCTGTGGTCTGTATGCACTGATCCGTTCAGCTGGTTCTGGTCCAGCTGTGATTTAATTATCTGACACATGGTCAGGAGTGCCCACAGCATTTGTGACTCTGCTTTCTGAAGGAAGCAAGCAGGTTATTTCCATATCCCAAAGTGTGGCTTTCTCAAAGAAAAGCACAAATCTGAATGTATGGATTGCAGTGTTTCTGGTGTTTCAGGTGGGAGAGGACAAAGGTCAAATAGTAGCATTGTGCAGGAAACATTTAGGTCTGATTTGGACCTGTTGCTGGGATCTGATTCACAGTATCACAGTATCACAAGGTTGGAAAGGACCTCCGAGATCATCGAGTCCAACCTATATCCCAACACTAACACCATCATCTAGACCATGGCACTCAGTGCCTCATCCAGTCTCCCCTTAAACACCTCCAGGGTCGGCGACTCCACCACCTCCCTGGGCAGCGCATTCCAATGGCCAATCACCCTTTCAGCGAAGAACTTTTTCCTAACATCAAGTCTAAACTTTCCCTGACAAAGCTTGAGTCCATGCCCTCTGGTTCTGTCACTGGTTGCCTGAGAGAAGAGACCAACCCCTGACTGACTACAACCTCCTTTTAGGTAGTTGTAGAGAGCAATGAGGTCTCCCCTGAGCCTCCTCTTCTTTAGACTAAACAGCCCCAACTCCCTCAGCCGCTCCTCGTAGGGCTTGTGCTCCAGCCCCTTCACCATCTTCGTTGCCCTCCTCTGAACACATTCCAGTATCCTGACATCTTTCCCAAACTGGGGGGCCCAGAACTGTACACAATATTCAAGATGAGGCCTGACCAGTGCCGAGTACAGGGGGACGATAACTTCTCTGGTTCTGCTCGCTACACTATTCCTGATGCAGGCCAGAATGCCATTGGCCTTCTTGGCCACCTGGGCACACTGCTGGCTCATGTTGAGCTTCCTGTCAACCAGCACTCCCAGGTCCCTTTCTGCCTGACTACTCTCCAGCCACTCTGTCCCCAGTCTGTAGCTCTGCATGGGATTGTTGTGTCCAAAATGAAGTACCCGACATTTGAACTTATTAAACATCATCCCATTAGAATTGGCCCATGTCTCCAATCTGTCCAGGTCCCTCTGTAGGGCCATCCTACCCTCTAACTGATCAACCCTTCCTCCCAGCTTGGTATCATCTGCAAACTTGCTGGTGATGGACTCAATCCCCTCATCCAGATCATCAGTAAAGATATTAAATAGGACCGGACCCAACACCGATCCCTGGGGGACACCACTGGTGACCGGCCGCCAACTGGATGAGACACCATTCACCACCACTCTTTGGGCTCGGCCATCCAGCCAATTCCTAACCCAGCACAGAGTGCTCCCATCTAAGCCACAGGCTGCCAGCTTCCCTAGGAGTCTACTGTGGGGGACAGTGTCAAAGGCCTTGCTGAAGTGCAGGTATACCACATCCACAGCCTTCCTCTCATCCACCAGGCAAGTCACATGGTCATAAAAGGAGATCAGGTTGGTCAGGCAGGACCTACCCCTCCTAAACCCATGCTGGCTGGGCCTGATCTCTTGACCGTTCTGCAGGTGCCGCATGATTGCACCCAGTATTATCTGCTCCATAATTTTTCCTGGGACCGAGGTCAGGCTGACAGGTCTGTAATTACCTGGATCATCCTTACGGCCCTTCTTATGGATGGGCGTCACATTGGCCAACTTCCAGTCTTCCAGGACCTCTCCGGTGAGCCAGGACTGCTGAAAGATGATGGAGAGCGGCTTAGCAAGCTCATCCGCCAGCTCTCTCAACACCCTAGGATGGATCCCATCCGGCCCCATAGACTTATGAGGGTCCAAGTGGCTCAGCAGGTCTCTGACTTCCTCCTCATGGATTGCAGGAGGGCCATATTTCACCCTGCCCCCATCAACCACTTCACAGCACAGCTGTGAAGACACACGGCTTTTTTTGTCTCCAAAGTATGTAATCATTTCACATGATGTGCTGCCATTTAGTCCTGCATTGCCTTTTAATAGTTCCTGAAATGTTGAAGGTATGGATTATGTTAAGGTAGCCTTTAAATTTCTAATGGACTGAAATAGCTTCGAAAATTAACCTTTTGAAAACATTTGGGAAGATCACATGACAGGCTTTTAGCAGCTTCCTTTACCTAGCAATATTCCCTCTTCTGTTCCAGTAAATGAAGAGCTCTGACCTAAGGTTATGCTCAGCTTCCTGACCTAGGAAAAATGCCTCCAGCTGATGTTGGAGATATTTTTATTTTTCATTAGATTGTCTGAAGTGTTCAGCTGTTTTAATGGCAGTACAAAGGACGGATATGGATGCTGTTCTGCTGCATGGGTGTTGCACCAATTTGTTGTTTAACACATGCTAATAGATCTTTGACAAACCAAAAGATTTCTTCATGGTGTAATAAGACTTTATTTATGAAAGGGCTACCTACATTTAGCATGGATGGTCCCATGATCATGAAAAACTGGGCTTCTTGCTGCAGTGAGAGGGGAGGGTTCCTCCTGTTTTTTTGCCAAACCTGACTTCTCCCACATTTCCTGACTTCCAAGACCCCTCATGTGCTCTAGATTTTGGAAGACTGGAGAGAAGCTGCCTATAGATGTTTCTTGTCTCTGTTTTGCCATGGCACATATGGATCATGACAACTAAGTCTTAACTGAAATGCATACTCTTGAGTCTTCCATGGCATCTGCATCAGGTTGCAACTTCCTTTGACAAATAGATGAATGGATTCTATTTGCCCTGTATTTTCCTATTGTTTTTCTGGATTGTTTTGTTGTCGTCAGCGTTTTATTGTAGGACATAAATGCAAGATATATTTGCTGAGGTGCTGGGATAAATGAAAAGAGTGGGATGGAACAAGTTCCCCTTTTTAACAGTGTCTCCAAAGATCATAGTTTCTTGCATTAATATAAATAAATAAATCAAAGAAATATTTGAACAGGGTTCAAAAATCTGTACAGCATTATGATTACCGTATGTACTTCAGCAAGTCTCCTTTTTCCTCCTGTGTAGAAGACTCTTGGCTTATGTCTTCATCCACCCTTCTTTTATGCTGCCTGGAGCCACGCGCACTAAACAGTGATTAAACAAAATTTTTGTGCATTTGGCATTTGAACACTGATCAGTTGCTTTGGCGGCATGTTAACTAACAGCATGGTAGACAACAGAAGGGGCTTATTTACAGCAATCTGTTTAAATCCATTTTCTATGTATTGCTTAATATGCCTTTCTACTTTAATTCATTTTCAGTTTTTAAAAAATGAAGAATGGAAATAGGCAGGAGTTTAGTTTAAGATATTGCTTGAGAAGTAATTGCTCCTTAGTGGTAAACAACTTTCAATTCTTAAGGAAAAGAAAATGTGCTTGAGCTGAAATAGAACTTATGGGCTTGCTGTAGGAGTTAATGGATAAAATTCAATGGCTTGTGCACTTACATAGCTTGACTAGATGATCATAATGAACCCTTCATGGTTTGAAATCTGCTTGTTGCATTGCTGTTTACAACTGACCATATCAAAAATGAAGAGATTTTTGCAGAACATGAAGCTAAAGTAGAGCAAAACAGAAAACTGCAAAGGCTGTAGCCTTGCTGACCTGCGTTATAGGAACAAAAATGCAGACCTGTAATGCTAATTTACTCTACCCAGACAGCATTGATAACTGCAGTGTTCAAACAATGATAACTGTATTCCACAGTTAAAATGCAGATAAAGGGGGAGGTGCTGGTGAGATTTGGACAAAAATGTTATGCCTTCTGTTATATTACTGAGAAATTAGCATAAAAGTGAAATCTGAAACACAGCATTACAGGTAAGACAGCTTCCCACAAATGAGATGCTTCTTTAACAGTCAGTCAGTCCTTGGAAACTTGCTGTGTTGTGCAGATTGCTTAGATATCACAGTCTAGAGCGTCTGTTGAAGAGGTATCATCAAGTTATGGAATTTGCATAATTGAGTCAAATCCCATGCAGCATCCCTGAAGGAAAACACTAAAAAAAGCAACATTCTGGTCCTTGTGTGCTGTGTCTGAGTTTTTAGAGCTCAGACATCTTTTACAAAGAGGGAAAAAAAAAAAAAAAAGGAAAAAAAGGAGTCTCCAAAATAACATCAATGTCAGGAAACTGCCCGTTTTCACAATGAGAGAGACTTTGGGTGCGTATACACATCTCTTCCCTCTGCCCGTGATGGCACACTGCCCACAGCTTTACACACTGCTCTGCTAACAGTGATGACATGAGCATAAAAATCGCAGTCAGGAGGTGGGGGGTGGCAGTGTTTTATCGTGTGGACTTTTTTTTGATAGTCTGCTGAAATTAAGTTGGTCTTGAAAGTGCGATTCGTAGCAAGGAATGCGATGCTAATGAGCCTGCTGCAGCTACGCCTTCCCTTTGGGGCTACTTGGACCGTGGGTGCTGGCAAGGTCACTGAAGCAAAGACACTGATATTTATTTCCTAGTGCTCAAAGTCACTTCAAAATTAATGTTCAGACATTGTTGACAGAACTTGTCAGTGACTCATGGCAGACTTTTCAGATACAGTATTTTAACAACGACCTGCAAACCCAGTGTAAGTGTTTTATGTTTGCTTGCAGGGGGTGCAGTTAGAAATATTCTAATCCATTTTTACCCAAGTTGAATTAAATTTAATGGAGCATTTCTGACTTGGGTTGACTAATGTATGTTCTCTGCCCAAGACCAAAAAAGCTCCAGAATGCAGCATGTCTGTCATGACTATTTGCAGCTATGCTTTGTCTTTGAGATTTTAAAAGGTACTTAAAGAGGTTACTTAAAGAGATTACTGCTGTGTTTATCTTGTGTGAATCCCCTTTGGCTTTAGCTGTAGAAGGCAGTAGCATCGTGACAACTGCAGGCAGAGCAATAGATAGCAAGTCACCCTACACAGTTTACTCATTTTACTTTGCCTGTCCTGGTAAGTTACCAAGACTGAGAACTGAGGAACAGGCTCTGGGCAGGACTTAAGGATCCATAACTTCTATTCCATGTGTCTCCAAAGTCCAACACGACAGTTTGGAAATGTCTGAATAACTGGTGCATGTAATCCATAGCTTCCCCTCTTGCTTAATTTAAACTTTACAAATTACTGAAATCTTTTCCTTGACATGTATGGCCTTTGACAGGGCTTAGCTTAGCCCAGCTCAAAGATGTTTTCCTGTGTAAATTTATTTGGGACTGAGAGGAGTAATACATCTTTCTCCTAGATTTTCTGCTGTCCAGCTGCCTGATTTGGGCTGTTTATGTAATACAGCAGCAACCTCTCTGGCTTCTTCTTTTCCCTTTGTTTAACAGTACCGGAGGATGGCGTGCTTACTGCCTGCTTTCACTCAGTATCATAGTGATTAAATAGCTTGTGTTGAGTTGTTGCTTGCTCTGATGGTATTTAAATGAATCTTGTTGACCTCTCTAAAGAATGGCTTGAAGCTGTGCAGAAAATTTGGTTCCCTATATTATCCTATATTGAGCACACAAACACAAGGGCAGCTCAAGCCCAGAGCCAGGGTGTGCTCATGCTGAGCAGAGATGGATGGAACTGCTTTTTTGTGGCTGCTTGGCCTGATGAGCATGGGCTGCTTTGGTGTTCAGCTCTGAAATGACATGAGATGCTCCTCCTGAAACAGCCAATAGCCCAGTGATGTAGCTTCCCTTTGGAGGATGCTGGAGATACTGGTGTGAATCCTTTCTGGTATGCTTTGCACTTATTTTCCATCTCCTGAGAGCAGTTCTAGAGGGCAGCTCAAAATCCATCCTCTTAGCATATTTTGAAAGGAGGTACCTGCAGCAGTGAGCAGGTGTCCTCTAAGGGATAATTTCATATTAGAGGTGAGAGGGAAGGGCAGTGTCTCTGCAATTCTGGTTTAAGTTGCCTGAGCACCAAGGAGTTGTGTGATTTAAAACGCTGTTACCAGTGCCCTGTTAGGCAGCCTGGATGTCTTTTTGCTGGTGGGTCTCTTTTCCTCTTTCTTTAGTGTACCTGACTTTCCCGGTCACTTCATAGGGATTTGGTGTAGGATGCTGGCTTACCATATGCAGAGGGGGTGTCATGAGGCTCAGAGTCACACTCTGCATTTCTCATTTTTGATGTAGTCCCTAGACACTTACAATGCTTCAGTGGTGGGTGGGTTTCTAGAGTAACTGCTAGTAAGGGGCTGTATCACAGCAGATGGCAGAGGGAATAGTGGTGGTGTAAATGATTCTCCTAGTGTGTTTCTCCGGTCCAGAGTGCTATAAAGGAGACAAAAGAGATTTAAAATATTGATATTTCAGACTTGCCAGTTGTTCCTGTGCCCAGTATGACACTTGCACGCAAGCCTAGCGCTCAGAAAGTTGGCAAAACTCTCCTGGCAAGGGACTGCTCTGATCTGTGAGAGTTTTCCAGGACTTTTCCTGGCAGGGAAGTATCCTGGAGAGGAAACTGGCTGGTGAGCAGGCCTGGCCAAAAAAGGATATTGCAAAATAGAGGCAAAAATTTCACAGAACGATATTGTGTCTGTGGGTTGTTTACTGGGGCATGTTGTCTGAAAATTAGAAAGCACTGTGGTGGGCCAGACAAGTAGACAAGCTGGACTGTTGCAGTAGCGCAGGGTGGCTGCTTCATGGTGCTGAAAATTTGATTCATTTTACACCAAAAATAGCCAAACTGCCGCTTCTACTGTCTGTCTGTCACATAGCTGTCATCCAGACCTGCTCATACCAGCTGGCACCAGGTAGTGGAAGTCAGGCAGAGTTTGTATAAATTATTTGTGTGAGCATTCAGTCGGGCAGAGCCATAGATACTGGAGTCGGGTTGGCCTGCCCCTCGCCCACGCTGTGCCCTGGCTCTCTGCATCCCAAGGAAGCATCTCAGACCTCCTCTGCTCGCACCTACAGTGCCAGAGCAGCAGCCACCTCCTGCAGTGGAGCAAACATGAGGTTGGTGTTGGCATACACGCTTTTCAAGGTGCTTTGTTGCTGATGCCAGACTCGGATTGACCCAAGAACTAGCTCCATGCTTAGTTTTGCCCCAGAAGTGCTGTTGTCCACTGTTTAGTTTGCCCTCCCAGTGCTTTCTTGCATGTTTGATTCCTAGCGGACATGTTCATCTTGACACTTAGAAGTACTTTTTCATTATCACCAGGTAGAAATTCACGTAAGAACAGTGGTGTTTAATGGGATGGCTAGAAAACCACAAGGCAAGTTAGGCAATTTAGTTTGATATTTGTGTCTGGTGAGTTCAGGTGAGCCCTTCCAGAAGAGGAAAGTGGGATTCTTCACCACAGCTCTGCTGCTCTGGAGCTGCAATTGCCTTCCCTGCATGATGGGAATTAGTGAGGCTTTTGCAGTGCCTCTCATGAAACCACTTTGCCCCAGCAAATGCAAGTCTTCAACACATGCAGTCAGAGGTGAACTGAAGACATTGGATTGCTGGTGGTGATCTTCATTTTATGTCCTGACAGATGCAGAGTGAAATTCAGGAGGGTACACTACCAGTTTCCCTATTTGAACAGAGGTAAGGATTTAGAAGAGTAGAGTTGATGTGCTAAAGAGGTAGTAATGAATGATATAAAAATGAGCTGTTGCTTTTGATTCATATAACTTAAGCAGAGTGTAAAATAAAAGAAGAGATAATGAAGATGAACAAAATTAAGCAATCATGGGGTAAATGAAAGAAGTCAAGTACACCATATGAATATAAATCTACTGGGATTTTTCCTGAAGTTGTTGGTTTTCTTCTGGGTGTAACCATTCTTTCCTGCTCAACAACTGTTTCTGGCAGTTGTCTGGTTTTTACTGGTGGTGTTTGCATGCCATAGTGTGGTCCTGCTCTTCCTGTGCCACCCTGAGAGTTCCCTTCCCTCCGTCTTCCTGCATCATAAGTATTTTTCAGAGAATATCCTTGTTATACAGATGGCACAAATGGAAGTTCTTTAATACTTGTTCACATGATGAACTAGCTGTGTGACTGACTTCTTGTCCACCCTGACCACCCATCAGCTCTCCTTCCATGAAAATAAAATCAAATCCCAGGGAGCACAAAAGGGAATGCTCTGATTAATTCTGTTAAGTAATTGAAATGTATCACCAAGTGTCTGCTTTTGTGGATGAAACTTGACTTCTTCCAGGTGTGTTGCCATCTGCAAAATGTCAAGAAGTTCAGTGTAAATCATATTGTGATCTGTGATTGACAGGATACAGATTGATTTTAAAATCTTTATGCGGGGGCGGGGGGGGGGGAAGAAATAAGTTCTGATAGTTCCTGGGCCAGCTTTTAATCAGGTTGAGGTCTGTTATGTTTAGACCACTGGTTTATTACCCTTTGGCATGATAACACAACCACTGCAACTGAAGGTTTTCATGCAGCGCCTTTGCTAATGTTTATCACCCATAACAGAGCAGGCAGAGCAGAGCATATAGCTGCATTCAGCCACTCTAGTTTGCTTTGACATCTTAGCTGACACCTGTCTTCACTGATGGTTTGTGAGCTAATACAGAGGGCTCCCTTGCTGCTGGCTGTTGCAGAAGAGGAGGGATGTGATGTGATGGGGATAATCTGCAAAACCACCTCAGCCGAGTTCACCAGAGCTCATCTGTCAGACTGCAGTGAGGTGAACTGCATCAGGCTGAAGCCTAGTGCCCTGGAATAACAAACAGAATGTCCAAATGCCCTATTTTCCCAAGACAAATCTAATCATAAAAATGAAGAGTTGATAATTTAACTAGTCAGGAAAAAGGTGCCTGTGTCCCAGATGCCAAAGGTGCTCGATAACCCTGCAAGGTTACTATGCCAACCTTTACCTTTTGGTGGTTGTTTTATTTGATTGACCCATTATGAGAATTTAAACCTCTTATCCTCCAAGGAGGGAAGCTATTTTTTTTTCCTTTCTTTCTAGGAAGTTCTAGCCTGTGGATTTCTCCCAGCAGGTCACAAGGAATTAAAAGGGAAAAACCTCTAAGTTGTTTGTGTAACTACTACTGCTGAAATGATGCTACAAATGACTTGCATTTATACTCTACCAGCATATTATGACATAATTGAAAACTCATTCTCAGAGAAGGTGTTCTCTTCTTGACTTTAAAACTTTCTTAAATATGTATTTATATATGTGTGTTTCCCTTGGATTTGGGGGATGTCAGTATTTGAAGCGTATCATGATTTTCTTTCCACACACCATAATTTCTTTGATCCTGTATTCACCCCATCTTTCATTTGCTAACTTGCTCCCAAAGCAGCCATTGCTTTTGAGTTTCAGGAACAGCATCATGAAAAGAGGAGCTCTAATTGGGTTCAGTGCAGGCTCATGCCTTGTGTAAAATTTACTTTTAAGTTGAGCGGCAAGAATCTTAATAAATGACCTTTTAATCTTATTTTGATTTTTATTCAGGTGTGGTAGTGTGCTCATTAATAATGATCCTGCAATGGGTCTCCCATTACAGCTTTATTGTTAATTAAATAGGATGTAAGAGGTATTGGATGTTTTCAAAATTAAAATGGGAGGTTTTGATAGATTCCCTGATTAAGATTAGTGATCTGCATACATGATGATGCCCTGAAAAAGTATCACTTAGCAGCTATAGATAAAGAACTGTTCTGAGGCAGGCACAACTTACTTCCTCCCTCACTTGTTTCAGTGTAAAAACTACTTGCTTGTGTTGATCTTTCCTTTAGGAAGGCGTTTAATCTCTCTTACAGGAAAGAGGTTATTAAGGAAAAGCTTCATATGCTCTGTATTTAATATATCCAATCTTTTGTTTAAAAGGCATCATTTGTGAGGCAAAAGAAAGACCCTTACTTTGGTGATGGACAAAGGAAAAAGGACTGGCACAATAAAGAAGCTATAAGGAGGGACTCAGAGCGTGTAGGTATGTAAGATTACTGTAAAATTTCTTAATATGGATTTAATTTAGTTTGATTTTATTTGGTAGGTGGAGCGCAGAAGAGCATGTTCAGCTTGGAGGTCAAGATGATATTCTTGACATGATGCAGCAATTGCTGTGTGTTAATCCTCTCCAGCTCTACAATAACCATTTTGAGGTGAAAATATGTTGGTAACATGTTGGTATTTTTAAGGGTAGGTGCAGTATTGATTTTTTTTAAAAGCTTACCAAAAATGTGTGCCTGTGCCTCTCCCAAAAAAAGGAGATCCAGAAAGGAAGAAGAGGGGTAAGAAAAATGTTCTAGATTGTAGCGTTTGTGCAAGTTTTATTTCATACTTCTGGATTTTGTCTTGTGTCACATAAAAGGGCCCATTTTGGATGTCACAGCTTAACACTGGTGTGTCTGCAAGGGCTCTGCCTCCTCTGTGCAAGAGCTCAGGTTGTTAAATATACATATCCATCTGTGCTGAAAAAAGCAACAGTGATGAGGTATTCAAACCATATGGATTCTTCCTGCAGCAAAACAAAAAACATTCTATAGATCCTCCACAGTGTTGCCATAGCCCCTTCATCTCTTTCTGATGTTGGAAAGAAGGCTTTTAACTTCCACAGTTTGCACAGCTGAATGGTTTGCAGCAAAACTGCTTATTAAATAAAACTGTTAGGGTGACGTGGTTAACTCAATGCTAAATATGATATAAAGCACAAAACTAATGAAGGCACTTTCAAAAGGCTGTAAGATGAATGCTCTCCTTTTGATACATGGATTAGTTTCTGACCAGTTAAGCACCAATTAGCAGTAATGATGCATGTTTGCTTTCTGTCCATCTATAGGAAATGGAGAACAAGGAAAACCTTACCCAATGACTGATGCAGAGCGAGTGGACCAAGCATACAGGGAAAATGGCTTTAATATCTTTGTGAGTGATAAAATTTCTCTGAATCGTTCCCTTCCAGACATCAGACATCCAAAGTGAGTATATAGGTTGTGTTTCTATGAGTGAAAGTTTACAAGCCCTAAATTACCATATCTTCAGGAGTGTGCTCTTCTTTTTATTATGGACTCTTGAACCTTTGCTCATCAAATACAGTCCTTTCACAGCTGGGTCCTGTTGCCTCCTTAATAAAGGACAGCGTATACTAATTGCAGTGGGAAACAGAGAAGACCAAATCTAGTAAGAAAATCCCCTTTTGAGTCTAGAAGACTTAAAATTAACAAAAAACGTGCAACACTGTGCAGAAGAGATCTTGAACTTAACCCAGAGGTGGCTACTTTCTTCACTTCTTAGTGTGACTGTGCAGTTCCTGAACACACTGACCTCAGCCAACAGCTTTTAGCAACTAATAAGGTGGAGTTATTGCTTTCTGTAGTGGAAACTGGTGTGAGCAACCAACTCCTTTGAGAGATGCCTTAAGTGTAGCCAGATGATGACTTTGCACAGTCACACACACTGTCCACACTCTGTCCAGTTCTTATGTTGGCCACTACCTGGAAATGGCCACAAAGTGCTCAGGAGCAGAATAAGATTTGAGTAGCTCCACTCAGCTGTGTAGAAAGAGTTTTATCATAAATCAGCATCTTCCTCAATTAAAAATTTCATCAGGTTTTACAAGTAGAAACTAGTTCCAACTGAGTGCTGGCTTTTTGAGTTCATCTGGTCTTGGACGTTATCTTTTAGAGTGGTGACAAACTGGATGTTGTGCAAACCAGAAAGAGTTTTTCATTAGCAAAAGTGCTTCAGTTAGTACTTAACCCTTGTTTACACAAAGCCAAAAGGTTTTGAATACTGTTTGCACAATTCTTAATCTGAAAGCATTGTTAGACATTTGAATGAAAGGTTTTGTGTAAAGCTGTTTTTTATCACAATTTAATGAATCTGAATTCAACATCTACTTTATTCATGAGATATAATTTCCAGAAGTCAAGTTTTATAATTTGTTAGCTGCACATTTGAGAGATTACCTCTTCAGCTGTCACAGCAAACTAATCAAGTACACTGGCTTAACACTCCTTCTCAATCAACTCATAAACCAGAGTAGTGTGTATAGCTCCATAAATATTTTAGGCATACAGCTGAAATGTTCAAACATAGAGATAAATCAGGTAACTGAAGATGCTTGTTGATCAGCCCATACTCAAGTTCTAGGAAATACAATTTGAGTTTGCTAACCTAAATTATACCTGGCCTTCATTTACAGGAGCTGCCATGGGCTCTGAAAATTTAAACATCAGGCAATGCCAGTGTTCCCTCATCTGAGGATTTAATGTATTACCTTACGTTGCCTGTTGTTTCCAAAAGTTGCTGACTCTTCGTTGCTATTTCTGCTATTTAAACTTTTTTAAAATGTGAAACTTCTAACTCCAGTCCCTGGTTAAAATTAATAAGTGAAGTGTCTGGGTCACCAACAACTTAAGCTGTGATTAATGATACTGCTGCAGCTGGTTTGCTTGTTGCTTGACACATCCTTTCCCCCAGTGTAGTGAGTTATAACTGTGGATGTCTCAAGGAGAGGATAAACAGCGTGTATATAATGGATAGTAGGATTGGCTGGACAGGGAGTGGGGTTACCTGTAATGGAGATTTGCAGTAAAGAAATTCACCAAGAAGGTCTGTTATTAATTCCCTGTGCCATTAAAAAAAGATATGCTTGAAATGGTGTGGTTTGTGTTATTTGGGAGCTTGTGGAGGGCAATTTATAATGAATTTCAGCTGAGACCAAGTCAGTAAAGAGCATTCTAGAAAGGAGAAAGTTGAGTTTTAAAGCACTTACTTTACCTAGCCTTTTACATACAGTAAGAGTTAGTTGAGACTGTCATTTGAAGATGTGCCTGCAGACAGGGGTAGTGTAAGGAGGAGGTGACCTGGGGAAAAATGCAGCACTTGTCCTGTCTTTTACCTAACCTTTGGGATCGCAGTTGGGATTCTCTCCAAGAGCTGATCTGAGTGGGGAAGGACAAGCAGCCAATGTGTTTGCTCACTTCTGAGATGGTTTGTGTGGATCTTTATCTACCAAATAGTGTCACCTCTGCTTTCTATTAATCGTGGGAATCAAGGGGCTGGGGGAGAGTGCACACCTGGTGCATGCATACAGCTCTTTGTTTCAACAGTTTTCTTCCCTTGTTAACATTTCCTTTAAGTGCTTCTGGGTTTTCTAATATCAAATACGAATTTTACAGGTCTTGTAAAGCAATTATGCATGTGGTAGCTGGAGGGAAACAATTTCTCTCCATGCTTACAGCTTAAACTTTAGCTATTAAGTTTGCCACTTGTTAGTCAGAAAATGAGAATTCCAGTTTAAGAAGAGTTAGAGAGAACTGGAGGCTCCTGTTTCTTATTGGAACAGAACTGTAGCTAGCAGTTCTCTCGGAAGAAGGTTAAGATTGCAATGCCAAGGGCTGGATGAAAGCAGTCCATGCAGCTTTATTTTGCATCGTGCATCTGTGCATTGCAGCCATAGTCTGCAAGTTCTTGGCAGCACCCCAAGACAATTCATTAGACCCAGAATAAGCTACTGTCCTTTCAGGCAGGCACCACAGTCACTTCCTGTAATCACAGATTTATTGAGCTTGTATAACATAGGTGCATCCTTCTCCATTCCCTGGGAAAGGTACCATGAAAAAGGTGCCACTGCAGAGCCGCTTTTGTTCCCATTTGCCCTTCCGGGGAACAAGGATAGAAATCCCTGTGTGCATGCACTGCATTGTGCACGTAGAAGTGTAGCCAAGAGCCTGGCAAGAGGGGCTGTGCAAATCAGCTCTGTTGCAGGCTGTGCAAGAGATCTGGTACTGTGACAGGGCAGGGAGCAAACATGACCTCCCTCCCCTGCTTGTGGAAAGGGGGCAGATCCTCCCTGCTGGCTGCATCCTTAATATCTTCTAAAAGTGTCTATTTGTGTAGCCACCTCTGTTTTGCATGAGTCACATGAGGTTCTGGGAATATAACAGATTTTTGTCCAGTCATGAACTGCTGCTGGGTATTCTTTAACTACAATTGTTCATTGTTTGGTTTTAGAGCTTACCTGTTTAACAATGTCCTGACTCCACTATTAGGGCTACACCTGCAGGAAGATAAACACTGAGTTTATTGCTACAGTTATAATTTTCATCATGAAGCTACCTTGAAAACACTCCCACAAGGCAAGAGATCATTACCCCTGTTTCACAATTGAGAAGATTAATGTTGTGGGGAAATGCCTCCAGATTCAAGGGGTCCATATGGGGACTCTGCAGAGCTGACTCTCCAGTCTTGTCCACATTCTGCTGTGCTTTGTGTTCAAAGCCCAACTTTCTTCACTTCTGTCTGTAAAACTGATCCCAGGTGTCAAACTAAACCTGCTGAAAAATTGGGAACACAAGATTAATTGCTTAGGAAAAGTATGATTTGAATAATTTGTCCTATATAACAAAGGAAGCCTTTGGTAGGGTTTGGATATATTACTGAGAGGTGGGTTTGTTTATTGAGTAGTTCTTACCGTGCAATTATCCTGTCTCTCCTGCCTATTGTTCATGAAGTCTTGAACTTCTGGGACTCTTCAGGGAAATGCTGTCACCCAAAATCCTTACATTCTGCACATTTGGTTTAAAAAATTTGAATAGCAGTTATACCTGTGAGTAGAGTGATTTACTTATCTGAAAACTGGGAGGATCCTGGTAGTGCCTGAAGAGATACATTCAATTTCCGAAATAACTTTGTAGAAATTCCTCTTCTAGTGATCTTTGAGGTGTAAAACCAGGAAAAACAAGTATTTTAGATTTTTATGTATCTTAAATTAACTGGAAGGTCCTTTAAAAGCAACTTCAGCAGCTTATAGATCCTTCTGACTGTGGTGCTGAGTGTCATTGACCATTGGCAGTCCTCTCTTTATATGGAATTTGTTTTTTCGTGGCCAGGTCAATTCTGCCTTGATAAGGCCTGAAAGTTGGGTTGTTTTTTTTTCCAGGCACTTTGCATCAGTTTGAGGAGTAGAGCATGAAGTAACTAACTTGATGGTAATTAACATGAAAGTGCTGATGGTTTTTGGCACCACCTTTTAACCTTACTCTACCTGTGTCCAGCTGCAAGAATAAGCTGTACCTGGAGAAGCTTCCAAACACCAGCGTGATAATACCGTTCCACAACGAAGGATGGTCCTCTCTGCTCCGGACGGTGCACAGTGTCCTAAACCGCTCCCCTCCCGAGCTGATTGCAGAGATAGTGCTGGTGGATGACTTCAGTGACAGAGGTATGATAATTTGTATGCAATTCTCCACCTATGTTTACCTACCAGAGGGATCGAGGAGCTTGCAAATATGCGTATGACTTGTGGTTTTTTTCATTTACCAACAGCAGAGCTCAGATGGACCTTGCTCCAGTACATGAAAGGCCAAAAGTCTAGCAAAAGATTTCATGTTCAGTAATCAGTTTGTGCTGGTTTAGCTGCTGATGGCATGGATTGTCCTGCGTTTTGGACAGTGTGAATCAACAGGGAAGCTGGTTTTAATATCCTGCATTTCCACCTTCAACTGCTTATGGTTTGGCTTACTTTTCTCCTGAATTTTGTACTCCTGAAAAGTATGTCTGCAACATCCAAAACTTTGACTGTTCTTGCTTGCAACTGCACTCCTTATCTTGTACCACGTTGCCAGGAATAGTCTTTTGGGATTGGGTTTAAGTGCTGCATGCAGAGATGTGTAGTCACTGGCATCACCACAAATGTAATAACCACTGGTAACTGCAGCAGCTGTGTTGTAAATTCAGCAACTATATCTACTTGTGCTATAGCAGAAAGGCAAAGGATCTTTGTCTCTGAACCATTTAAATACTTTCTGATATAAATTAAGCTACACTTTATAGAATCATAGAATGGTTTGGGTTGAAAGGGACCTTTAAAGGCCATCCAGTCCAACCCCCCCGTAATGAACAGGGACATAATAAACTAGACCAGGTTACTCAGGCTGCATCCAACCTGACCTTGAATGTTTCCAGATATGAGACTTCTACCACCTCTCTGGGCAACCTGTGCCAGTGTTTCACCATTCTTATTGTAAAAAAAATTTCTTCCTTATATCTCATCTAAATCTACCCTTTCAGCTTAAAACCATTCCCCCTTGTCCTGTCACAACAGGCCCTTGTAAAAAGTCTGTTCTCATCTTTCTTATGAGCCCCATTAAGTACTGAAAGGTTGCAGAAGGGTCTCTCCAGTGCCTTCTCTTCTCCAGGCTGAACAACCCCAACTCTCTCGACTTTTCTTCATAGGAGAAGTGCTCCAACCCTCTGATTTTTGTGTTCTATATTCCTTTGGACCTGCTCCAACAGGTCCATGTCTTTACTGTGCTAAGGACTCCAAAGCTGGATGCGTTACATGAGGTGGGGTCTCACCAGAGTGGCGTAGAGGGGCAGAACCACTTCCCTCGACCTACTGGCCATGTTTCTTCTGGTACAGCCCAGGATATGGTTGACTTTCCGGGCTCTGAGTGCACATTGCTGGCTCATATCCAGCTTTTCTTCAACCAGTACTCCCAAGTCTTTCTTGGCAGGGCTGCTCTCAATCCCCTCATCCCCCAGCCTGTATTGATAACAGGAGTTGCCCTGACTCAAGTGCATGACCTTGCACTTGGCCTTGTTGAACCTCATGAGGTTCACAGGGACCTACTCTCAAGCTTGTCCGGGTCCCTGTGGATAGCATCCCATCCTTCAGGCATGTAAACCGCAACACTTGGCTTGGTGTCATCTTCAAACTTGCTGAAGGTGTGCTTGATTCCACTGTCTATGTCATTAATGAAGCTATTGAATAGTAGTGGTCCCCATACGGATGCGTGAGGGACACCACGTGTCACCAATCTCCATCAGGACGTGGAGCTGTTGACTACCATCCTCTGAATGTGACCATCCAGGCAATTCCATATCCACCAAGCAGTTCACCCATCAAATCCATGTCTTGGAGTTTGCACTGTTGCTGTGGTGGAAAAGGCAATCAAGTGAAGGAGGAATGAATGCTTCTATCGTGTAGGCACTGCATACCTAGAAAGAACACATGGGAAGTCCTCTGTAGTAGCTAGTGCTCTCCTGTGTTGAAGAGAGTGAAGTGATTTTAAGGGGTTATGGTCAAATCTGGCAACTCTGTTTTCTCCTTTAAAATTGCTAAGACTATTTAGCTTTGAGCTGCAGGGTTCAAGGGTCCTGCTACTGAAATTGCTCAACTGGGGAAAAGAGAAAAGAGCTCTCTACACAGAAACGGAAGGATACACCTCCAAAAATCTAACATGTAGGGACCTAAGGTGAGTTTGGAAACAAGCTCATGAGTATTTAGTGTTCTGACCTAGACTGACTTTCAAGTAAGCACAACCCAACAGCTATAGTATTTTTTCCTACAGTACCTCTAATTAGTTTGCAAGCAAGGTGTTCTGGTTTGCACAAATCAATGTTATATAAAATAAATATTTCTTTAGAGGATTTTCAGACTAAACTGGAGAGAAGAAAAAAAACACCCTCCCAACAAGGTCTCTTTATTGCTTCTAAGTCTAGAAGAAATCAGACAAGCTCATGCTGTAACTACAACTGATTTGTGCAAACAAGTTTCTTTTGAGAGAAGTGAAAGTAATGAAATCTGGTTTCCTGTTGATCTATTTTCCTTGTTCTCAAGATGTGCCCTTCTGACCAGGCGGAAAAGAGCTCTCCTGACTCTCCCACCCCTACTCCTTGTCAGTCTGTGCACGTGCTGTTCGTCCAGCTCGCTCCTGCTCTGTTCCACCTGCCTCTGATAAGATGCAAGCCCTTCTCTGTCAGTCATCCATCTTTCATACAGAGGCTGCAAGAAGTAGCAGAGATTAATTTGTGTGCAGCATCTATTTATAGATGGTTATAAAAGACTACTAGTGTTGGACAGTGAGCTAAATTGTGAAGGGAAGAGAATGACACAGGCAGAGAGTTCTAATAAAAGCTTTTTCTTTTTTTTTTTTTCAATAAACGAGTGTTTTCCTGCTAGCTCAGTTGATCTATGCATATTGGGACAATTACTGGTTAGGCTGAAATATTTTTCTTCACTGCTGTCAGTTCTGTATCAGAAATTGTAGCATTTCCTGCTGACTGCTGCTCCTTTTCCAGCAGTCAGCGTTGTTCCTCAGCCACGCTGGGGCTGGCTTCCACATCGCTCCCTGGGTTTAAATAGATCTTCAGGAGGCTGTTAAGTCCTAAACACATGATCTTGACTTGAAAGGCTGCTGGTTATAAATTTATGACTTTAATTTATCCATTGTATGTATTAAAAAAAAAAACAAACAAAAAAACCCCATAAAAATCAGCACACTTTCAGCCCAATAGCTGAGAATTGATAATTTGGTGACTCAGATTGAACTGCGGGAAGGAGCCGAGGTTCCAGAAAAACTTGTGCTTCATACTGTGTGTTTGAAAAGGGCACATTCTTGGATTTGGACTGTTAAGCCACTTCTCTGGTTATCTATTTCTCATGATTCAGTTGAGCGAGTGGTAAAACCCCTGTGTCTGAGCTGATGATCATCAGTGCTGTGCCACAGAACCAGTGAGCAGCGAAAAGAATGAAGAGAGATTTCTTGATTTTCTTTGAAATTTAGAAATGATTAGTCCTCTGCATGGTCTGCTGTATGGAATCCTGGGCTGCTGCTTCAAATGCCAGTCCCCCAAAATTGTAACAGCATCTTTCTTCTCAAATTATAGAATCACTGTGGGACACAGTGATAGTAGAAGCCACATTTGAGATCAGAGAGGCATAGTATGAACAGTAAATGTCAGCTTCTTCCCCAAAGAGATCAGTAAATAGCCATCATAAACTCCACTGAAAAGCAAAAGATGAAATGAAAAATCACTCAATAAACATCCCTTATTGTTTTTTTTAATCGAAGTTACACTGACAAGGTAAAATACCAGAAATACTCTGTGTCTCATGATGGCCTTTCACTCAAGGGTTGTCTAAACAGACCTCTAGCACTTTAATAACTCTTTAAAATTCTAACCTTCAAGAACCTGACTTTCCTTGACAAGTAGACTGTATCCTTCTTGCTGCAATTTCTTGTGTGCTGACATGTGTTGGGGTTAAACATACTGGGCTCTGAGGTGCCCTTGTGGTTCTGTTAGCATTGCTCTCTTGGTCTGTTATTGCAGTGGCTTCCATAGGTGGTGTGTTAGTGCCCATCCATCAGCCTCTTTCACCCGTGTATCTTGTACACAGAGTCTTTGGTTCACATGAAGTAAAGAGGACTTTGCTAATAATAGAAGTATGGAAACCTGGCTGCTGCAAACATCAGAGTTTTTTTTCTAACAGAGGTTACTTCTGTAGTTTTTCATCTGTTTTTAAGCTTGAGAGTAAGGAATTTTTGATGAGACTACGAAGAGGGTTTAGAAGTTGGCTAACAAAGTGATAGGAGAGTGAAAACAGATTTCTGGGTTAGTTGGTGGCTGCTGTGGTCTGCAGCATACCTGAGGCAGCTGTGTTGCTTTGCATTATTGGAGCTCTTGCACAGATGAATCATCATCTGGAAGTGTCAACAGCCATTTATTACTTTATTTGTTTGAGCCAGACAATTCTGTGACCTTTAGCAATAAACATTTTTCAGCCGAAAAAGGCTGTCCTGATGACAGCAAATCTTAACAGGGAGCAGCGAAACACTTTACGAGTCGTGTTTTTGAAGTGTTTCCTATGCTTTGTATTTGAGAAATCGAAATGTGCTGGAACTACTCGCTGTCTGAATTTTTTTTTGCATGCCTGTAGTATAATGCAAATGATCAAAATCTAATCTTCAAACAGATTTAGTGCTGGATTCTGCAGTGCTCTGGGAGAGGCTACCTGTCAGTGGGCTCGGGCTGATGCAGTACAGTAGTAGCATCCAGTTTGCCATGAGGCATGGCCCATATTGTCATCTGCCAGCAGCTATCTTTGCTGACACTTGTATCTTTCTCAGTGGGGATTCCCTTGTTAGGTTGAGTTACCTTAAAAGAAGCTGCTTTCCAGCACATGCCATTGGTCGTGACACAGTAAATATTGTGGGGCTGTTTTCTGTTTCTCTAATATCAGCATAGCAGTCTCTGGTGTCAGCATAGCATTCCCAGTAAGACTCTGATAGCTTGTGCTTTTTCCCCACAAACTTACTTGGGACACCTGTGATAGAGAGACTTTCTTGTCCTGATCATAAGTATTTCAAAACAATTGTGGGGATTAGGTTATATTGAAGAGGGAGGCACCCGTTCAGCAGACTTGGAGAATATGAATTGACCTACCCAGTGTTGTCTGCCTCTTCCTTTATGCTACTGAGAACTCCTCAGGACCCACAGACTGACCTCTGCAGATTGACCTCTACAGATTAATCTCAGCTATTTCAGGGTGGTCCAAAATAACGCCTTCCCTTCTGGTTAAGCGGAAATCAAAATGCAATCCATGTGAATTACGACTTCAGAATTCCTGATCATAAAACGCTTAGCTGTGCCAGTCCTGTGTGGATTTGTGGCTTCACTTTTAATTTCTGTAGCTATTCTTTAGTTTTGATCTCAGTTAAATTAAGCCTTTTCATATGCTAGCTTGCAGGGTACTAATTGTATCCCTCTGAGCTGCTTGTTACTAAAATAGCCCTAAGTAAACTGAAATGCTTTTTTCGTGTATATCAGTTTTCTCCTGGGGACTGTCAGATGTGAAATTTGTTTGCTTTTTGATTATTTAATTGCAATGCTGCTGAGTGGTAAGTGGGGTTCTGTTCTATCATAGAAATGTGAGGAGGGGAGAAGTTGAAATGCAAGTCAGTTTGTAATACTGCAGGGTTTTGTATCAGCTCTGATGGCATTTTATTATAGATAGCAGGCAAGGAATAAGACAGTTCATGATTCTTCAGGGTCTGCTTCAATCCCTGGACCTACAATCTGAATCTGGCTGTGGTTGTGAGACATCAAGCTGTTCATCTCTAGTGACTGCCTTGTGCTAAATGGGTTGTTGGTCTCTGTCTAATTCTTGTAGGATATGGACATCTCTGCTGTGTTTGCATGAACAAACATAAAGCTGTCCTCTGTCTCTCACTAAATACATGAACACCCTTAAGCTGAAGGAGCAGAGGGCAGAGGATGGCACATTTTCTCTTTGCAGGATGGCTGTCTAAATGTTCTTTGCTTTTCACCTGATATAGATTTGGTTGCAATCACAAATAGTTGAGGTTGGAAGGAATGTCTGGAGATCATCTAACCCAACCACACTGCTCAGCTACAGCAGGTTTCTCAAGATCTTTTTCACTGAAGTTTTGAAAATCTCCAAGGGTGGAGACTCCATGATGTCTCTGGGGAACCTGTTCAGTCACTCTTACAATGACTTACGGTTTTTTTTAGAAATAAATTCTTGTGTTTCCTGTACTTCAGTTTGTGCCCAAGGACTGCGAGGTCCTGTTCTGCAAAGCTCCTTTTCAGCTGCTGGGTCCCCAGTCAGGACAGGTGCATGGAGTTACTCCTCCCTGGATGCAGGAATTTGCATTTCCCGTTGTTGAACTTCCTGTTGAACTGGAATGTTCCTGTTGGCCTATTTCTCTTGCCAGTTAAAGTCCCTCTGAGTGACACGTCAGCCATGCCTCCCAAGCTTGTATCCTCCGCAGACCTTCTAAGGGTGCACTCAATCCATCATCCAAGTCTTGTATGAAGATGTGCAATGGTATTAACCCTGATATTTGTCCCTGGGATGCACACCTGGTGACAGTCCAGGCCTCACTCTGTGTTGTGCTGCTGATTACAGCCCTTATCACTCAGCTTTAGTTTTCTATCTATCTCATTGCTTATCTAGCTCAGATTTCATCAGCTTGTCCATGAGGGTGTTATGAGAGGCAGTCTTAAAAGTCAAGATGCCATTTATAGGTAAGAAAAGCTTCAGAATGAGGGAACCCAAGCTTATTAGAAGAGCAGACCTAATAAAATAGGCTGCACAAGCATCCTGCGTGTCCCACTGATGCCCTAGTTCCCTTGTCAAGTCACCATAAGGTCTATCTAGGGAACACCTGTGCCTCTAAAACTAATTGTTTGCATTTGTGTGTTTCTCTGGAACAAACCAACATCATGTGTTTTTTCAGCCCTTCCTTTAATGTAAAACAAGGTAGGGTTTTTACCTTTTCACCCTTTGCAGCAATCAAAACTTTTAAATTATTCAAGACATTGTAAACTTACTTTGTGCCAGAAGGCTGGGACTTAATTGCTGAATGTGATTTAAAAGAAACATCTTGTACTTGGGGCTGGCTCTGTGCAGAGGGGAAAATGTAGGCATCACACAGGTGGTTCAGAAGTACTTTGGATAAGTCTTATTTTATGGCTTAGCTTGACAGAAATCCCTGATTGTGGCTAAGTGCTTAAATTTCACATAAATGTCACGTTTCAGCATTCAGTTATTTGCATATTGATTGACAACCTGTTCTTACTCATTTTTAAGACTACTTTTGTATAAATGGCAGTGTTTTAGAACAAGTGTTGTCCCCTGTTGAAGACTGTGAACCGCAGCATCATTCACCCCTAAACATGCGTTAGATGCAAAGCACTGTGTTGATCCAGTAATGAAGTTGACTGTGGCAGCACTGAAAATGCTGCAGTCTCTGACCATCAGGATTGTTCTGGAAGTGCTAACCCAGCGGGACTGTCTGCCTTTCCACAGTGTATGTCTGTGCAGTGGCAATACATGAAGACTTAACACCCTTCTTACAGAAACCAGTTAAAATCTGCACCAAGAGGCAGTAACAGTTTCAACTGAAGTAGTGGAATATACTTAACCCTATATGACAGTGGCATTTGCAAAGTCAGCCTTCTGTTTTTTAGGTTAAACACAGTGTATTTTAGAGTGTGGTTATCCAGGAGGCACCCATACTTGGCTATATTTGATTTTGAGGAGAAAATTTTGTTGTAAGAAAGGTGTATGGGATCTCACTGTCCCTTGAGGGAATTGTTACAGAGGTTCCAGATTTCAGTTTCATCTTTTTTTTCAAGATCACCGTGTCTCCTTGAGATAATTTGTGGAAATTATCTCTGTTAGGAGTCCTGAAAATATTATTCAGCCTTTTTTTATTTTTTCTTATTCCTTCCCCACTTTCACTCACTTTTTTCTTTCGGTGTAGTTTTTTCAGCAGAGCTTTGTGCAGTGTGAATTCAATCTGCTCTTTAACATTTGAAACAGCAGAGCATTGTGAGCCCAGACTCTGGCATTTGGCCACTGCTCATCTTTGAAAGGCAGCAAGAGGCTTTTAGGCCTTTTAGTAAAGGAGTCTGAGGAGTGTTCTCCCCAAGCAGTGTTATCTCAGCCCTTGGTTTGACCAACTTTTTCCCCTGCATTTACCCCCTCCCTTCCTGTGGGGTCAATCACCTCCCTTTGCTTTGCAGCGTTGTGGTGTGTCCACACCATCCTGTACCTTGCCTGGACATTTACTGGCATGGGAGTGTCAGAGCTCATCCATCCACGAAGTGTCAAGGGGAACAACAGCCAAATCCTACTTTTTCCCTTTAAAATCCCCGTGACTTTTAAAATCTCTCTTTATATTGCAGTACAAGTAATTCTGGAGGGAGCGATATGGGAAAATCTGAACGGAAAAACAAATGTGGGTACGGCTGCTTGGCTGAACCACATGCAGCATAATTTGGTCTGAAGGGCAGAAGTCACTAAGTAGTGTGCAGAAGGGAGAAGGCAAGAGGTGATTAATGTGTCATTTGTGCAGCATCAGGTATGTAGCAAATACAACCTTGTTATATTAACCACATCTGCCAGGCCTTAATAGAAAGACATCATGTTCTTAGTATCTGAAATAGAAAAGGATTTAATACTTGAATTCTTTTTGATCTTTAAATGGAACAGTAAAGGATTTATGCAGCTAAAAAGATTATCTTTTCATCTTCAGGCACATGCATTGTAAAAGTCATTTTTTTCACTTAAATGTGCATCTGGTTGTTACTTCTCTGAACATGGAGTGACTGCTTAGGACAAAGTGGTGACAGACTTTCTTACTGAATTTTAAAGATGGTTCTTTTAAAGCCTTTTACCTAAACATATTTTAAAAAAGAAAAAGCCAACCTTTTCTTAAGCAACTGTGCTCTTCCACACCCTTTTTTTAAATGTTGCTTTCAAGGTCTCTTGTTGAAGTTGTGGTTACTGTTGTCTCAAACGACTGATAATAGGATTATTTTTCTAAATTAAGTCATGAAATAGGTAAGGGTTTTCCTTGCTGTTAAAATTCCTTGCAGACCATCTTGGGTCTGTTTACACTCTCATAAATGGCAGCTTTGAAGTAACTGTCAGCGAGATCTCCCCTTGGCTTAAGTGGGACAAGGCTGGTGGTTCTAGGTGGAGAGACTTGGAAGTCTGAGAAAACGAATGAAAGTACTCTTTGATTTCATTAGAATGCAATTTTCTGTCACGAAACACAAACACCAAAATGAAAATGTGTCACTAAATCTGAGGCTCTCGATGCTCAATTTGTGGTTCTGGTGATTTGTCTCGTGGTTTAAGTGAAAACCACAGTGAGCAGTTCTCAGGCTCCAGTCAGGTTCTAAGAATTTCACTGTTAAGATGCTTCTGATGAAAGGCAACACCAATGTCATTTTTCCATGTAGGAAGTGACTTGGCTTCTTGGTGAATCATTGATTCTGGTAGTGACACAAATATTACAAAGTGAGATAGGCTTGAAAGTCATTTAAGTGGTTGTGACCCACAGTCTAGGTGTGATATTTGACACCCCAGTTCCAGTATGACTTCCAGGTAGCACAGCAGAGCATTTGTGCTGGTGTGATTGTGAACTTGTGAACTCAGCAATACTCTGTTCAGTAGTGAGCACCAAATGGAGTGGAGCAGTAAAATAAAACTTGAGGCAGATGTCAGACTTTGGTTAATGAAAAGAGATTAATTTGTTATTTTCCATTTCTGGCAGTGTCTTATGGATGTGGGATACTTCAGACAACTGTTACTGACAGAGCTTTCTTTGGATCCATAGTGAAATGTAGATGAGATTTGATTTTCTTTCCATTTTTTGAGTGTTCACTTTTAATGTAGCTTTAAACAACATTTCTGTACTTACGTGCACCCTTCATAAAGGGATTTGTAAAAACTGCATTGTTCATTAGGCAATGGCTGGAGAGTGTTAAAAATATATTCTCTAGTGTTTAAGGGACCTGAGGGCCCATTGTAGTTTACTTCAGCTTTTTTGTGACAGCCTGAATTAACTAACCAGTTTACTTTTCATCATCTCCTATTTATTACTTTAGCATCACGTGGTACTGCTGAAAGATCCTTCTAGAAAGGAGATGAGGCGGTTTGAAAAAGTCCAGTTCTCTGTGACCTCTTTCTAAGCTAATTATTGTGTAGTGAAGGATGTCTGGCAAACTAAGGTTTAAAAATAATAAATAATTGAGGAGCAGAGTTTCCATTACAGCTCATTAAATAAATCTAACTGCATTGCTTTCTACTAAGAAACCTAATGCGTGTGGCTTCTGTTAGTGGAAGTTTGCAGGAAAACAGCTTTAATTTTGTTCTCCTCACCGTGAAGTACATGTCCTCATCTGCTAAGAGTCAAAAATCTAGATATCTGGCAGTTGCAGTGCAAATTAGCATTTTAATGCTTTACAGCTGCTTCTCTATAGAAGTTAATTAGAAATGTGATTCAAACACCCTCTGCCAGTTCTTGTATGCATTGTCTATTATTGGTAATCATAGTTTCTGCTATTTAAGCATGCATTTTGGGTGGTATTGACAAAGCAGCTGTTCCTATGTAGGGACTTTGGTAAAGGTGGAAACTTCTTCACTTTGAGAAAATTGGAAGGTAATGCTACTGCAATTTAAAAATAAACTTGGATAATCTAAAACACATTCATTTGCTGTATAGTTTTAATCACAGTGATATTTTCTTAGTAAAGAAATGCTCCCTCATTCACTCAATATAGCATCTATTCATAAATGTCATGAGCACCACTGTTGCCTGTTACCCACTAGCTAAGCATACTGTGTTGTCTCCATTGGAACACAGCAATTTACCATGCTGAACAGTGAAAGCCAATACTCAAGATTTAAAGGCAGGGTTCCCTCAGCTATTGGTACTCCCCTCTCCCTCTGTCATCCAGCTAAAATGCATGTGTCGGATGAGAAAACAGTATTGTCCGTGAGATGTTTTAGTTTGGTATCAGCACAGCTGTGAAAAGTCCTGGATTTGTGCTTCAGGATGCAATGCATTTATTGACCTTTCTGGCAGATGTCAGTAACTTACTGTAATAGTTGCATTTCTTGACAATAAATAAGAGCATTGGGAACTGACGGTGAAGAGGTGCAGAAGAGAAGAGCAGGGTGTGGGTTTGTAAAATATACTCCTCACGTATCGGAGTTTGCTACAAGTCAAATGTGTCTGCATTTTTTCCTCCAGCTGTTATTTGTTATTTTTTCGTTTGCCAAATACTTCATTTTCTGTTCTCTGACATACAGGCTGCAAGACAAACATGTTTTTACTTTGTCATTCATGGTTATTAATGTATGAGCATTATTGTAGGAATGAAGGATAATCAGTTTTCCAATATTCCATTTGGCTGCAACCCCAAAGCAAAGTTTTTGTAGGTCTGTGAGATTAATTGTAGGCTTCCTACTTGTTCTTCCTCACTTAGACACTTGAGATCAAAGCCCTTGGACTCCAAAGGGATGCATTACTACCAAATCAAAGCAACTTTCAAGTGGGTTACATCTTGGACCTAATGGCGTATTTTCTAACAAGACAAAAGTCCAGAGTAGAATTTTCTGTTAATTCTTGTGCTGTTTCTGGAAACTTTCCTTTTGTGTTGTTTTCCACAGAGCAAGTACTTTCAGGCCAGTGAGTTCTTTGTACATGAATACTGTTGATAAAGGCAAAGCTGAATCTCTGAGGACTGTTTTGTTTTGGGTTGGAGGTTTTCTTCACTTTTTATTTTTCCCAGCAAAACTCAGTGACTTTTAAGGCTTTAATCTCACAGCTTTGATATGTTCCAAAATGTTTCAGTGTAAAATGTCTTAACACTTTTTCTGCCTTCATCTCTGCAACTGATGGCAAGGTTTTTCTCTTGCTGTCGGTTGTCATCTTCGATTGGGTTCGTTCCGTCCTGTGAGCGAAATTCTGAAACACTTTTGCACTCTTGCTTGTCTCTCCAGTGCTGAGAAAGCAGTCGATGATGTAGATTAAAGGCAATTAAAGACTAATTTGGTCTCTCGTGATTTTTTTTAACTCTAGCACAAAAAGCTGAGTACGAGCTCGCGGAATCCTGAGAAGCAGCGTGTAGGGGGTGTATTGGCCTCCAGCTGCTGGGAGCGGTGATGCCGTTGGTTTGGTGACTTGTTTTAGTGTTTGTCAGTGTTTTCACCTGCCCACACAGCGGTTATCAGTTTAGCAGAAGTGTGTTAGCGTTGAGCAGGAGTGTGAGCGTTCCCTTGGTAAAACAACTGGATAAGCAAAGACACTTATTTGGCCTCAAGATGAGGGCAAAGATTCCCTGGTTTGAAGGCAGTACTTGGGACAGTAATACCCTTCTTGCTAGTCACCATGGCTACATCAAACTTGAACTGAATATTAAGCATGCTGCAAGGAATTCACTCCTGTTTCAGCTGCTGCAAAGGCTACATAGGCCGAAACCTGCAACTATCGAGTTTGTATGTCAGCAAAACATTCTCTCTGATGTTAAAAGCAATCAACAAGGACGTGACTGAGAGTCATAGAATCACATCTTTAGATCAAATGTAGTCAACAGAAGAGGGGAAAAAAGCTAAGTGGGTGCTTTGATCTTAATACATAATTAATGAAATGGGATGGGACAAGAGTAAACCGATGAGAATGACTGTTCCCCCTGGGAAAGATGGGTTATGGCACAGGAGGGAAAATTGGTGTGAGTTGACCAGGGAGTCTATATGTAGGACTTAAGAACTGCTGCATCCACTGCAGGTTGGTTTCACTGCTTCTAATAACAAAAGGTGCTTAAACCTTACAGTATGAAGGATGGGTGAATAAATGGATTTTTTTTGATTCCCTCAGGAAGAAACAGTTGCAGTAGACTTCCTTTACAAATTAAACTTTCCTGAGAGATTAAGAGGTTATGCTGTAGCTAAGATGATTATTCTGTATTTCCTTGCTCAGAAATGCAGCCGACTATACTTTCCCTAGGGTCTGGGTGTATTTATATGCTAATGTCAGTAAATGTGAATTTTCTCATTTTAAGATTATGCCTTTGTCTCTGTGTTCCCTACTGGTATCTTGTGAAACCATAACAGAGCTGGGTTTGGAGGTCTGCTCTAGGGTTGGAGGAAGGTATGAGAAAATTCCCTTTGCAAATTCAGGAAGTAATTCATAATAGGGGGAAGACAGCAGAAGTTTATGCACTTGAGTTTATCAAAGCACACAGCACAGGCTCATACAAGTGGTCTTTGCCCAAGCAGCTGGCAGTCTGGTTTATTTCTTAGGTCCTATGCTTATACTTTTGTGCACTTTATTGTACCTAAAATGGAAGCTTAGTTTCAAAACACTTAGAAAGAGAGCAAGGTCAATAAGATTTCCAGAAACCTAATTCCTTTAATCTTTATTACAAGCTAACAGTGATGACTGCTATATTAGCAAGTGAGGTGGTACACTTTCAGCTACTGTCCCATGCACAGAAATCCTTTTTCCCCTCCTAGTTTTCATTTGTAAAAATGTTGAGACCCAACAGTGATGCAGAATGGGCAGTGGAAACAGGCCCCCTCCCCTTAAGAGTCTACCACAGAACTGTAATCAGTGAAGGAATAGATACTAATTTTCTCTCTTCCCGGGCCTTGTCTTCTTTATTGGAAAGAAGATTCATCTTGGAAGGCTGTGATCAGCTTAATCAGTTTGCTGTTATTGGGACTGGTGTTCATAGTACAATTTATTAAATCAGTTTATTATCCTTCCAACCAACTTCAGAGGGTGAAAAAGAAAGAAAATTAAAACGAGTGTAAGTGCTGCCTTTTTGGATAACAGCATATTTTGTTATTTAAAAGGATTACTCATCTGCACCAAAACAGGAAGAGAAGTTAATTTCAGTGATGTAAAGCTTTCTATTTCGGGGAGGCCTGGCTTGCACATTGTGATAGATTCAGGAAGAAGTATAATCTATTCTTAAATTGTTAAACAGCACGTTAGGGCCAAGTATCTAAGTAAAGATGAATGGATTAATTTGTAATCTTAAACAAGCATGTCTGCATGTGGGGGAGGGGGGGGCAGGAGGCTGGAATAACCCCTAAACAAATGCACTTCAGGTATTGGTGGCTGGAACCAGCCGAAATAACCAACAGGGAAGGGAAACCAGGTCTGTCTGTTTAAAAGGGAATTCTGCAAATCATCCTGTCCTCTCCTCCTATGCCTCCTTCAGCGAGAGGGGGAAGGCTCCAGAGTGGTGACTCTCCTGTCTTCATAATATCTTCAGCCTCCTGTGTGTAAACTGAAGCAAAGCACCTCAGCAGGAGACAGGATACTGTAGGGTAGAGGGAGCTTTGGCTTCACTGGTGCGATCTGAGTACTGTGGGAAGGTGTCTGGGAATGTTTGATTTCTGCAGTGCTGCTCATTCTGGATTAGTTTGATGGTGCTCATGGGCAGATGTGCTGTACAGTGTAAAATTCAGAAGCCAAAGCTAATAGGGTGTAAGGTAACATATGAACCATGAAACGTTGCACTAGCAGGACAGGGGAATTGTTTCCCTCATAAATCTTTGGACATAAATCTATGTCGTAGTTTCAAATCCTGACTGGCACTTAAAGTGAGTTAATTTTTTTCTATGATAAATGTTGATCCTCTCTTCCCTGCCAAATACTGCAGACATGTCATAGGGACATATATAAAAAGATGTTAGGTGTGTGATTTTGGGGAGGGAAAAGGGCATAAAACAGGCCAGGCTTCATCTGTGAGCTATGAGTGCAGTGGCCTGCTGCTGTCTGCTGTGTGAGCTCAAGGGATTGAGGTTCCTTCCTGCTGCAGAGCGGCTCTTGAGGCAAATAGCTGTTGAACTTAATGAGTGCAGGCAAGATGTTAGAAACTTGAGAATTGCTGGATCTCTTCCATTGATCTTTGTGGGAAAATTACTTTGGTTGGAGCCAAATCAATTCAAAATAGACTCCAAAGCTACTGATGACTTTGCACAAGCTTCTCTGAAAATATGGCTGAGCCAATGAGATGTGAAAGAGATGGGGAAGACCCTGACAGTGCTGAGTGGATGCCGGTTGCATGGTTTGCCGTGAGGGGCTGTATTGAGATAACTTCTGCTTTGACTTGAACAGTTGAGTCCCACGGACCCTGTGACAGCAATGGTATTTAAACTGTTCCAGTCCTGTAGATCCATGGCAAAGTTGCCTTGTTTCTCGTGCATTTGCCTCTTTAAGCTGTAAAAAAACCAAAAATCCTTGGGCTGCTGTCCTCCTCTGGCTTCGGCATGTTTGGTTTTGAAGTGGTAACATTTCTTAGGTGCCTTTTTGATTGGCAGGCGTGCGGTGGCTGGAATGAAAACTCAACTGGACATAAGAAATTCCTGTCTCTGAAAGTCCTTGCTGTGGTACAAGTGGTCACCAGACTAATGGCATCTGAGGGTAGCTCTGCTTAGATGATGAGGCCAGAAGGTTGTGCACCACTTAAACCTGGGAAAACGTCTTATTTTGGGAACTGCTTATGTGGAACAGGCCTGCTGTTGAAACTTCTCTGCTATCATCACAGTTTTATTTACAGCTCAAAATAAAGAAAGCAGTAGTTCTTGACTGGTACTACTAATGTATACACTGTATATCAAGTTTATTGCAAAGTCTGTTAGCAAGCTATCAGCCCAGTTTTTAATCTGCAGATAATCTTACTCTCATTTATATGTTTGGGCTGTATTACTTTGCCCAGCGTAGGCACAGCCATTGGAATCCATCCAGTTCACCTAACAACTTTCATTAAAGAAAATTGCCCTTGTAATAAAAATTTCTCAATGTGACAAGATTCCATAATATATTTTTTAAAGCCTCATAAAATTTTGTAGCTGTTAAAACCACTTGTTTGTTTTTTCGAGTTTTTTTTTTCTTGAAAGCAAAAATTTACTTAATTGTGACAATATTTGTAATAGAATGAAATAACTATTTTCTGTCTAGGAGTGTGGAGGCCAGGCTGTAATAAGGAAATAAGAAAACTTTGTGTTTGAAAAGTACATTTAACCACGTTTTGTGTGGTGTTGTGAAATTGCTTAGAAGTCTCTTTACCCTTTAGTAAGGGAAAGTGGATGCCATAAAGTCTGCTCACTTGCAGTTCATGGTAAGTCTCAATTTTATAAAATGCAATGATCAAGCATGGATTTTTGTGCAGCAATTGGGAACAGCTTATCTGAGCATCACAAGGACAGCACTTGGTGTGTCCTGCATTAGTGAGAATACGTGGGTGCTGATGCTTTTTCTTGCTTCTTCCAGCCACCAGAGGCATAAGAAGATTCCTAATGTGTGAGACTTTTTTTTTTCTCCTATTAGACTATGAAATTGGGAAAACCTCTGTTTTCAGCTGTTTGTTTGTTAATAGCTATAAATCAGTTTGCCTTGAGGTAATCTGTAGCAGAGCAATCTTCATTGTCACTGTAACTATGGCCAGCTCCACAGGACTTTTTGTTCACTTGCTGGTGTCTGTTTTCCCATGTGAGAGCAGATCCAAACCATGCTGTGTTTCTTGGTAGCAGGCTCAGCTGCGCCATGCTCATACCCCAGGAGGAATCTGTTAGCCTGCCTTCAGGTGCCGTCACAGATGCACAACAAACCAGCACAGTTCAGAAAGATATATGATGTTAGAACCTAAAATGACCAGTGCACGGGTGGAAAACAAACCTCTGGGGTCTTTCACAGTCTCATTTTCTCTTTTCTGTTGAAATTAAAGAGTTACAGGAAGTCTCTATGTATTTTCCATTTTCCATGTGTAGATGTGGTGCTTAGGGACATGAGTTAGTGATGGCTTGGCAGTGCTAGCTTAAGGGTTAGACTTGATGATCTTAAAGATCTTTTCCAACCTAAACAATTCTATGATTTTTTTCAAAAAACTTTTCAGTGCTTTGTAGGACCAGTTTAGATTAATAATGTTGGGTCTAATGTGGCTGCTGTTAGAGGAATAGGACCCAGAGCTTCTGTGTGATGGTCACCTCCTTTATCATAATGAGCATCAGCAGGGACTGTTATGTTTATCATGTTTTGAGTAGATTAACTAAGGCAAACCTCCTGGCTTGGGCTTAGCTGATTTATGCTTGAAATAAGGATTGCTTTTTCTCTTTTCTGGTGAACTAATCTTTTGTGATCAACTAACAATGGCAAGGGATGAGCTGTGATGTTAAAGAACAGTGGTGGTGGCTTTTCTTGTTCTTTTCCTTTTTTCCATTTTTTGGCTTTTTAAGTCTACCCACTGCCTCAGGAGGAAGGCAGCTGCACTAATAATGTATCCAGTCTCAATGGAAGGCCCTTATTTGAAAAAGTCTCTAATTGAGTGGACAAAATTTCTGGTTGCTTGAGAGGATCTATTCAGAAGAGACTTGAAAAGGATGAAGGAAAAGCTTGCTAGACAGCAAGAAGTACTAAAGGCTCTATTGAGCAGAGAAACCTATGTAGATACTGTGAGACAATTACACTTGTCAGGCAAAACACTGAAGTCCATTTGTGAGCAAAAAGTCCTGGGGAATGTTAAATAAAGCTTTGAAAATGGTAAAGAGCTTGCTAGGAATATCTCAAAAGCAAAGTTGTTGATTTGGGTGAGCTTTGAAGGAAGGCAGGTGGTGGCTGCTTCAAAGAGAAGGTGCAGAACGTGTGTTAGTCATTGAGATTTTGCCCATTTTTTCCCTCTGGTACCTAAAAAACTAAAGCACAATTGCTGGGTCAGCACCATGTGGGAGAGCTCATAACTGAGTTAAGTTTATTTGCCCCTTTGCTCTTTTTAAAGAGCTGTTCCAATATCCAGCTTCCCTGGTGCCCTGTTTGGGAGCGCTTTCACACTGTCTGCCTTTTCAGCCCCTGCCTTTTATGCCTGCTTCGGAAACCAAAGATCTGCTGCAGTCTGTTGATGGAGAAGCAGTGCGTTTCATAGGACACCTCACTGCATCCAGACAAAACTCCTGCTTTGTTCCCTGTAGTCGAGGCAAACAAACCTGTGAGGTTATTTATATTTGGGCAATTGCCTTCATTTGAGTGTTACATGAGAGATTTTAAGCTTATTTAATTGCTTAGATTTGACAAAATACCTCTTGCCTAGCAAGGCTTGTTTCCTTGATTGGTTGCTGGTGGCAGCAAATAGTTTAGGTGCATTAATGAACAGTCCCTGGCACGCTGTGAATGGGGATGGCTGTCAAGTAAGTCAAAACTTCAGATGCCTGAAGACCAACCCAGTAGTGATCAGGCCAGTGTCAGCTCTTAGCCTATTTTTAGGCTTCTCTTTGGTGCTCCACTCTTTGATGTAAAGACAGCTGTGTGCCCTCACTCTGTATGTAGACCAAGCTTTTTTATTTCCACATCTAAACAAGCTGTTCATTGTTTTGATCACTCAGTAATCTTTTTGTGCAGCTTTTCTGTATGAATTCTTGTTAATCATAGTGACCACAAGCGTCTGTGCTAATTCAGATGTGGCTCCACTCCATGTTCAGTAGTGTAAATATTTCCATATTTACATGCAAATATCTCCTCTGATAAGCATTTTATGTAGCCATCCAAGTAGATAGAGTGGCTATGCCTGCCTTGCTGGCTTGGAGAATGCCTGACTAGGCTTTTTGCTATTTTTTATTTATGCCTGAGTGGTTGGTCATGTTTTGTGTCTTGAAGAAAGCGAACATGACTTAAATGCACTGTGTGCAGTTTTATTCTGAAAGTAAATTTTCCTGTTTCTCTTCTAAGCTACACTGATTTTCTGCAAAAGTGCCTGAGAATCCCTGCAGCCTGCTCTGATAAAGTTCTCCCTCCAGCTGGCTTTTTATTCCTTTTCACCTTCCTCTGCTGTTTGGTTTTTTTTTTATTGCTCACAAGGTTTTGCAAAATTTTCAGAACCCTTGGTTGAGAATTTAAATTTAAACATTGGATTTAAACGAAATTATTTTTCCTTCCTTTTTTCTGCTGTTCCATTTGTTGACTGTTCAGGTCCTGTTTCCTTCTGGTAAAGAAGGAACCGCGTTTTCAAGAAATTAGTTGTTGCAGTGTTGAAATTTCTCATTTTTATACAGAGCACCTGAAGAAACGCCTGGAAGATTATATGGCCCAGTTCCCAAATGTAAGAATCCTCCGAACCAAAAAGAGAGAAGGGCTGATAAGAACTCGAATGCTGGGGGCCTCTGTGGCGATAGGGGATGTCATCACCTTCTTGGATTCCCATTGCGAGGCCAACGTGAACTGGCTGCCACCTCTGCTAGGTAAGCGTGTGGTGCTGTGCGTGGCTGAAGACTGGACTGCTAAAGAGCTGCCAACAGATGTTGGTGTTGCATTTGTTTTATTTCCACCTGCTGCTTTCCCCTCATGCTGTAATTGGACAAAAGGAAGATGAAATGTCTTAAAAGGGAAAACAAACAACAAAAAAAATCAACCTGAAAACTCAGGTGAATCGCTGGCAATTTGTAGCCTTTAATATAAGAATTTTTTTCTGTTCTAGAGTCCTGCACTTTACAATAACCCTGTCGTGTGCTTTGCTTAATTAAAAAACAGAGTTCATAGTATTCTGTTTCCTCACTAAATGAAATCTTAAATAATTTACAGCTTGTTAAATGAGTAAACTATCATATGGTCTTTCAGCAGCTTGCAGAGAGGAATGGTTTTATAATACAAAAAAACATCTTTACATACAGTTTAAGTAGCTTTTAGGGGTTTTTCTCCCACACAACTATATTTAACTTCATAGTCTGCAAGTCTGTGGAAGATACTTCTTGAGAATGACAGCTGCTAGTATGTATTTGTAGAATGTGCAGTCCTTTCCAAGGCAGTGCTTCATCTTTAAGGAGGCATCAGTTTTACAGTGTCAGTTCAAAGATGAGTAATTGAAAGGACAGTGCCTTCTGTTTCTGGTATTTGTATGCCTCTGGCCAGTACCAAACTCCTTTACAACCCTATTGCAAGTGACCTGTCAAAGCTCTCTGAGGTGAGACTTCGTTGAATAAATTGTGGTGACAATAGTCAAGTGTAGGTTTAAGAAAAACTAGTCAGATTTGTCAGTGGGATCTTGGGTGGTTATAGTGTTGCTTTCACTACAGTTTGTATCTGGTAATAGTGTAAAACATTTGCAGCTTCATGAGCCCCAGGGAGGAAGGACAAAATTAGCTCAAATGCCTTTTAAATGGGAACACATAGAGTATGCTTTAATTTTAAAGCATAAAAAGGATTTCTGTTAGACGTGCGTTGGAAACTGAAGCATCATTTGTTGCCTCTCCTCAGAAAGTTAACATCCAACTAGAGACCATCTCAGTAATAAAGTATTTAAGAAGTTCCAGATGTTTATACAGGAATTAATCCTGTCTTGTATTATTTGGTTGGAAGAAAAAGTTGAGGGGAGGAGGTACACTTGTATTTCTTGAGCCTTCTGAGAGTAGTTATGCTATTAGTCTGAATTGCTTCCTGCCAGAGTCTGGCATAGCAATTAAGGCTAGGTGGTACAATGGGTTATTGCCCTGGCTTTGAATCAGCACAGAAAGGGTTCACATCCCGGTTGCTCATTAAAATGAGGACTGTTCACTAAGTGTAACATTGTCTGGTTTTAGCCTCACGGTTTGGGGATCTATGGTAGAGTGGCTGTGTCTTTCTTACCTGTTTTTGGGTGATGGTCACTGTAGCATGAGTGTCTTGTGATTTTTCTCAATTGATCTACCTTTAGTATTTCAATTCTTTGCAAAAATTGCAGATATATTTATATAAATTGGAGCATGGTTGGTGTTAGTGTTGGGTTATAGGTTGGACTTGATGATCTCAGAGGTCCTTTCCAACCTTGTGATACTGTGATACTGTGATACAAGGAAGAAAGCTCTGTCCTTCTTGGGCAACTTCATATTTGATCCTCTTTTCTAGAATTTCATGATCAGAGGAAGCAAATTGTGCAGGTTTTTTAACATGTTTCTTCACTCTTCAGATCGCATTGCCCGAAACCGCAAGACTATCGTTTGCCCTATGATTGATGTTATTGATCATGACCACTTTGGATATGAGACTCAGGCTGGAGACGCAATGCGAGGTGCATTTGACTGGGAGATGTATTACAAGAGGATCCCTATTCCTCCTGAGTTACAGAAACCTGATCCCAGTGATCCCTTTGAGTAAGTTACTGAAATCCAGTGTGCTAAGAGCTGGCTAACAAAATAACACTGAGTTATGGGGTTGGTTTACACCTCAGTGTAGTAAAAGTCAGAAGCTGGTGTTAAACTACTTGCTTTTTGGCAGCTGTTTGCTTTATTGGTTTAAAAGAAATGCATTGTCTAGTAACTGAACACACTCCTTTTCATTGCTATTTTTGCCACCTTAATTACCACAGAAGTTAACATTTCATTTAAAACTGTAATGTGTAACATTTAATGTGGTCATTTATTACTAAGATCTTTCAAACATGACTTAGTATCCCTAATGCTCTGCCAAAACCAACAAACCAATGGCAGCTTATATATCATTCCCAGGTTGGGGGGAAGGAAACCAGCAGAATAATTACAGCAATTTTGATGATTGCATTGCATTGCAGAAGTAAATCTGTGATCAAGTTATGTTCTGCTGTTGCTGTGCTTGCCAACATTGAGACGGCTCTGCTGTCCTTTACACTTCTGCAGTGTTCAAAAATACCCAACAAAACACTTTTTGGGGTCATGCTCAATGACTTGATCATACTGAGACAGAGCACCCATGGGCAGCATGTGGGTTCCTCTGGGGAGATTGTGTCCTGTTACTTAATGGTGAGCTCTTTTGCCTGTTTGGAGGAAGGGCATTGACTGGTTCTGAAGGGAGCCTGGTCTGGTCCTCCTCGTTTGCAAATGGGAAATTAGTAGGTAGAGCATCAAACAATTGGTTCTTCATTGACAGGGCTGCAAAGGCTCCGGGAACACTGGGTGATGAAAAGAACATTTGTCAAGTCTTGTCTTGTTTTTTAAATGTTTAGCTAGAGAATCTGTATCTTTGAATGTGTTTGTAATATGGAGTCTGGTTTTTCCTTAAGGTCTCCTGTAATGGCTGGAGGACTGTTTGCAGTCGATAGAAAGTGGTTCTGGGAGCTGGGAGGGTATGATGCAGGTCTGGAGATATGGGGAGGAGAGCAGTATGAAATATCCTTTAAGGTGAGCTACGTTCTCTGGAAATTACTTTTGTTTTGAAAAGTAAGAAATGTTCTGAGGGGCAGAATGTGAATGATCTGTCTTGTCCTTGCTTTGGCGTGTGACTAAAGGTGAAAGAGCTGGGAGCCGTAAGATAGCACACAGAGGAAATGGCGATGATGTGACCAGTCATTTGTGAGAGCCAGTTTTGAAGCATGATTAGCTGAGGTGTCCCCCATTCTGTGGTCACAATTTCAGGTGCACATGCAAGGGTACCCTTCCCAGCAAGGGTAAGTCAGCTTCTGTGGAGCTTGCTCTGACTGTTAGGCTTCTTAGTACTCACCCTGGCAAGAAGATTAATTACTCTCCTTCTTGGGGGAAGGCATCTCAGTATTTGCCCAGCTGAGTACCTCAGTCCTCAGCTTGAGTTCCCAGAGATGAGAGTAACTTACTGTCCACAGTCAATCCATCTGATGCCTGACTGCAAGGAAGTGAGGCTATTAATTACTCTGTAAGAAATCCTCAGCAATTTGGTTGTTAGTGCTGTTTCTGGCAATGACTTTAGATCATTATCTGCTTGGCTTGAGGACAGTTCTGTTACAGATTGACCAAGCCGTTCAGTTGAGGGCTTTAAAATAAATGTTAGCTGGCTGGCCAAAAATGCATAGTAACAAGGAACTGTGACCCACAAAAAACTCTGGTACTTGTGTTATCTTGGAATATGGCACTCTGAAATCCATTCCAGGAAACCCACTGGAATGTCCCAGACCACTGAAGTCAGGGGGCTACTCTGCTCTTCAGTGATGAGAATATTTTCCATAGCCTTGAGCGTCGAGTAAAGATTTCTACGTTAAACTGTTCAGGCCACCACGTGGTTTCTCTTTCAGAGATTGAATATCTAATCTTACAGGTTTCTGGATGGCACTGAACTAGGCTGTTGGCCTCGACACAAGGCTAGAAGATAGTAATGATGCTAATGTAGTGCACAGTTTAGCTTTGGCAGCTAAAATTCCTCGTCGGTCTCCACAACAAACAAGTCATGGCTGATCTCACAAAACAGATTCCTCGTTGTTGATGCCACTATGCAATTCAAAATACATTCAGCAAGCACTGTAGTGCGTACATACACACAGCAAACAATGCAAGAAAATACATTCTTTTCAAGACAATGTCTTCTTTCATTGTTTGTTCAAAAAACAGCTGAGTAATAAAGTCACGTTGAGGGTCCCTCGTACTCTGTAACAGTAGCAGGAAGGGAGGGGAAACACCTTCTTTGGAGATGTCATTATCGTTCGAGCCATTTATTCTTTGTGTTGCATGTAATGAAATGGTGTAGTAATGTCACTCTCTGCAGGAGGGGCAGTGGCAATATTCGGCCTCTTTTCCTGGGTCTTTTTTGAAAATGCTGGTTTCCAAGAGTGATGACAGTGGCTTAGGCAAGCCCTTTGTCTCCAGTGCCACAGCAGACAGTCACGCTGCTTGATCTGCAGGAAATAAAACTACTTCATTCATCTGTTTGCTTATCCTCTCTGAAACACACTGTGTTTTATTTCAGTCCAGAGATGGTAATTTATGGAAGGATAAATTTGCTTTAATTAATCTCTGCAAAGACCCCCTTTTTTTTCTTTCACT
The DNA here is from genome assembly GCA_033558185.1 of Dromococcyx pavoninus. Lineage (NCBI taxonomy): Eukaryota > Metazoa > Chordata > Aves > Cuculiformes > Neomorphidae > Dromococcyx > Dromococcyx pavoninus. The sequence continues at coordinate 1,934,740 of JAUMJL010000411.1, read as the reverse complement.
GTGCAACAGAAAAATGAAGTTTTAACTGAAAGAGACTCAGTGTTTTTTCAGAAATTAAGATAAATTGATACATTCATCTGTGGCTGATAGATTTCATAATTCTGCTGGAATTGCAAGAATAGAAGGTTTGTTCATAGAATTTATGAAGCTATGACATTTCCTGGCGAGCTTAGAGCTATGTTTTTACCTTTAGAGGCAGACTGAGATTTTGTAGTTAAAGGGGTGCTATCAAATAATTTAAAGCTCTAGGTTTAGACGTGGGGTACTTGCTTTCACATTATTTATTGTCTAATGGGAAATCAGATTCCAAGTGTGCCCAATTTACAGCCCAGCTTTAAAAAAGGATCCATTTCCATGCCTGGGAGTTGTGGCTGCAGGTACTTTTTTTGTACTGCTGGGCTTTGATCCATTGCGTCAGATCTGGCCTTCTCAAGCCTCACCAGGAGTAGATTTATTTTTTGTTTCCTTAAGCATATTCTTTTTTGGCCATGTATGGACAGTGCTTTACAGTTTCTTGCCTTTATTTTAAAATCCAGGGCTCTGTTGCTGAGAGACTGGAAATAAACAAGTTTATTTAGGAGCCTCTTACCTTTCTTTTGAGATTTAGATGTATTTCTGCCATCAGCTGCTTCTGCTTCCTTCTGAGAAAAAACTTTCAGACTGAAGCCAACAGAGAAACTCTCAGTGTTTTATCACCTGAGAAAACAATTAGCTGGAGGATAGATCAGACTCTGTTAATAGAAGCCTTGGTTTTGAATGAAATGCGTGCTCCAAACATCCCTAGAAAACACAGCGTGCTGGGAGTAGTTTAAATTAGAAATAAACTAACCCTGTGCTGGTTTATAGTCTTCTGGTCTTCTCAATCTTTTAAAACAGAAATTTCTGGATTGGAAATGAAGGAGTTGTGTATCCATTCCATATTCAAGAGGAGAACGTGCACTTCTTCCTTCTCTTGACATGCGTGTCTCCAGAATAGCTGAGTGCCTGTAACCCTGTACTTGTGCAGGTCAGGGATTTTCCTATTTCAGGTCATCATCAGATGCAACAGGAAGATTGCAGTCTTGAATTTCAGTTGCAGGCGTTACACCTGTTCAGATGAGCCTCATGTTCTCATGAACACTGTTTGCAGAAGGCTCCAGGCAAGCTGCTCTGCACATCTGCCCGGTGTGAGCGCCCTTCTCCTCCACCTCAGTGGATCACCAGATGCTGACCTTGGAGTACATTCTTGTGTTGTGGAGAAAGGGAAACGAGCATGCTCAGCTACTCCTGTGCAGCATTTGTTACCTTTCCCTCCTGCTGCCCCTAACTCTACAGCCCGAGTTTCTCTATCCAATGGCCTTCCTTGAGGGCTTTTATTTTACTTATTGGGAACCACTTCCATACTCCTCCCCTTTATAGTTTTTACTGGTCTTTTGTGTTTTTCTGCAATGCTTGGAAGTTCAATTCAAGTATTCAGTATTGAACCCAAAGTGACAATGTGTCTTTCCTCTTCTAAACACAACTTAATAGCTTTGATTTTCTGAGTGCTCCTGCATACTCAGCAAATACCTACATTCTGCTGCCTACATAACCACTTCATTTTCTGTGAGATTAACATATTTAATTCAGAGCACTATATATGAAGATTTAAACTGTTCCTTTCTGCAAATGCTACTTTGTACAGCACTTATCTACACTTAGCTTTATTTGTGATCATGTTGCCTCTTTTTTCAGTATTTTTGTGGCTTCTGTTCCATTTGGTTTATGTAATCCTCACTAAACTGCTTATACCCCTCTTCCATAAATACATAGTCCCTGATTGGGAAAACAGAAGAGGAAAAAGTGATATCTTTAACTTGTATAGGCATAAATGTAGATATACTTTGTATCTCGGCTCTTAAGTGGTGTGATTTTCAATCCTTTAATTGTACATTCAAGAGCAAAGAATGATAATCTGGAATGTTCCTCACTATATGGTAGATCATGTCAGTTTTAGAAATGTTTCTCTTGTAATTTAAAGATTGTAAAGCCTTCACAAAATTCAAAGGGCTTGGTGCAAACAAGCAATGTCAACAGTTGCCCTGTAAACAACAATTAAGGGGGAAACAAAAAAGATGGGCAGTACTTGTGGACTTCAATCCTTGAAGGAAACATCCACTGAACTTATTCTGATTATCGTAGATCACTTCATGTTTACAGGTCCTTTTCCCAAAACATCAACACGGATTATTTCTCCTGATTTGCGTAGTATAAAACATGTTGCACAGTATAAAACATGTTGCATGTTTTCTGACAAATCCAAGTCCTCCATAGCTTCTGTTCACATATCTAATGCATGCATCTCCTTTGCCCTATGTCAGTAGCACATTTCTGAACAACGTTTTGCTGCTGGCCTCCTGGCAGGTGCACAGTTAGGGTGCAGCTGCCAAGGGATCACTTCTGACAGCATTTCTAGTCGTGTTGCTGAAGTTAGTGCTGATTGTGAGCCTCCACTGCTTATTCCAGGCACATACACCACTTTCCAGCAGCTCATATTTGCCCACACTGAAACAGGCCAGGCATTCTGTGGCTTTTTTTGTATTTTTTTTTTTTTCAGCCAGCAGATGAGACTTAATTCTAAGATCTCTCAGCTGCAGTACAGCGTGGCTTCTTTCTCTCTTCCTGTCTGGTGATGCAGAGATCAGTTTCAGACTGTTGGCTTGAATTTTTGGCCTCTGTTCACCCTGTGCCCTTGGTTCAGGTTCCAGAGCAGACTCCCAGGCAGCAGCAGGCAAGTGGATCCCTCCACTCTCTGAAGTATGGTGATTTGAAAGTGCCGTCATTACTCTAAAATGGTCCAGATGGTAACAGGGTCGTGCTAGTGTATGTTGTGTGAGAGAAGGCATTGTGCAAACACAGAGATCCCATTGCCTTTTGAGCTACCTTAAACCTTTATGGAGCAGTAACTCCCAGCTGCAACAGCAGCTGATGTTTACAATGCAGAGGATTATGATTTTCCTGAATTATTGGTTGCCCTTGCTTTTATTCTCTCACCTACCTTGTTATGCAGAAATCCCCCTTGACTTATCTGCTGTGTCCTTTTCTTCCCAGCTTTCACTGCGTGCTCAGACAACCAGCCAGCTTCTCTCCCTTGGTCCATCCCACGGTCTTTATTTCTGTTGTGGCTTTCTTTCAAGGCTTACCTCTTTCCTTTGTGTTTTTATCCTCTCTTGGAAAGCGTTGGCTCATCATGGTGCAGCCTTTGGAAACCATAAACCTTGTATACCCAGATAAATTGTGTTTGCACACCAACTGCAGTATTGTATTGTGTGTTTGAGAGAAGAGGTGCTGTCTTACATGACATTGTTTTCTGAAATAGCAGGAGGGGAACTGGATCAGCATAGCATTCCCATGTAGAGAATAGGTGGCATATTATCTTGTTCTTTCATAGCACACTATCCCAGTCAAAGGCTCTTGAGTTGCTTTATGAATATGGAGTTACAGGTCTCGAGGCCACTGAGAAGATAGAAGTAATATCACCGGTGGTGTTATTTTACTTCTCTTTTGTATGGTTTTATTATTGGGGGGAGGCTGTGGCCTTAGAAAAATCTGTTGCATTATGCCCATTGACTTCAGTGTAGCCAGTTTTTCTCTTAATTCCAGCAGCTCTCAGCTGCTTGATTCCTAGCTCAGAATGTAGATTGGTGAAATTCTGCCTGAGGAAGAGAAATTTCCTGTTCTCTTCTAATGAGATCTGATTAGATCATTGTATAAAGCACTGCCTGCCTGACCAGCTTTAATTCTTGTTCTTAAGGCGTCCTGGTAAATGGCTGATTGAAATTAAGTGCGTCAAGTTCAGGCTCTGATGTTTACTGTCATGTCAGCCAGGGAGATAAGGCACCATCTCACTCTTCTGTAAAACAACAACAGCAAGAAGAAACTGGCTCCTTTGGCCTAAGGAGAAGAGTAAGTGACAGTCATTGTCACCGTGAAGGCACAAGGTGCTGCCCCACAGAACAGCGCTGTTTCAGCTGTTTGAAAGCACTGTATTTTATTCTAGCAGAGTAAGTTCTGATGTGTTGTGCCTGTGAACTGTACCCTTGCTTAAAAACCAGCCAAATATCACTGAGTGGAAGCTTTCTTTCAGTTAGCACACAGCTATTTTGGGTTTGCTTCACTTATTCCTTGACAGACCCTTGGATGTGATTCCCTGACCTTTAACTTTCTAATGCTTTTGTTAGCTGTGTTTTACCGATGCATGTCACGCTCTTTCACTCTCCCCCTTCTTCCAGTTTTATAGATAAGGGCTGGTAATTGTCTTTATGGAGGTTGTAATGAGTTCTGTCACCACACAAAGAAGCTCACTAATAAAATAAATCAAAGCAGCAATGAATGAATGGAAAGCATGCTTTTAAAATTAGATTTGTACTGCAAGTGCCACACTGTCACTTGCAGCATGAGACAATATTAAAAAGGCACTGAGTTGGCAAAGTACCTTGAAAGGGTCACTGAGCTTTGCTAGCAAGAATTAGGAAGTTTCCATTGCTTTGACACAGCAGTGGTAATTGCAGCATCATTTGGGAGTAAATATTTTAAAGCATGATTAGGAAAAGAGCATGTAAAACTAATCTTAGATTTTACTTGTTCAGTAATTCGGTTAAGTAGCTTTTCTTACATATAGTTACATGTGTTTATGTAATGCCTTCTTCTGTGCCTGAAATCTCATACCAGCTTGGAGCTGTTGGCCCAATGTATCATCAGATCTGTCTGGCTTCCCATATCCGCTGCCTCTCCAAGGTGCCACTCAGTAGATAAGTGCTGTCTGTGATTGCTTCACCAGTTCTGCTGTGCAGGGCCAGTGCTCTTCTCTCTAGCTGCACATTGACTGCAGGGGTTTGTTTCTCACGTTAGTCCTGTTTTCAAAGATGTGTATTCATGGTGGCCTGGCTAAAAGCCTTTCCTTAGAGATCAGGGGCAGGTGAGGCATCCTGTGGGCAGGCAGCAAGGATAGCAAGCTGGTGTTTTCAGTCAGGCTTCCCTTTCACCGATGCTGCTGGTGAACCAGTAGGACTTTTGTGATGCAGGGTGTAGTGCACAGGCTAAGAATACAGGCTGTTGAGGTGTGTGTGCCTATACCTCTGAGCTTTAGGCTTCTTCAGCTGTTTCTGCAGGTTTTTTGTAGTTCCCACATCTGTTGCAGCCTTGCACAAACCATTTTTGTCACAGAAATACACAACATTCCCAAACTCTTGTTTTCTCAGTCTACCTGTTAATTTCCTAAGCAGAAAGATCACACTGTGGCCCTCTGCAGCAAAAAGCACGGCAGCTGCAGAGCAAGAAGCATTTCTAATTCCACCAGAAACTTCACGGAAGCTGAGTGGTAGTTTCTTTTCTCATCTTCATACCTTCTTTATCTGTCTCTCTTGAGACACAGCAGGGACAAAAGGAAGGAAATACTGTACAAGGGATGTTTGTCAACTTTCTTCTTGTCTCTTTCAACCGTAACAACATGTAATGAAGTACCTTGAACTTCAGAAGTTGCCTGTGAAAAATATTCCTCTAACTGAGAGCAACCAACCTCCATTAAGTTATACGCAGTCAGCAAATGACTGCAATTATTAGGGCCGGTAGACAGAGCTGAAACTCCAGAGGACTTTAGTGTCAGAGCTAATAATTATGCAGCAGCCTTGGCCAAATACTTCTCTGCCGAGCTAAGTATTTAATATTGTCACTGAAGAATATTAATGGAATTGCCTGCTATGTGTGAAGCTGTTGACTAAGCTCGTTGTACAGTGAACTGTGGTGGCTCAAATTAGCCCCAGTGAATGGAGAGATCAAGAACACCGCATCAGCCTGCAGCACCAGCAGGCCTTTTAAATACTGCTGCCTTCGGGGCTTTAACGTAAGATCTGGGACAAAGTGAAGGGCAAGACAGTGTCATCCTTCAAGAACTCAGAAAGCCACTTGTTTTGCATATTGAAGGATACTTTTTCTCTAAGTATTGATTAGCTATTTCTGGGAATATATTGCTTGAACCAAATGAAGCTGATTGACTGGTTCAGAAAAAAAAATCTCCTTTGGTTTCACTTGGATATAATTATTACATCCATGCTAAAAATAAGGAATAAAAGAAAGTTGTTGCAGAGTGTTGGCACAGAGTGAAATCTTGTCAGATGGGGGAAATAAACTTCTGGGCCTAATCTAGACATTAACCAAGCATCAAGGTAGTCATCTTCAACTAGCAGTGCATTCCAGTGACTTTCTGAAGGCTTTTTTAAAGCTAATTATGTTTTCACCAGGCAGGGATTTCTACTTAATTGTCAAGCTGCAAAAGCAATGAGTGGATGTCAGCAGTGAAACCATATGAGAGCAGTGAGAACCACAGGAAAAAAAGTAGCAGTTTCTTCTGGTTTCTGGCACTTGAACTCACTCATGAATTCCCTGGAGGGTTTGCATTACACATGACCCGTACTATGGAGATGTCCTCCCTTTCACAGCTGCGTCACACAATCTATAGCCAAGTCTTGCATGGCAGTCCAGTTTAACTATTGTGGTTCTTATTGCCATAATAACAGACATCAATTTAAAGTGTGCTGTTCTCTGGGTACTTGGATTTTTTTTTGTTCTTTTCTATAAAGAATGCAAAATTGAACTATTTAGCCACTTGTACTAAATGAAGGCTTGTTGCATGGCTCTAAGTGGGTATTTACAGGATTTGACACTAGGGCAGGGAGGGGAGGGAATCTGGGAGAAAGTGTACTTTAAAGTAAAAAATCTGGGTTAAGTTTTTCGTGACTGGAAAGCCTTTTTCTGTTTTCTTCTTCATTTTCCTCCCTATAACCAAGAATGAACGTGTATCTCTGCTGTTCCACAGGTATGGATGTGTGGAGGTCGCATGGAGGACATCCCTTGCTCTAGAGTTGGTCACATCTACAGAAAGTATGTTCCATACAAGGTTCCAACAGGAGTCAGCCTGGCAAGAGTAAGTGGCAGTGGCTTTTTTCCTCTGTATCCTGTGCGTGTTCAGACGCCAGCCTTGCAGAGTTGTTTGCGAAGCAAAGCTCTTGGGTTTTTTCTACCTCTTAAGCCATGACAGATGTCTGATTGTTGTCATGCTGTTGTCTCCTCTCGCCCCACAATTGGAGGCAGATGTAGGCTTTGTAGTACATGAATTATACTTGTATGGTGGTCAAATTGAGCAGTTTTGCAGTGGTGGATGCGTAGCACAAAGGGGAGCTGCGGACTGGTGCGCAGACAGCTGCTGTGCTCCAGACACCAGCCAGTGCTGGCTGTTGGGAAGGGACTGCACGATCAGGCACTGGCTATGGAATTGCCAATAAAAACGAGATATGGCTTTATTTGTATAATACTTCAGTTATTTTATAGCTGTGCTCTCTAAGACCAGCAAGCTTCAGCGTGGTGATTATGTTTTGGTGATTGAAAGACCTCTCAACTTCAAGCATCACAGATCACTGAATGGGCAAGCTGTAATTTTCCACTATGGAATGTTCTTTGCAATCTTATTCCTTAATCTAGTGTAGTCCAAAGAGGAAAGAGCTGTTGCCTATGGTACATGAGCTTTCTCTAGTTACTTTCCAAATTGAGAAGGGATTGTATTGCCCTCTGGTGGGAGAAAAAAATCACAGGAGCAGGAAGGCTGCAAAATTAAAACTACGAAGATACCCTGCTGTTCTGCATTCTTATTGCTTGCACAGTGTTAAAATGTTTCCCAGTTTAATAGCATCGCCCTAGTTATAGATTTGGATTTATTACTCAGCCCGGCAATGACCTGTCAGAGCGATAGAGTGCTCTCCTGTCTGTGCCACCTCTTCAGGAAGGAGCTATATTTCTTTTCATTCAATATTTAGCTCTTGCATACTCCCACAGTGCTGGAAGGAGATAGTAGATAGGTGTAGGAAAGGCTGTTTCTTGACATCTAAGATCGTACAGTCACCTTGAGATGGACACCTGCTCTTGTTGTGTGTGGACTACATTTGGGACAGGGTCGGCACACTGCACATTCTTAACATGGTATATTTTTGGTAGTAAATGACCACTGCCTGACTGACCCAGCTCCCTGGAAAGTGGGCAGTGCTGTTGGGTCTCTGAATTCATGATTCCACATGGCACATTACTGTGTGGCACCAGCATTGCACTTGGTGTTGCCAGAGAGCAGTCTACTGAGTGCGTTGTAACAAGCAGTAGGGCAGATATCTCGAGAGGATGGTGTTCATTGCTGTCTTGAAATTGCACAGTGGATTAGGCTTTGCAATCATACATGAAATATACTGCTGCCACAAAGTAAACCCTTTGCTTCTATTCTGAAGGGTCATCAGCTGAAAATTCCATATTGCTCCTGTAGCTCAGAGTTTCTATTAAGCAGCTTTTTACCCAAGAAAATGGAAAAACAGTGGTAAGAGAAATATTGTGAACTGAAGCTTTCCAGAAGGGAGTACTGCAAATCCCATTCCTAGATGGATATAAAAGATGCAATAGGAAGGATTTAAGAAAGCAGCTTTTTGTCAGGGACCTTTGAATATCCAGTGGTGTTTACCAGCATCATTTTCTGACTAGCTTCTTTTCAGGAAAAAAAAGAAAAAAACTATGATGTTTGATAAGTGTTATTTTTCTTAGCCACAAGGAACTAGATGCAATGGCCAAGTGCCAGCATTTTGTTTTGTCCTCAACTGAAAATATCTTTCTAAAAGTCCCTTAGAACTAGAGAATAATAAAAATAATCTTCATCCTAAAGCTGGAGAGAAAGTGTGGATATGAATGAAAATTCTTTCCAAGCAAAACCGTGAGAGCTGTTCTGAATGCTGATGTCGGTAGTTTGTACAGAGGGTTCTTGGGTGTTTTTCCACCTCATTTTCACACGTGGCTGTTACCCACACAGAACTTGAAGCGTGTGGCTGAGGTGTGGATGGATGAATATGCAGAGTACATATACCAGCGCAGACCAGAGTACCGGCATCTTTCTGCAGGAGACGTTGCAGCTCAGAAGGAACTTCGCAACAACCTCAACTGCAAGAGCTTCAAGTGGTTCATGAATGAGGTCGCGTGGGACTTGCCGAAGTTTTACCCACCAGTGGAGCCTCCAGCAGCTGCGTGGGGAGAGGCAAGTTTGTGCTCTGAAATTTGCTGTGGGCAAACAGGCTGGGGTTTGATTCGTTAAACTTGCCTTACCGCTGCACTCCAGTACCAGTTTGCTGTGAGTAAGGTGGGCAAGCAAGTACCTAGAGATCCTGCTCAATAAGTTTCAAAGGCTGTAACTCCTCTACCATTATATTGGCCTGACCAAAGCAGGTAGTTGGGCAGATATTTCTATAAGTGGAGAGACTTGGCTTGTTCTGCATGTTGTGTATTTAGTAGAAGGCAGAACATACCAACAGGCACGACTAGGGAAAGGCAGCAGCTCAGCAGTAGTCAGAAAGTTGTTTTTCCAAAGGGCTATGCAACTGTTGAGCTAATCTGCTCCTTAGCTTTCCCATCTGAAAGCCAGGAAAACCATCCCTGTTTTTGTAAATCAGCTGTGTTCTGGGAGAAGAATCACCTCAGGAATGAGGTGGTGTATTGTTACAGACAAGAAGATCATGGGCTCTGCTAATTGGTTTTGCTCTGTCCTGAAGGTTGTTGTACAGCTGGCAGTGGGTCCCATTTTGAGTTCCTGTGCTTTCTGCTAGCTGTTATCTGCCAGCTCAGCTATGCAGCTAAGAGAGGAATCTAAAAACTGTTTTCATACGGATAGTGCCACTATTTCAGGCAGTTTAGGACTTATTTTCTGTCACTTAGTATAAGTGTAGGAGGTTCAGTGACTAATTTACTCTTTCAGATACGCAATGTAGGAACCGGACTGTGTGTGGATACTAAGCATGGAGTCCTGGGATCCCCACTGAGGCTGGAAAACTGTGTGAAGGACAGAGGAGAGGCAGCATGGAACAACGTGCAGGTAACAGTCCCTCTGATAAATCATCGGCCCCTAAATAACTTTGAGAGGGAGAAACTACAAGAAAAAAAAGGTTGAGAAGGAAGGCCATTGCAAAACTCTGTCAGGTGAAGAGAGGGTGCTGAGCACCTGAAGGCTCATGTGCCAATTACACCTGATGGGCTTGTAGCAGTATGTGACTTGTGCTTGTGGCAGGGTCTGGAGCCTGGCAGACTTTGTGCAGAGCTTTTACCTTCACTTTGAAGTTCTCAGAGCAAACAAAAGAAAGCACAGGAAAACAATATGCCAAAATAATAAACCAGTAACAAGGCAGCTGTAATATGTAACAAAGTGAATATTAACTTCAAAGGCTGTGCTGAAAGAAGTGATAGAGGAGCATCATGCATATTAATGAACCTGCAGGAGCATTCAATAACCGCTTACTATCATCCTTCTGACAGGAGGCAAATGCATTATAAACACCCAACCATTGCTAGAAAGAGATGAAACCAGCCAGGCTATAGATTCACCCTCTCAACATACAAGGTGTCAGAAATGACAGCTTTATTGTAACAGAAGGGAGGGAAATATTAGTTTGCCTAAACTGTAGCAGCTGAGCTGAGGAAAGATCAAGAAAACAATGGCTCTACTACAGAACCGTGCATAACTCCTGGAGGGAATGGCTTCAGCAGGAGGAGACAGAGGGTTGTTGCGTATCAGTTTTGATGCATGAAAACTAGAAACAAAACCAATCTACTCAGGCACAGTCCAAAACTAAGCCTCTGTTGTGTCAGGAGGATCTTGAACAATTAGTGTCAGCTTATGTTTTGGAGGAGGATGTGTTTTGAACCTCTCTCTGTAGCTTTGAGTCAAATTAATTCTGATAATTTTTCTTACAAGGGAGTTTAAAATAGAGGCAGGAACAAAGTAGCTTCTTTGTGCAAAAGGTTTTGGCTACGCTGTCTCAAATAGTAGCACCTTGCTCCTTACTGCCCCCTGACATATCTCTGAGGAGAGGACCGTTCCTCCACCTGGCTTCCAAAATATCCCGGATATTTATAACAGAACAGCCCTTCCCCCCTCGGGGACTGAGAGGGAAGCGTGCTGGCTGGTAGCCCTGCAGAACTGCCTTGACTGGTGCTGATCACTGAGGACACTTGCACCCTTGACAGAGATGCTGTTCTTATCAATGCAGAAAGCAAAAGCTTGACACCAGTGCCTGCCTTTAAACAAGTTTACCTTTTGTTGGGTTTAGTCCTGTGATGTGTAAAACATCATAAACTAAGCCATGATCGTCAGGCTGAAGATGCAGCGAGACAGCTCTGCCTCAAGCCACGGCCAAAGCAAATGCCTGGGAGACCTGGCAAGGAGCAGAGATACACGAGGTGGTACTTCCACCAGTTCTTCTCCTGTGGTCCAACCCTGTGGCTCAGGAATTTCCAGGCCACGTGTGCTGGCATCCAGCAGCTTTCATCGAGGCCACAGCACTGCCAGACATAGGTTGTGCCTAGTTACTTGAGCTGAAACCCTTTCTCGTCTTCCCTGTACTGCCCCTGCTTTCATTTCTCCCAAAAGTGTTGAGAGATTGTTCCAGGGCCAGGAAGTGCTGCCCTGGTGTTTGCCTTTCTGACACTCCCGTGGAGTAGGGTGGGGAGCTGTGGGACAAGCTGTTCACAAGGTGACTGCAGGTTGCCTGTGCAGGCTCGGGTGTTTACTGCCAGCATTAACTCTGAGCTCCTGTAGCTCTCTGCATTTTTTTTGCTAGCTGTGAAGTGCTGTAATTGGTCAGCTGCTCACTTAATCCGTGATGTATGTCTGCATTGCAGAGACATTCAAGGCTGCTATTAGTACCCAGGCTAACCAGCGTGGCTGTGTGCAGCAGCACAGTCCCGTTCAGCGTGCTGTGTGGCAGTCCGTGGGATAGCTCTTACAGACTCCCCGAGTCAGCAGGCCCTGTCCCCAGAGGTGCAAGTAGTTTTTTCTCCAGAAGATGCTGTCCTTTCCCTGAAGCCATCCCCACCCTGTGGGCAGTCATTCTGGGGGTCAAAGCACTGTGCCCATTACCAGCCATCCTGAGGGTCCTGTTTGTCCTGGCAGGTATTCACTTTCAGCTGGAGAGAAGACATCCGTCCTGGGGACCCTCAGCATACCAAGAAGTTTTGTTTTGATGCCATTTCCCACAGCAGCCCCGTGACCCTCTATGACTGTCATGGAATGAAGGGGAACCAGCTCTGGAGATACCGAAAAGTGAGTCTCTGTGTGTGTGTGCACACGTGCGTGTGCTCATATAAGGTGTCACATTGCCCGTAGGCACTTACATTTCCTTCAAGTATCACCACTCATGTTTTATTCCTCTGTTTGTGTAGCTGTGGCAAGAGAATCTGTGAACAGTCTGTTGTCATTGTGCCATTAATTACTCTTGATTAGAAAGAGATGACTCCCCTCTTCCGCTGGTTAGAAATGCTGATGACTGCTTCTCTGGAGCTTGCTGAATGGAAAGACAATCTCCTTGCAGTCCTTTCCACAGCTGGCACTGAGGTGACGCAACACCCTTGCAAAACCTGTTTGCAGAGAGGTGTGTTGTGTTTATTGGTCTGCTCTGAGTACTGAAAGATAGGCCAAAAGTAGATAAGGATTTATTTATCCTCCTACTAAACAACGCTTTTGTGGGCAACAGGTGAATTCTTCACAGAATATCCTGTCCCTGGTCCTTGCAATCTGCATTCGCTGTGCAGTGACTGTAGCAGGATGTAACCTCGTAGGCTGGAGAACCTGGCTTCAGACCTCACTTTTGAGCTTCCCAGTGCAGATGTAGGATTGGGCTAATATTGTTGCAAGGGGCAGGAATGGACCCTTGCACTTGCCAACCGGTGAAGTGTGGAACAACTTCAGATACATCCAAGTGACAAAACAACTTGCCTTGGGTTTTAAGACTCCTTTCTGTTGGTTTTCAGCTTTGCTTTTCTGCGTAGCAACCTCACATCAAATTTCTCTTCTCCAGGACAAGACCCTCTACCATCCAGTAAGCAGCAGCTGTATGGACTGCAGTGAGAGTGACCGAAAGATCTTTATGAATAGCTGCAATCCTTCTTCTCCAACACAGCAGTGGATATTTGAACATACAAACTCAACTGTCTTGGAAAAATTTAACAGAAATCTTGATCTTTAAAAGACTGAGAATATATATATATATATTTTACAATTATAGTTTTTACTGGGGAGGTTTACAAGAAATTTTTTTAAGAATAATTTTTTTTAAACAGTTAATGAAGGTAAAAGGGAGAATCTCAGGAGAAGGTTAACCAGCAGGCCAGTCTTTATTGTGAAGATGCTGCATCCTTCTCTTCTGGGAATGGTGGAATTTTAAAGGCTTTGCTAGAGCCACTTCTGCGCTGAGACTGGAACAGAAACTCTGTTTTCAGGGGAGTCTGAATGTGATTCAAACTGCTTTTTTTTTCCTTTCTTTTGTTACTGTTTTATTTCCCACCTGGGTCTGGTCTTAAATGATTTTGTTTTCCAGGACCTTCTGTAGCTGCTATACCACCCATTGAAGCATTCCCACGTAGGTGCTTTATCTTCCAAAAGTCAATCTAAGTAAAATCTTGAAAACAAATGTTAATCTTTCAATGTCATAGCGTCAAAAAAAAAAGCCAGCAAAATGTGAGATGAGATTTATTTTTTTCTTTTGCCCTAAGCCAAAATATATTTCAAACAGGTTGAGTATTATTACTTTCCAAATTATAGATCTAATAAAGGAATGAACTGTAGTGGAAGTGCAGCCAAGTGTTGGGAATATCGCTGTAGTCATTAGCAATGAGGAATCTGGGTTTCTGGTCCATTCACTTTGCAGTCAGTTTGTCACTCGCTGTTGAATCTTCAAGGTGAAAGATTAGCAAAGGATTGTTAAGTAAGCATGGTTCTTACAGGTGAAGATTTTTTGCCAAGAGCCTTTGGATATCAGGTTCCAAATTTGCCTTTTATTCAGAATTGTTTTATCACAGACACACCTAGTGTTTCTCAGAAGGAAGCAACTTCCATTTTTCCTTTAGAGGTTTGAAGTCTAACTTAATTCACATTTGGTGTGAGCAGATTAATTCAGGATAATTAAGTCAGGGCTGAGAATAGCCATTGGTCTTCATCCATTTGTTCTTCAGTCTGTAGTTTGTTGCAGTCATGAGTTCTGTGGTCGGTAGTGTTCTAAGCTTGTGGGAATGTGCTATTAATCTCTCCTCTTTTACCAACATCCACAGCACTGCACGATTTACTGTGACTGGAAATCTGTTTCCTTAAGCAGAGATGTGGGATCGATGGGCCCATTCCACTGGTATCCTGTCCTTTGCGTAGTCAGTCAGGAGTGCAAAGTATTTCCCTTCTGGTTTGGCTGCAGGATCTGCCAAACACTGAACCAGGATTGTCTCATCCCAGGAGCTGGAAAAAAGTACTGACACTAAAGGATGAAGAGAGGCCCATTGATTTCAAGTCTGTCTGAAGCAAGTGTTTAAAAAACACCACACTGGTTTAAAATGTTGTTGCAAAAAACAGATTTACTGATTCAGCTGACTTAGTCATATACTGAAGGCAGCAGTGGCGTTTTTCTAGTTAAAGCTGTGAATGGAGTGGAGTTAGCCTTTGTAAAGATGTAAATCAATAAAACCAGCCCTTTTCCATTAACTGCCCAGTTCCACAGTTTGTCCAACTGCCCATGCAGGAATGTTGCAAGAGTAGGTAGTGTACAGCCAGCTCTGGGAGTGAAAGGCTGAAACACTCAGGGTAGGAGCAGGGCACCCCTCTGGAACTCTTTATGAGTGCAGTTAATGGACTTCCCTTCCTTGGAGAGGCAGGGAAGTTCTCTTTTGGGGTGGTGTTCTCATGTGAAGGCATGAAGATTTTTGCCTGACGTCAGGAAACAAGCAGGCTGGCTCCCTCTGCAAAGCACCTGAAGTAAGAAGCCCTTTCTGATATTGCCAATCATAGGATCATTGCCTGTGTTTGAGATGTCCTTGAGGCCATGTAGTGCTGTGTCTATCAACTGGGAACAAACTAGGACACAACTATCTGCCTCTCAAGTCTGATGTGTTGATGATGAGGCTCAAAATCATTTCCATCTCTTTCATCCTCCCAGCTGAGACCACGTCAGACCTCTTCTGCCAACTTACCTGGCCCATGCAGTCACGAAGCAAGGGAGACACGGGCACTGCATTGCAGCTGGGGCCAGGCTTGCCAAGTATGTTGGTGTCTGTAACTTTCGGGAGTGAAGAAAGAAAGCAAGCTCTGGGCTTTCCTTTTAACAGTTTTGCAGCAGTATTGCTATGGCAGTGAGACCAGTGTCACACAGAATTGACATCTTGTGTTCTCGGTAACGACAATACGTCTTGTCATTAGGATCCCTTTTCATTTCTATGGGAGACAGAGCTGTCTTCCAGTGCTTTGTGTCTGCCTGTTGCTCTCCTTTGGTTATTAATGCTCTCATTAGTCTAGTAGTGCTGACTGTGGATCACTAGGTGGCCTGACTAGATGTCTTTATGAATGTTTTAATACCTGTGGAACAAGAAGCTGTTTGTCCAGGAACAGTGCTAGCTTTTTATAATTGGGAAACAAACGGTTAATTATGTAAATGGACTGTGGGTCATTCTGCTTGCAGCTTGCAACTTTGTGTGTCTTAGTTTTCTCACCGGAGGATTAGCTTCTGTTTCGAAACTGCATGGCTTGCTTTGTACTTGGGCTCACCTTGTGGACAGAGTTCCTCGCTGCTTGGCTTGCTGGACGCTTGCTTGAGAGAGAACTGCAGTAACGAACCGCTCTTTTACCACTTAGTGATCTTAATTTGGAGAGAAAGGACAACTCTTAGCAGTTTGCACCAAAAGATGAAGTCATTGTTGAGGCAGTTCCTGTTTAAAAACCACCCACCAGTACATGGAAACTGGAGCTTTAGTGTGAGTGAGTGGTCCTGCTGGGTCCTTCTCAGTACGGTTGATCTAATCTGTTTTCTGAAGGTTTGGGATCTGAGTGTGATAAATGCCCCACAAATTCTGTGCACTTCTGACTGGCTCGCTGGACTTTGAGCTATTAATTTATTTACATCAATTATACTTTTCAATACCCTAGAGGCTTTGCTGACTAATGAGAAGACTTAATATAGCCAACCATCCACCAATTGAGAAATAGAAGCTGTATTTCATCATCTACAACTTTAATTGAGCCTTTGCTGGGCAATCTGGGTAATTATTCCAATTACTCTTGGTTATTTGTAAGCAAAATTGCTGAAGCCTGAATACATAAGCAAATCTTCACATCTGCATGCAAGGCAAGATTGGAAAATAAATACCAGTGATTATCTAATGCAAAATAAATATTTTCATATTTTGTTCCCCAAAGTATTCAAACGCCCCTCTCTTGGTGGCTGCATAAATTCTGCTGCTTTTAAGTATGAATCCCAGACAACAGGGGGATCCCTGGATGTGTGTTATGTCTCATAATGATGCTTTGATTTGTTCTTGAAGCTGTTGTTGATTTATACTGGTGCTAATCTCCAACACCTACAAACAGAGTAATAGGTTTGGGGCTCTTATGTGTGCTTAACTTTCTTTTCCACACCATAGTAGAAGAGTGCGAGCCTTGGTGAAAGAGGAATACAGCATCATTAAAATAAAGATGTGCCTTTTTAAATGTAAATGTACAGCAAATGCTTAAACTTGAACCATTTCCTAGTGCCTTGCTGGACAAGAGGGGAAGGGGTTGGGAGATAAGGGTGTAAGAGAAAGCCTGACTCATGCTGTGTTTGTGTGCGTTTTTTAAAGTGTCTGACTTTAAGTGCAAAATTTTTGTGAAGGGCAGTAATTCAGAAGCTCCTGGGTTTCCTCTGTTAAATTGATATCATTAATGAGTGAACAAGGGGCAAGGTCACTCCCAATAGGAAGACCTGGAAAGGAGGGCAGCTTCCTCTTGGTATGCTGCAACAGCTACAGCTTAGACCAGAGGATGTCTTGGTTAGCTGCTGGATGTTCACCTCGTGGTGAAGGCTCCTCCATTTGACCGGCATGCAAAATCCTACATTTTATTTTCTAAGTATCCAAGTCAGAAATCATAAATAGACCCAAAGGCACAGAATATCTGTAGCAGAAGTGTCTTTAAGAAAGTCAATGCCTTTCATCACTGGGAAACTTTTAAAGGTGTGTTCAGATCTCTAATACAGAAGTAGCAAGAAAGCGATTTCTCAGTTTAACTTCCTTTCTGGATTGTTTTACAGTAGTCTATGCACAGAGCTTTGCTTTCCTTTATTGGAGAGTTCAGTCAGCAATCACACTTCCTCCCTGCTGCACTGAAACATCAATGTAGTGCAAGTCAAACAGGCATCACCAGCAGCCAGCACTGCAAGGACACGGTGCTCTCTTCGCTACTGTGGGATCATTACAGGAGCTATGCTGGCTCAAATCACCAAGGGGAGAGGAGAGGCATCTCCTAAAAGTCACACTGGGCAATCATGCAACTGCTGGGTAAAAAGGGAGAAGTTTTTATTTTAAATTATCTTTCAAGATATGAACAGACTGATTTTGACTGGAGAGAACAGACAGCCTCTAGCAGTCAGCCTGTCATGCTTTCAGTTAAAAGAGCCCTGCTAAAACTGCATGAAACAGTCTGGCTCTGCTAGCACAAGGGATTCAGGTGTACCTTGCATCCCACATCCAGCTACTGTGGTTCACATTCCTACTCACCTGGTATATTTCTAACCACTTGCAACAGAGGGGCCTGGTGGTGCCTGTTGGTCCTTATCTAACAAGCAAGCAGCAATCTAGGTTTCCACCATTGCCAGAACGCTGAGTAACATTAGGTTAACATTAAAGTCTGCAGGGGTAGGATTACAAGGTCTTTCAGAGGATACGTAGCAGAATGGGAGCTGTCTGAGGACTCCAGTCTACTTGATTTTAAGCAGGGAAAGTCTGTGTGCTGAAGTTTCCCAACCTGTGTAAGATTTAGCTTGAAGTGCTTTATTTGCTGAACTAATGAGTGTTGAGGCTGTATTTTAAAGCCAGCTGCGAGTCCTCGCCTGGTTCAAGTGGTGGGGAGAGATGCAATGGATGGAGAGTGGGAAAGCCGAGATCTGAAATTTCCATCAGCATTCAGTGCACAGTTGTCACTTCATTTCATATTCCTCATTAACCAGTCCAATTGATTTATTCACATGATAAATTTAAAGTGTAAATCACTTCCTTCTCTGGTAGTGTCACACTTAAACTTGGAGATCTGTGTATGAAACTAGGCAATGATAGATTATGGGAATCCTGTGTCTGTTGTTTGACTCTGCTTCTGCCAGCTGACTTTGCTCCTTTAATCACTGCATTTGAGCTTTCTTGATGCTTCTGTATGACCCAAAAGGCTTCAGTGATTCCAGCAAATGTGAGGGATTTGGGAGTTTTATATAAAGCTACTGGATCCATCTTAAATCTACTAGTTCAACTAAGTAAAAAGTCCTGATCCCTATTAGTGAGCAACCAAATGTGAACTTCAACCATAAAACAAGATAAAAAATTATCAAGCTAATAGACTGAAATGTTAGCCCTTGTGATAACAATAATAGCTTTAGCCTCTAGGGTGGAGAAGAGGATTGGCTGCAAAATGCATTCTCCAGGATCTTGGTGATAAGGTCTAAGTTTGTTTATTCCTTGTACTGCATGCATTTTATCTGTAAAACTGGATGGTGCCTCTTGAATCAGTGTATATTTATTTCTGTGCGTATTAGGACCAACAGCCTAATATCTGGGGGTGGTAAAGGACTTGTAGCACTTTAATGTAGTAGCTTTCATAAACTGGGAATCATTGATAGAATGCCTAGTGTTTTTAAAGTTGAATGGACTTCCTTTTATAATATATTTAAAATAAATTTTTAATGTGTTTTCTGAAACTGTGTATGCAGAAATGACTGTCCCTGCCTATTTTGCTCCAGTGATTGATTTCCCTTCTTTCTACTTCTTACGAGAATAAGCTTACTTACCCTGGGCTGGTGTTTCCTCAGCATAGGCTTCCTGCCACGTCATGCACTGCTCGCCTCCAGCCCCCTTGAGAAACATCCTTCTTAGCTGCCCTTTAAATATTCTGGGTATAAACTGCAGGATTTACTGTGTCCATGCACGAGCAGCCAACAAGCTCATGCCTGAGCACCGTGGCAGGTTCAGGCAGCTGGGGACTGCAGAGATGGCCTTGAGATTAAACCTTAGAACCGCCCAAGCCCACACGGAACTACCTTTTCCTGCACGTTGAGGGACCTTGGCATTGCACAACTAATGCCCAGCTCAGGGCAGGATAAAGCTGTCACTGTCCTTTCTCTGCATGTCTGCCCTGAGAGCAATTGCTGGTGCATCCATCCTACACTTTGATTTTCAGGGGACAGCTTTTACCAGCTTGCTGCCCCTTCTGTGTTCTTTGTGTGGGGAGAGCAGTCTTTCAGCCCAAGACAAGGTAAGCTCGTAGGCATTGCTCATGGCCCTGCTTCATGTTCTCATTTAGAGTCCTCAGCACTTTCTAGTGTCAGCACTGCACTTCTTTTGTGGCCTTTCCAACACTCCTTTTAACTCCATGGGGTGAAAAACAGTGAAATAAACAGATGGGAGGTAAACAACAGCATGTGTGAAAATCGCATTTGTAGAGTAAGGGAAAGGCTCACTCTTGGGGGACCAGCAGACAACTGCAAGGCTTGCTCCTGAGGGAAGACTGTGCTGTAATTCTTGGCCACAGGAACATTTCCCAAAGCAAGTATGTGCCAAAAGCTGTGACGTTTCAAGCATTTTAGCAGGTTCAATTTGTGCCACGCTGAAAATGCTGAGGAGAGTGGAAGCCTGGCGGAAGGCGCTAGGACAGAGTCTCCATTGCCCATAAGGTACAGAAAATGAACATGGTCTGATTTCTGATTAAAAAAAAGGGGGAGGCAGGGGGCTTCTTCGCAGGACAGCTTTGGCAGCACAGATCTTTTGGAGAGCGGCATTTCTGCCCCAAGAATGCCGAATGGCTCCATTAAAACAGTCAGTTCCAGATGACAGCTACATCGCAGCCCTGTCTTTAGAGGGTAGTGCTGCTCCTGCTAAGATTTAAAGGCCTGTGCAGGTTCCCCCAATTTGATTAGAGGGCTGCCTTGGATGGGCAGGCTATTACAGCTGCAAAGGCACTAAAGCTGCCTGGGTGCTGATGGGTTTATGAAACATTGTTTCTCACTTCACTGCAGCTCCCACAAAGAATTATGAGATCAGGTTAGTGATAGATAGCTAATAAAGAATGTCTCTATGAAGCAGTTTATTTCACAGCAAACTTGTTCCGGACTAGCAGACTGTGAAATTTTGATGTTCCCGTGAGGATAAATATGCTGAAATAAACTGCAGTTATGTGAACACCTTCATGTGCTTTTCTTCAAAAGACTGGAGAAAAGGTGTCACTGTGTTAGCCTGAGCTGGAGGTACTTAGCATGGAATTAGCAATTAGTGACAAAAGCAGGGTGGTTTCTCCCTATAGTAGGCATTGAAAAACAGCTTAAAATCTTTCCGTTTGCAGCCAAAGATGAAATACAATCTGATGGTCAGTACCAACCTGCTCTGGCACTGATGGTGCCTGTTTCTCCAGCTGCTCCCAGCCTCCCTTGGAATAGTCCAGGGAGCACCTACAGAATCTCCTCCTCACCGGGACAAGAGGAAGTCCTTCCTGTTACAATCATGTTCCTTTTTATCAGCTTGCTTACTGCTGTTAATCATCTGTCTCTACACTGTGCTTTCAGCTTCCCAAAAGTCATTATGCAACATTTTGTCAGCCTGTCGTTTGATTTTTATTTGTAATGTTAACCTAGAAAGGAGTTTGGGAGGTCTGAGATCACTGTCAGCCTTTTGGTGTTTTCCCTTTCCCAAAAATAAGGGAATATCTGTGGGGTTTGTCAGGTGGGTATTACTTAGGCAGGCAGATCCCAGGCAATGTGGCCAAGGGCTTTTGTAAGCCACAGCAACTTGCTTTTTTAAATCTCTGCTCTTCGCTAACTGCTTCTTTCCCTCACCTTCCTGCTGGAGCCATCAACCAACTCCTGGGAGTAGTGTCCCCAAGGGGAGTGCACTGTGGTCCTCTGGCAGTTCCATGGACAAACAGGAATTGCCTGAGTGCACCAACAATAAAAACTAGGAGGCAGAACTGTTGACGACCCTGCCCTCCAGGTTTATTGAGACATGAATGGTTTGCAAGGAGTGCCTGGAAGATGCATATTTTGGCATTTCTCTGCCTTCTTGTGGGGAGCAGGAGGAGCAGGTTGCAGGATGCCTGTGTTTGTGTGACGGAGGAGCAGGCTGGTCTGATAACCACGGGCTATGAGGAGCCGCTTGCGATGGTGTTTCGTGTGTGATTCAGCACAGCTCATCCCATGCTAACACACACTGTTCCACGTGTGGGATTTCAAGCTTTGAAGTAATTCTGGTCTATAGACCCTTTCTTGTGTTCGTGCCAAAAAGTCTTTTCTTCAGGAAGCTGAAATCTTTTTCCAGTTACAGCTGCCCACACACCTCTGACACCACCATGTGCTGACTGGCGTTACAGAGGTGACAGCGCTTCCAGAAGCAACATTCTTTTCTCTACAGATTAGTACAAATTTTGTTCTTCCTCTCTATTTTACCTGTTATTTTATTTTAACTTCTTTTCTGAAGATGAAAGAAATCCAAAGCTTCACATCAGCTCCAGCACTTCACCTCACAGTGCTTTGGGAAGCTCTGTCCCAGGTCCAGTCTTTTCACTATCCCTGCCTTGTAACTAGTGACAAATCCCACTTCTATGGTAACACTTCGGCCAGGAATATCTCCCGCTGGGACATCAGGAGACGGGGGTGATGCTGGAGGTGTCCACGCGGGTTTGTGCCGGCGGCAATCGGGCAGGCTCGCCCTCTCAGCGAGGTGAGGCGTTGGCTTGTGGGTGAGGCTGCGGTTCCCGAGCGGCGGACAGCCCGGCAGACCTGGGGTCGCTCCGCAGCCGGAGAAGGTAGAGGCGGGTCCCCCCAGGGAGAGGGAGGGGTGGCGGCAGCCACTGCAGCCCCCTCCTGCCCGCATTCCCTCTCCCCGCCGCCTCCCGGCTGACCTGAGAGCAGACAGACTGCTCATCTCGCCAATAGGCGCGCAGCGCGGCGCCGCCAAGCCCCGCCCATGCGCCGAGTTGTCCAACCAGCAGCCTGCTGCAGGCGCTACGGGGCGGGACTTCCGTTGCCGGTGTGAGGCGGGTTTGTGTGTGTGCGAGAGGCTGAGCCAAGTCCCGCCTCTTAAACCGCACCGCCCAACCAGCGCCCCGCCTGCAGGCGGTTAGGGGCGGGACTTCCGCTGTTGGGGAGGCGGTTTTGTGTGCGCGAGCGGCGCGCGCGGGGTCCCGGCTCCCCTGCGGGCGGCGGTGACGGCGACGCTTGGGGACCCCGGCCGGGCTCCGCGGCCTCTTGCGCCGGCACGGAGCGGGGGTCGCCCCGGGAGGGGAGCCGTGCAGGCAGCGGGGGGCCCCCCGCGAGGGCGGCGGGGTCCCCCCTAGGGCGCGGGGCGGCGCGGCCCCGGTTGCGCGGCGCTGGGCCCCCCGGGTGGGGCGCGGGGCGGGCGGGTGGGCGATGAATGGTTTCAGCACGGAGGAGGACAGCCGGGACGGGCCTCCCGCCGCGCCCTGCTACGGACAGAGCTGCTGCCTCATCGACGACGGCGACCGCTGCGTGCGCCCCGCCGGCAACGCGTCCTTCAGCAAACGCATCCAGAAGAGCATCTCGCAGAAGAAGCTCAAGCTGGACATCGACAAAAGCGTGAGTGGCGGCCTCGCACTGAGCCCCGGGGCAGCGGCCGCGCGCGACATCGCTCCGCCGCACTGCGGGGCCGGCGCTGCTCTGCGCGCGGCGAGACGAGCTCACCGGGATAAGGGGCTGCTTCTGATGCCGGTGAGCCCGGTTTCCCAGTATGGGGCTGCTTCAGTGCCCGGCGAGACGAGCTTTCCAGAATGGAGGGACTCCTAGCGAGTCGATATTCCCGGGATGGAAAGTCTACTGCAGCACCCGGCGAGCCCGGCTTCCCGGGATGGGGGGGGCTGTTCCTGCTCCTGGCGAGCGGAGCTTCCCGGGATGAGGGCTTCCTGCGGTAAGAGGCTGCTCTGTGCCCGGCGAGCCGAGATTTTCGCGGTGAGGGGCTCACTGAACCCTCGCTCGCTGTGGGAGCAGAGGGCTTTCCCGTGGGAGCTCGGTGCCTCGGCACTGTGTTTTCCCATAGTGTTGCTGTAGTGGGCCAGGAGAAGAGCGTGGCTGAGTAGAGGCACTGGTTGTTTCTTGAGACTCCACAAAGCAACACCAAAACCGTGTTTGGGAGGAGAGCTCTGATGCGGCAGGGAGCAGGTGATGTTCAGGGGGAGCAAAGGAGCGAACTGGCTTTGCTTCGGAGGCGATATTGCCGTTTTAATTTCAGTTTCACATTGAAAACCACTGATGCTGCTGAGCGAAAACAACACTATAGGTTGTTATTTCACTTAGACATCACTGACGTTACTTTTTTAATTAGTAAAGATTGGTATGCTAGCGTAAAGCAGATTACTTGAAGATGAACTCTTGCATCTAACTCGAAGCATGAGGCTTGCAGCCTCTCCAGCAGGGCATTTGAGAGCGTGTTCGCTGCTCGGCACTGCGCAGCCCGGTTTGCTGCTGACCGTTTAATGACATTAAGTGACAGCTGTCAGCTCAAGATAGAAACAGGACGTTTGCCCAGTAGAGAAATTAGATGTAACAGAGCCAGCCGGGCATGATTACAGCAGGAATTTCTCAGAAGTGACTCAGATAACAGAAGTCTGCTCCGCATGCTTTCCTTACCTGATCTTTAAAGATTAAAATCATCAAAAACAACAAAAAAAGTGAAGTTTTGAGTCTGTTTGGCAGCTTCCCCAGTTGGTGAGGTGCCTTTTGCACATCATGTCGTGGGAAGAGAGTGATTCAATTTGAAATATAATTAAAATACAGAGTATTCCTCCTGGTCGTGGTCCTCAGCAGGTTTCTCTAGTGGGGCATTCACTTCTTTCATTTTAGAAGTGATTCTTTGTTGCCATATGAAGGGCTTTAGAAATAAAAAGAGGAAATCGGACCAGTGTTCTCAAAATGAAGGGAAAATACGAAGTGGGCTGCAAGATGTCAGTTCAAATGTAAGGTGTCTGTGTCATCTGAAGACATTTTTGCTTACAGGTACCAAATAGTTGTTTTCATTTGTGGATCTTTTTTTTCTGTATACATTTATTCTAGTGGCAGGCTAAGCTATAGGTTTAATTGAGGTAATTAGCCAACTTTGATTTTTTTATCTAGATTTTGAAACACTTGCATTAATAATCTCATGTACTGTTTAAATCAGGATGTTTACAAGAGTGGGACAGAATAATGCTTTTCCTTTTTACTAAGCAACTGCTCCTCCTCCAGACAACTGCCTGTTTTTTTCTGACTTACGATTGCAACCATAAAAGAGAAATATATTGTCTGCAGGAGTTCAGGTTCAACTGGAACTCAAGTCCTTCATTTTCCTTGCCTTTAGTCTTTGTAATGTAAATCATCTCTTGCTCAAGAGTACAATATCAGGCCTGGGGTTTAAGATTAGAAATTCCTTAATGTCTTGAGGCAGTCGGTTGTGCCGGTCCTGAGGGATGCTCTCTCGAACACTGGTGTCTGAGATGCTGTTTCTACACTACCTGTTTTGATTGCTTTTTCACCACTTCTGGTTCTTAGGTGAGACATCTCTATATTTGTGATTTTCACAAGAACTTCATTCAAAGTGTCCGAAACAAAAGAAAGAGGAAAACAAGTGATGATGGAGGTGACTCTCCTGAGCATGAAACAGATGTCCCAGAGGTTAGTAGGTGTTGAGCGGGTATAGGATGCTTTACCAGTTTTGAGCATGTTGAATTTTGACTTTGATGTTTTCCAGTAGGGAAATATTTACATTTTAAATTGCAGCTCCACTGAATCTGCTCTGGAGTTACTCTCATTTTTCAGGAAGACTTCTTTTCTGACGTGTAATATCCTCATTTTCTTCTTCATCCTCATATGCGTTCTTTGCCCATGTAAAGTTTCCTATAAAAAGAGATACGATAAGGTAACTGCAGACCTTCATGTATGCACTGCTTCCAAACAGAGAGCTGTTAAAACAGTGTTTGATGCTATTTCTTTTTTAAAGGTAGAAGGAAGTTATTTTCAGTGGTGACTGTGTCTCTGATATGGTTCTTTATAACCTAGCAGGCCTCATTTTGCAAATACGCTAGAGAATCAGTCTCTCTGTTTCTGGGTATATGATATCCAGGAATTTTAAGCTTCTCCAGACTTTTGCAGGTATGGTATTTTTTATTTAGAACTACCTTCAAATAATTCATAATATCATTTTATTTTCAGGAAATAGACTTCTTTTTTTTTTTACTTTTTTTTTTTCCCTGTGCTGCAGAACTCTAGAATAATCTCTTCTCTGTGCCATTGTGTTCTGTATTTGCTTTGGTGATGTTTCTGCTGCTGTTGACACTGCAGAATTTGTGCAGAGGTGATGTTTGTGGAGGAGCTGAGCTCTGTCTGCCTCAGCAGAGCCCTCTGCTGGAAATGCCACCTGAATTGGCAAAAAGCATTTTATTTCTGAAAAAAAAAGCCAAGTATTGGTTTACCAGCAAAGCTATGTCCACACACCTCCTGTGTGGAGGTGTTGAAAGAATAGCAAGTTTTTGGTTTGTTTTCATTTTTGTTGTTTGTGTTTCAATTCTACAAGGTTCTCTGTCAAAACTTCCCCATACAGGATTTATGTTAATTGCCGGGGTGGTTGGTGAAGACCCAGCTGGCATCTAACAATATTAGTGCTGTAGAGCATTGCAGGGTGTTTGGTGATTAAAAACGGAAGGGTGCACATCACCTGGCTGAACGGGGAGCTCTGCAGGATGTCAATTTTAATGTCATTTTCTTCTTGGTTTTCAGCAGAGATTCCTTTTGTCTTTGAAACATGGAACTTTCCACATGATCTTAATCTTCCTGCTTGTAACCTCCCCTGCCACAACCCTTGCTTTTAAACCGTGCCTTTCCCATTGAAGTATTTGAATTTCATTTCTGTTCTGTCCCTGTTTTATGTCACAAGCCGTTTTTTTCTGTGCCTGCTAAATTGATAGTTCACTTGTGAGCTTTTTAAACCTTGTGGGAACAAAAGATTGCCCTTTGCTTTGAGGTTGCAGAGGTGTAATTGGGAGCAGAAATTGGCCAGCAATTCTGTTGGCTGCATGTGAACCAGAATAACATTTTGTATTTCTCTGAGGCTATTTTGGTCCTTTGGCATTAACAAATATAAAATATACTTAGATGTGTCAATAAGACAAGTCAGCGTAGTTCTAAATGTAGGCAAGGAGCAGTCCTGTTGAGGCAGAAATAGTTATTTTTAGACAACTCTATGTTTCTGCCTAATAGAAGCTAAAGGTAGTGTTCATCCCTTCTTCTCTGCATCACTTCCAGGTTGACTTGTTCCAGCTCCAAGTGAACACTCTACGACGTTACAAGAGACATTATAAGTTGCAGACTAGGCCTGGACTCAATAAGGCTCAACTAGCAGAAGTAAGTGCTGACAGAAATAATATACTCTCTGGTGTTAAAAACTTTTTACCTCCTCTGATGAAGTGCACGATTCTTGGACACTAATACCTGCAGTGATTCTCCTGCTAGAATGTACCGTGTGCTCTGCAAAAGGTTTCAGGGGATGATGCCAACAGAAAGCTGTGGGCTTTCTCTCACTTCAGACAGTCATGGAATGCATGGAAGCTGTCTCTTGAAAGCATGTTTTAGTAACCTGTTCCTCTCTGCTTCCTTTCCCTCCTTATTCATAGTCACAATCCATTTTCTTTAGGAAACAGAACCTACTTTCCAGTGGCCTGGGAGTTAGCTGAAGATGGCTGCTGTGCTGAAACTCAGACTTACACACTATTAGTCACATGCAGTGCCCCTGTTAGTTTTTCTTTCCTCACAGGCACTTGAACTGGTTGGAATTGCTTATTTTTAAAGGCAAAATCACTGTCTTCAGTTTCCTTATTTCCCTCCCTTGTCCTGATGTCTTATAATTCTGTATTAAGTCAATAAAAGACCCTTTCCTTGAGGGCCACTACTGCTGCTTTTTCACCACATGGAGTGTGTGTTAAGAAAGAACTCTTTAGAACTCTCTGTTATTTGGGCTTGTTGTGCTTGGTGCGCATCTGCTTGGCTCTCTTTCCTAACTTGAACTGTGAAGGCATTTTGTGGGAAAAGTCTTCTCTAAACTTGGAAAAAGCTTTAGCAGTTACTGAATGATAATAAGGTTGTTTTTGTAGCTGAGGCTTTCACAGCTGTCTGCCCGAAACTGTCTGGTTTTCTTTAAAGAACAGCAAAGATGGTGAGACACTGACACTGCCTTTCAAAGTCAGCTAGGGAATGCATATGCAGAAATTAGAGACTGTGCAGTGTAGTGCATGTAGGAGCAGGGTGGACGTATGTCTTCATGACTTGTTCTGATTTGTCATGTTCTAGCTAACCAGTTCATAGTCTCTCAGCTACCTCTTGCCGTGAAGGACTACTTAGGCAATTTACCATGAATGTGCCCAGGAGGAAAAAGAAAAATAAAACTACTATGCAAGCAGAAAATAAAGGGAGCCTAACTTAAAGTTGTCACACACTTCCCAGATTTCCTGTGAAGTCTGAGCAGCTTTGACCCTACGCTGGATCCTCGTCCAGCTCCCATGCTTGAATCACTGCTGCCTGAGGCTCTTAGACTCCTGCTGCTACCCCACCGTAAGGAAAACTCAAACTTCCATAAATCTTCTTGCAGTGACTTGTTGCTCAGCCTGCATCAAAGTCCAGTTTGATGGATAGCTATGGATAGATTTGATGGATAGCCAAAAAAAGAGTTTCTTCTGTATGAGAAGTGGATCTCATCCAGCTCCCCCACATTTTCTGCATTGGTTTTCTGAGGAGAAATCAGCTAATGGTTCAGGGCTTATGCTGATGTCAGAGAGGGGCAACCCTAACCAAATCCTAACCCTCCCATTGCAAATCCCCCCATGTTCCTTTCAGTGAAAACTTATCCAGTGTGTTTTCCTTTGGACACTGAAACTTTGCTACATCTGGTCCACACAGCAAAGTGTTTTAATATTTCTGACGCTCTCCTTTGAAATTTGTTGCAGGGAAAACTTGCTCTCCAAATAATCTCGGCATGAAATGCCACTTAGGAGAGGCTATGCTGCTTTGGCAGGAGGACATTCTGGCTTCCAAATTCCACTTGTAGGTTGGCTGCAAATACTGCTGACATAGCAGGACTGTGCTATGTTCATAAGCACATTCCAGCTGTAAAGAGAGAAAGGTAAATGAGGACTGACAGTTTGAATTGGTGCATGTTTGGCTAGAAGTGTATTATGCTCAGGTGGCCAGAGAATCGTTTTTGGAAAGTGAAGAGAAACCTTGTTCTGATTATTTCTACTTTTTAATTTCAGAATTTCTGTCTCTTTACGTGTTGTCCTTCTAGACTGTGAGTCGTCACTTCAGGAATATTCCTGTGAATGAGAAAGAGACGCTTGCCTATTTCATCTACATGGTGAAGAACAACAAGAGCAGGCTGGACCAGAAATCAGAAGGTAGCAAGCAATTAGAATGAAAATGAACAAGACTTGGAATAAGAACGACCTTGAAGGAACAGATGGTAATGTGCATTTTAGGTATATAGAAACTGTTGAAGGATATTGTAAATTTTTTTTTAAATGCAGTAAGTCTGGATGACAGAAAAAAGAATATAGACATTCTCATCGGGAATATTTGAAAATATGTGCTCAGCGTGTTTCTGAAGACTTCTTCCCCTCATTTCAAAGTCACATTGGAATAAAGAAATGAGGATAATGGGGAAACCGAGTAAGCCTGTAGGACCCTGGAGTTTGTCAACTCAGTGTTTTGAACCATTTCTGGAAATCTACATCTCAGTGCAATTCAGATCACAGATGGAATTTTTTCACTGAATTCAGACTGCATCACCAACCACCATGGAGTTCGTCTTGACGCGGGACTGGAAGAGCGGCAGAGGTAAAATTCGTTATCAAGGTGCAAGGGCCAGAAGTTTGCTCCCCACCTACACCTGCTCTGTCTTGCCTTGAGTCAGTGCTTCAAGTGCCAAACTTCTACGAATGCTCCAGCTCACAAAATCTACTCCAGTGATCACTACTTGACTGGTCCAAAATTGATTTTTTTTTAACCATCTTTCCTCCCAGCCCCTTCCAACACAGATGTTAAACAACTCTGCAATCTCTTTTTTCTAATTTCTTTTATTTAAGAACTCACTAATTGATTGTCTGTAAGCATTTAAAAACTTTGGTGTTTCTTCAGAACGTGGTATTAAGGCACATACGTCTTTTTGCTAGGCTTGATCATGTGGCTAGAAATGCTCCTTTAATTCACTGACACCTCTTTCCCTCGTTCAAGGCTCAGTGGTGGTAGGTGAAACAATGGCTTAAGACATCTGTCACTCCATCTCTGTATGAGATCAGGTATCAATTACAAGTGATGTGAACTTTATACAGAAGCTGATCTTTAGCAGGTGTCACAAAACTGCTGTGTGGATTCTCGGGCTCGGCACACTCTGTGTAGGATAAAGCAGGCTTACACTGATGGGGGTAGCACCATAACCAGGATGGTGAACTGACTGGAGTATGATGCATCTCATCTGTCTTTGCATTGGAGCACTTGCCTTTTGTGAGCATTCTGTGTGCTTTCACAAGAGCTGTGTGAGCAGAGGATGGTGTGCTGGTGCTCCTTAACTGGGCACTGTAGGAGGAGATCGCTCTGATTTTGTTATTTAAAGCCAAGGTGTCCTTACAAATAACATGGTTGTTGTTTTGGCAGAAAGAGCTTTTAAGTGTTGGTGGTGACTGACTGATCTCCAGCGACCTCAGATTCTATTCAAGGGGATCTCATGGTTAAAGCACCACTCTTGTTTCTTTGCTGTCCTAACCAATGTCTCCATTCTGTTACAAGATGCCAAGACTCCACGTAGAGAGTGTATTCTCAACAAGCCTTAAGCAATGACCTCAACAGGAGAAAACTTTGGCTAGCATTTTGTCAATGGCAGGTTTTAATATTCAAAAACTGGATGAAGCTTTGTTGTAAGAGCTAAACACACGGAACACAATCCTAGCTTAGTCCTACATCATGTTCTGTAAGGTGTGAAAGGTTCAGGTAGTGAAACTCTTGTTGAAGCTCTCCCAGGGTCTCTTTAAAAATCAAGTCACAATTTAAAGCAAGCTGTTCACATCAGCTCTGAAGTGTTTGCTAATACTCCAAAAACACGTTCAGCAAACTTCAGACATGTCTAAGTCCTGTGTCGTAGACAGAAATCCTCTGTCATGGTACATGTCCCATTTCTGAAGTTTTGGGGTGTATGATTGTTTCAGTGTTTCCTTGCTTGTTTCACTGTGGATTTTAAGAACATCAGACAGAGAGGTTTAAGGAAAGAGGAGAGAATGTCTTGCATTGGTATTTCATGAATGTTTAAAAATTTCCTAATAGCGCTGGTCCTTTCATTATTGAAAGGGCAGAAGAATTCCCACATCAGTTAACATGATCTGGCTTCTCTCATTCAGGACAGATGCTAAAAGGGTGTATTCTCTGATCACGTATTAATCTTCAGAGTGTCCATGTAATCAGAGGATAGTACCAAGGGAAGATCAGTTTCTGAGTTGAGAGTGTTATGCCTCATTGTAACTTCTAGACCAAAACTGTAAAAATAATAGTTTGATTTGGGTTTACTTTTTTGTTGTTGTATTTTGTTTTATTTTATTTCTAAGAGTAAATAAATCTGTTGGGGTGTTTTAGCAGCCAGCAGCAAAATGATTCTTTTTTCAAGGAAATAAGGTGGCAGGTTCCATCTGTTCAGGTGTATTCACTGCAGTGCTTTTGTGCAGAGGTGGTATCCAGGAAACTTTTTTTTCCTTTGGAAAATAGTCAGTTGATGTGAGCGTGATCCTTGTTGGTTTCACTCTTAAAGCAATTCTACTTTTTTGAAAAAAATCTTGGTGAAATGTGATGATGAAGAGATGTTTACCAGCCATTAGCAGCTGTTTATAAGGTGGAAATCTTGGAGGCAAGACACCAAAGAAACAAAAGTGTCTTTGGCTGTCGGACCCCATGGCCTTATAAACCCTTGCAAATGCCTTATTACCTTGTTCTCAACTTAGCTAGAGCAAAACGCCTTGAGCAAAAGAAAGCTGATGTCTTGTTGGAAGGGTTAGCCACTTTATGGCTCCCGAGCTATAAACTGAAATCACACGTCAATTCAGTAGCAATATCCATGTTCAGGGTGCCTGTGATTCTTGAAAAGCATTTAGTGTCTAATAACCAGAAAACGCAACAATGCAATTGTCATTCTGTATAATAACAACGTTCTGTGTATTTGATTCCTTATGCTGCATGCAGATTAAAAGAGACTTTCCAACTTTTTTTGTTTTAAACCTCAAAGTAAATGTATTTGAACCTCACACTTGCGAAGCCATGAGGTGGGACATTTTCTCAGCACTTTTAGATGGGACTTGTTGGAAAGGTGGAAGACCTAAATCGCTTTAGCTGGTATGATAAGATTATTTTTTCTTTTCTTTTCACATTTTGCTTTTCACAGATGGGCCTTAAATTCTGTCTAGCTTTGAACCATGGAGCACAAGCCTTGGGGGCATGGAGGATGACCAGATGTCATCTTCCATTTGTAATAGTTGAAGTTTATTTCTTACAAGCCTGCATAGGTGGCATTCACCCTGGGGCAGTGGAATTGTCTTTGAAGCCCTCCGGCCGTTGTGTAGCCTCATCCGATCACATAGCCTAATTCAATTCTCTTTGAAGAGTTGCATTAACTTCATTAGACTTCTGAACAGATCCAAAGCCATCACTCTGAAATCCAAATAAAGCGGAAACATCTCTTCTGGGGTTAATTTCATCCTGTATGCTCAACTTCTGCTCACTTTAAGGGAAGAAGAAGAATACATTGCTGCTAGTTATTGGCTTGAGCTCCACTGAAGGGAGTTGGAAGCATGCGAACGTTTGGGTCGGTGGCAATCTGATGGCTGAAAAGTGCCAATGTATCCAGGGAGGCTGTGTCAAAATGCAGGTTTTTTGAATTTCTGCATCTCAAAGAATATTGCCTATCAATCTGAAGTAAACAATTGCATTAAAAGTTAATGTTTCTTTTGCCAGGCACTTTAGACGCTCAGCCTTGGAAAAAGAGAGCGGGCAGGTTTGTACCACTTGTCCCCAGTACTCTGGTATCCCAGTGGCTGTAAAACCATGAGATACACTCGTGTGCAAGACTTGACAAAAACACAACAAGTCTGGCATTTAAAGTTAGTCTTAAGTGCAAGCTGGCTTCAGAGAGGCTTTGAAATCAAGAGTCAAAATAATCCACAGTAAGTGCGAGTTTTCAAGCGGGTCATGAAGGCACAGAGAAGATGAAACAGGACATGGCCCACAGGAAGACTGAACAAAACACACTTCCACAGTTAGCATTGTGGAGGAAGATTTCTTGTGTGTTAGCTCTTGTAATGGATGTTTTATGAGAGGGGAAGGAGGGGGGAGCTGTGCACTTTACGTCTGTTGGTTGAGCCAAATGTAAATACCAATGGGAGATCTTCAGCAGTAACTGCAGTTGGAGGGGAGAGAAATGGTCTGCTGTGGGACTGTTTATTTAAATTTGCAGATCGTTACGCTTCCCAAGAGCACTAGAGTCACTTTGCCTCTGCAGTTTAAAGAAGTGGGTACTACAGGTAGTCTCCTGCCCAAAAGGAGTCCTTGTACTGCCCAGAGCATTGACTGAAGAGTCCCAAAGGTGAAGGAATGTTATTGATGCCTCACACCTCTTGTCACTGTTGCCCTTTAGCCATCTCTAGCTTATCGAGTTAGGGAGTTTTCATTTTCCACTTCCCAAGTGCAAATGAACTGTTATGATGTAAGATACTCCTTGCACTTTTCACAGCTATCCCTGGTCTCACATTTTTGACTTGTCTGTGGCCACATCTGGTTGGAATAAATCAAATGGTTGAAGAAAGTGTGGGGAGAGGGGAGGCCTCCTGCCTTAAACCTGAACTTCCCTTGCAAGCACCTCCACAGGCCATCCTGTCCTTGCCGCAGCTCTCTGTTCTGCAGCCAGAGTGCAGGGAGGTGAAGAGCAGGTAACTTGCAGAATGGCTTGGAGTCTTTTAGCAGGCTTACTGGGAGAGAAAAACTGTGTTCCCTCTTCTATTCCTGGCCTCCATGTGTTGTGCTGATCTTATGCCAAATGTTTTGGACACCTTGTATTTTTAACTGTGTAATATAGCTGTGTATTGTTAAAGCAACTTAGTAACTTATAGCAAAAACTGTAGAAGTCATTTCTCTGAGGTGTAGGAAATGTCCTGCTTCCACTGTGTATAACTCTACTGTCTGACAAAGATAAAATGCTGAATTTCACTTTAATAAATGATCTATCTAGCAACAAGGACTACATTCTCTTCTGTTTCCCTTTCTGGCATTTCCAGAGCCAATGGAGCCAACATGGAGCATCCCAGTTTTCAATCTGTTAAACTGCAAGATCCTTCTCCATGTAGTGCTTTGTTTCATTCCTTTTTCCCATATTGCTCTTCCTCCTGTTAACCTTACGGGCAGAGACCTCACCTTTTTTTTTCCCTGCAGTGAGAGAGTGAGTGATGCCAGAAAATGAGGCTTGAATGCTTGTTCTCCTGAACCCTGTCACGACATTTCCTAAGGCTCTGCTGGCACTGACTGAGGCAAGCCTTGTTTTTTAGCCAGGACAGAGGTTGTAGTGTAGCTTTTCAGACACTTGGGCTCTCATGGAGGAGGATGATGGGCTATTGAGAGCTTTACTTTTGAAATATGTGACCTGAATTTATCACTGTCAAATTAAATTGCATTATTGATGTGTAGTAAAGATTTGCACAGATGATAACTCTCCCTGAAGCAATCCCACATCTCCTGTACTCCTTGGTGCTGTCATACAGCCAGCTGACCTGCCTCCTCATCATCGTTGAATTCATGGCAAGGGAGAAAATGCCCAGTGGGAGAAGAGTGGCAGCTTGTGTTGCTGCTGTGTGGTGACTTCCAGCCATGCAGAATGTGCCTTTTTATAGTGCCAGTGATGCAGGACACACTTGGTCCCCCATCCTACATCCCAGGGTATCAGTTTTCAGGGAATGGGGACTCCAGGAAGACTGTAGAGAACTGAATCAAATTGTGTCAGTACTTCACTCTGCTGTGAGAAATGATCAATGATCAGTTGTTGAATCCAGTATTCTCTTAGCTAAAGACTGACCTGATGTATTGGAGAGCTGGGGGAGACTGAGCTGGCACTTCAGAAACGGATCCCAATATCCTCAGTGCCTGCGTTTATGGATGTGTTTGGGGACCTTTGCAATGAACCAGGATCTTTCAGTGCGAGGTGAAGCACTGCAGTGCTCTGAGTGTTGTCCCTGTCTCAGGGAGTTGTCCCAGTCTCAGTTGAAGAGGCAACACCAGAGGTGACACAGGTGGGTGCTACAAAACAAGGTGCAAGGCTGAATCCCTTTGCAGGGCATTGCCTGGGTGTTGTCAAGTTTCTTTAGGAGGTATCAGTGAAAAGTCTTCAGGTGAGGAGAGGGGAAGCATGTTACAATGGGAGGGGAAAGGCTGTATCATTTGCATTCCCTAACTGGTGAGTGTGGGCTCTTCTGCCAGCAGAGTGAGAAGGTGCCCTGCCCAGGGAGGAAAGGCAGAAGGGCTGAAGGAGGGCAGCTGTAAGCAGCAACCAGTTGTGCAGGTGCTGTCTTTAGCATGAGAGGGTGGAAACTCTGGTGATGCATCTAAACTGCCAGTTAATTTGTTATTTGTAAGGGCTAATGAAGGATGCTGCCTCATCTGATGTTTCCTCCCTGCCCAGAAACCCACCGAAGATTTCGAGCTCAAAACCAAGGAGGAATCTGCTCCAAGGAGAAATCTGCTGAGAAACGAAGCAACCAGCAGATTGATCTGATGGGCTCAAACCTGCACGTCCCTTTCCCTCTCCCTGCTGCCGTGCGAGGGCAGTGTTAGCTCGGTAACCGGCGCCGTGGGTGCACTGCAGCTGCACCTCCTAGCCCAGGGCTGGCCAGCTGGCTGGGGACCAGAGCCTTTTTCACTTCCCAAGATGCCTCCGCGGTAGGAGCTGGCTGTAGTTGTCAGATACCGGAAGCGGGATTATGCTGTAGTGTGGGACGTAGAGACCGTAAAAATGGTTTATTTGGGTTGTTGGTGTTTTTTTTTCCCGGTTGGACATTGAAATTGAACATGTCCGACTCTCTGCGTGAGCCGTCCTACGGCCGCCTCACAACAGTGATGGAAACCAGGCTTCAGTTCTCCACTCCCCAGCAGAAAGGGCAGCACAGAGGACTGGGGAAAAATGTGAATGTGGATTTCATGGTTTGATGTTTTAGAAACGTATCTGAACAGGCTGAGCCTTAGGGTTTGATTTTCTTTTTTATTTTTTTATTTCCCCTGTATCCAATAGGGATGACTGCACAGCTCTGCCAGCACTCAGTCTCACTTTGCCAGGTGCTGAGCCTATTTCACATCTCTTATCTTTACAGGCAGCGTTGGCTTCTTCCCTCAGTACCTCAAAGCCTCCTGGTGTGCTTTTACTTAGTTGGTTTTAGAACTTTCTCCAAGCTCTGCTCACTTTAGGTGCTGCAGGAAGTGCTGTGTGATCACTGCAGCATGCTCAGCAAGGAGCACCAAGGTGCATGTGAGAAAGAGGGAAGTCTCAGGTAGCTGAGATGGTTTTGCTGCTTCTCCTGGCACATGCATGGACTGCCACGGAGCAGAGAGCACAATGATGGGCACTACGTTAGCAAGCTCACTAAGCCAGGTCGTGGTCGCAAAGCAGAGAAGAGGCTCTGAGTGCAAGAGGTGCGTGAGCATTGTCTGTGCCTCTCCCTGCTCTTGACACCCGTGTGGACAAGTCCATCTTTAGAAAAAGGAAAGTGGTGGGTTGTGTCTAAGTGGTCCTGGAATCAACTTGTTCGTGGCTCAGTTTGGTGTCTGGGTGTCCGCCAGCTCCTGCGCCTGTGCAGCAGACGGCAGGCCTGGCAGGCAGCCCTGAGCAATCTGATCTCCTGTTTGGTGGTTCCTGTCCAAATTGCAGGCCCTTCGTTGGCCTGGGGTGGGAAAGGCAGGAGCTGGGTGCAGCCCCTCTGCATGGAGACGTGGAGGAAATAGCCCAGCACCTTCCCAGCTCTGTCTGGGCACAGAGGGCAGCCGGGATCCCTGTACGTGTCCCAAAAACAGACTGTTCAGCTTTTCCCTGTCCAGTCTGCCCTGGATGGATCCCCATAGCCTGCAGGTTCATGTTCTTGTTGTTCCACACCCACCTTCCCAAAAGGACCAGTTTATTTACTTTGTTCCTGGAATTCCCACTGGTTTACTGGCCATAATCCCGGGTCTTCATGTAAAAAGTGGGGCTGGGATTCAGGGGCCCTCTGTACAGTACTGCTGGCCTCAACTCACTTCACCCCTCTGACTCTCCATTTTCCTGGGAATAAAAAGCAAGTTGAAAGCCCTTCATTGGCACAGTGACAACACTGGGTACAGGCAGGGCTTTTCTTATTAGGCTGGCACAAATCACACTGCCAGAGAGCTGCTGTCCCACACCAGGATATTCCTTGTCCTCCTCCCTTCTCTCCTTTTCCTGATCTTGTTTTCTTCACTCCTCCCTGCTTCTCCTGTGCTCCAAATCCTTCATGCACTCTCTAAAGCAAATGTATCTCCACATGGACCTTCCCACCTCTTTATGCCACATTCCTAGAAATCGGAGCCTAAAAGGGAACTGGGTGTGGAATTGTGTGGGTTTAGCCCTAAGCAGCTGGCTTGGTTCCTGGACATTTTGCAGGGTGAGTTGTTGAACACGGCAGCCCAGGCTGGAGTTTGACTCAAGCTGATGACATGCACAGCAGGCCCTTCTACTCTCCATCAGACACAGGGCCAAAGTGGTGGAAGCTGAAAAGTGAAGGTGAGCAGAGGAGGGAGTTTCGGGGCTGACGCAAACTTTGTGCACTTGCTCAGACTCGTAACTCCTTCCAGCTCCTCAGTTTGGGAAGGAGTTCCTGGCCGAGGCAATTAAACCAGCCTGCTCTGGCCCCCATGTCCCTCCTGGCCACTCCTGCGGGTCAGTTACAGGCCATGAGAATTTTGTCAAGGTAGCTGCAGTCTAAGGGAAAGAAAAAAAAGCCTTTTCCTCTCGATTCCTCAGCTTTCAGCCTCTAGTGACGCCATAAATTCCCCTGCTTCTCTGGTTACTGTAAAGCCTTTCAGGGTGGTCAGGACTTGAATTCCACACATGGAAGAACAAGCAGGAAAAAAAGGAAATGTTAAAAGGAAGAACCTTCCCTGCCTTGGGGATCCATCACTCCAATGTGTGCTCTTGCCTTGCAAACCCTTGGCTCAGACCTCTTGGGTACCTGTCTGTCTCACTTCTATCTCACCAGTAAATATCCTCCTCACAGCCTGCACTTCCCACTTGTGCTCCAGCAGGTCCATCTGGCTCCTTGGCCCATCTGATCTGCAGCTCTTGGGGCTGTGGCAGCTCCAAGTTTGCTATTGCATGTTAGCTTTGGACTAACCAGGAGAGGCAGAGCTTGCCCAGCATCACACAGCTATGGAGGCGGCAGAGTCCTGCTAAGCAAAGTGCACAGCACTGATTCTCCACCAGATAACCCCATCTCCCACACAGCTTCCATCCTGGACCTTAAATCCAGCTGCTGCATGACACAAGTAGGCTGCTGTGCCACCCTACCCCACTCAGCTTCACCTGAGGACTGTGCTGAGATGTCCTGGGAGAAGACCAGTGGGAAATTGGCAGCAAAGTGTCATCACTGCAGAAGAAAACACTTGCTAATGGGATTGCTCCACCTGAGCAGGACGAGGATGGATTTGGGTTTTTTTTTAAAAAAAAAGGAAAATAAATGTTGAAGCCTTCATCTGCCTTGCAGCTTCAGAGTCTTCCCAAGCTTGGATGTCATTTCTACAGTTATGGACTGAAAATGCATCTTCTTAGGCAGGTCCAGAATCACGTGACTCCAGAAGCATGGAAATTTGAGGATGAGCTGTTGCATGTCATGAACTTTGCAGCTGAGGGGGCCTTTGTTGGACAAAAAACCTTCCCACCTGAGCGGTACTCCCAGGAGACAGTCTGACTTGGGAGACAGCAACTGGGCTGAGGGGCTCCGAGTGTTGGGAGAGGATCAAAAAGCTCCCCTGGCAGTAAATCTTTCACCTGCCATGTTACTCACTGGGGCTTGTGGCCATTCCTCCGAGGTCGGCCCCGGGTCAGGATTTCTCCTGTCTCTTTAGCCCCCAAAACCTGGAGATTTTTGTCTTATCTTTGACGCCATCTTGACACCGAAAACAAATTATGGCCCAATTACCTTTGCTGTGAGGGGCTGGGGCTACCTTAAATGGCCAGAACCATCAGGCACCACCTTAAAAGTGGCTAATTAGAGCGAGATGGGGATCAGGGAGAGGTGCAAAGACTGAGGGGACCCCTGGCATGGGGCTGCCCCTGCCCCCCTTCTTGGCATGGCAGGAGGGGACATCCCATCCTGCCTCATCCCAACCAACCCCATTCCATCCTCTCCTACTCTCTCCTGCCCAACCCTGCTGCACCCTTGGGCTCCAGAGAGGCCAGAGCAGAAATGGGGTTTCCCGCTTCTCCATGTACAGTGTCAAGAGGTCCCTGCCTTGTGTCTCCCCCAGACCTTTGTCACCAGCTGGGGTCAGGCCAGAGAGGCCCCGTGATGGGATGCAGCCGCCCTGGCCCTGAACATGACCTTCAGGGTGACCTTGAGCGAGTCCCTTCTGGAACTGGGGACCAGCCGTGCCTCTTATCCTGAGCATTTTCATGTTCCCCCCACAGAAGCAGCAAACAGCACTATTACGGCCAAACCACCATAAAAACCAACCTGAAACTTTAAAATTTCTTTATCTTCCCCTCTTTCGGTGACATCCAATCGTGTTCTCCTCCGCTGTCCCATTTCTTGCCCAGGGATGTGCTGTTCTCCTCAAGCCAGCAGCCCTTCGGGGGGATGACAGATGCTGAGCTGAGTCCCAGCCCACAGCCTGGACCCTGCTCATCTGGTGGCTTTTGCCCAAGGAATGTGGTGTCCAGTGTGAGCAGAGCCTGGCACCTTCCAGGATCCAGCCCAGGGAAGCAGAGACGTGGAGAAATATCAGACCGTCCCACGGCCTCACAGTTTTGCTCCAGGTACCCTCGCACTCCCGGGTGAGGGGGTGGCTGGGGCTGGGTGTTTCTTTCCCATTTTTATCTTTTTTTCTCTCTTTTTTTTTTTTTGTCAGATTGGTATTTTATTTGGCTCCATACTGTCTACCGAGCTGTCCAGTGTAACCCTTCCCTTGCTGCTTCTGAGATAAGAATAGGCTCCCCCAAGATCAGATAAACAGGCCCATAAATACCTACAACAACAACAAGCAGGGTCTGGGCTTGGTAGGAAGGGAAGGAAAAAAAGGCAAAAAAGGAGGCATTTCTTTGGACGCCAAACCCCAGGGGTGCAGAGCACGGGACGGGAAGTACCCAACAGCCCCTCTGCCCTCAACTCTTGCCCCCTTGGCTGGACAGGGCAGGCAGCAGGGTGGAAAGGTCCCCTCCTTCATCCCTCGTGGCTGGATTGCAGCGCAGGGTACACGGCACGTATGATGTTGCCCTGGGGCGCAGCAATCCCTGCGTGCATGTCCTTCTGTCCAGGCAACTGCACACTCTGGCCTGCGTGCCGCGGGCATGCTGCTTCCCAACGGCATCAAGTTCACGGCAGGGTCGAGCCGTAGGTGTGTGCAGGGCCGTCTTCCCTGGCCTGTGAGCTGGGCTCTCAGATGGCCAACAATTCAAAGTTGGTGGCCAAACCGTTCTTCTTCCACCCAGGTTTGGTGCAGCCGGTACTGAGAGCCCCGCGGCTGCCTACACACCTCTCCCAGCTGCTCAGGTTTGCTGCCTGAGGAAGAGAGGCTGCCCCTGTGCAGGGTTCCCACCCCCCTGGAGCTCCTTTTGCTTTGAGGGTGAAAGGGGTGACCCCATCCTAGGCTGGAACCAGTGCTGAACTCCGCATTGACACCCTTTCCAGTCACAGGAGCAATGGAGCTGCCTGTGTGATGTGGAGATGAGGATGGAGCTCACTGCTTGCAAACACATCCTCTCCAAAGTGTGGGGTTTGGGGAGCAGTGAAGCCCTGGAGTACAGGAAATGTTTTTTCACCCACCCTTCCCTGAATCTCAGAGCCAATCTCGCAGGAAAATCCCCTTGCTGGCAGGGAAAGCCTCTGCAGATGTGGAAATCGAGAGCATTTTCACTTGCAAAACCATGAAGCAGTGAGGGAGGTTGGTGTGGTAGAGACCTTTCCCAGAAGTCTGCAGCCAGCAGGTTCCACCGCCGGAAACCAGTGGCAAGAAAAGTGACAGTCCTGTGGGAGAATCCATGGATGTGTAGGGGGTCCCCTTCCCAGAAGCAAAGCTGGAAACCCATAGGAAAAAAACACCAGAGGTTTTTTGATGGGCAGGGGAGGATCCCCAGGCTGCAGATGATGTCTCAGGCAGAGCTGGTGTCCCCGGATCCAGGACACCATTCCTGTGCAGGATCCCTTCTGCCTCACAGCAGAACAAGTCCAAGATCCCTGTTTTAACCCTTTCTCTCATCCAGTGCCAAGGGGCAGCTCTGACTGGTGCTGTACGGATACAGGGATATGGGCTGGCACATGTGAACAGGACTGGAGCTGGATGTATTTATGGGAAGTTGGATTACAGCATTACTGATGGCTTGGAAGCTTTCCTGTAAAAATCCAGTCCTTTAAGGAACTGTGAAATGTAGCTGTTTAACAGGATATTTGGGGCTGATTTTCTGTAAATTTTTTTATTTCTTTTCTTCTTTTTTTCTTTTGTTCTTGATTGTGTTTGGGTTTAGAAAAGCCCTCTTCTAGCTTCGCTCCTCAGTTTGGTGCTGTGCTAAAGGTTTTATAGCCCAAAAAAAATAATTCCACTGTGGGCATCACTCTGCTCAGGCAGTCGATTTTCATCAGAAAACAGATCTGGGGCTGAGAAGGCAGCTCCATGCAGCAGCTCTGAAGTGAGGGAAGGCTGATTCCTGCAGCCCAATCGTTCTGTGAGCTTTAATTACACCGGCCCATACCTCCCAGTGTTTCTGTGTCCATCCATCTGGATTTGTACACACACACAAAGTGGTGTTAAAACCCACACTGCTTCCCCGTGGGTGAGCTGGGATCATTTTGGTGTGTGTGGCTGCACAATATGCACATTGATCGACGTGTCAGTTATTTGCAAGTGTTGTATCATTATTTCTATACCTTCAGTTGCAAGAAAAATCTTGGTTTAAAATAGAAAGTTTAATGCTCCCAGCTGAGCCCTCAGATTAAACCTACAAAAACATCCAACTCTTCACCACCTTAGTTTTCTTTCCTCTGAGGATTAAAGTTTATCCTGGTGTCTCTGGGAAAGGCTCAATGACCAGGGTAGGAAAGCAGGATCGGGCCCTGAGCCCGTGCACACACAACTTAGAAGCCACCCTTCAATAAGAGAGCTGTGTATGCACAGAATAAAGGAACAAAGATTCAGCTCTAATTATTAAGGATTATTAAGGATTATTAAGGATTTATGCTTGAGAAGTGACAGAGCTGAATTTGGGCTGAGTGAGTGTCAGCGTGTCTGAGGCTGGGGCTTCCACCGTGTTTGGATGATGAGAATAGGACATTGCTTTTTCCAAAATGTGGCCAAGGCAGCACCTAAGAGGGGATCCCCCTGCGAAAGCGCTGCTGACGCCAGAGCCGGGCAGGGGAGCTGCCTGGGCAGGGAAAGGGAGCTGAGCCCTGGCTCCGTGCACGGCAGCAGTAAAACAGGCTGCACAGCTCCAAGGTGCTCATGCCATCCAGCTGCTGTAGAGGCCTGATCCTGCCATCCTTCCTCAAGGCAAATACAAGTCCAGAGTTCTCCTGGGTCAGGAGGAAAGGGGTTGCAGGGCAGGGGTAAAGTTTGTGCCCTAGGGCAAACTGCGGGTACACATTCACACAGCCCTGCCAACTCTCAGGGTGAGCTGAGATCAAGAAGTCCCAACAGATCCCACACAGATGCTGTAACTCCACAGGGAGAAAATTCCCATGCATGGATAGCTTCCACAGCAGGGCACTGACTTAAGGGGAATCCTTAACCCTGCTGCACCTCTTCCTCCTGCAGGGGCCCGAGCTGCAGCAGCGCGATCACAGGAGCAGGGGAAGGCAGAGGGGTCGGACTCGAAGCTGTTTGTATAAAGTTTAAACTTTATTTTATTTAATTTTTTTTAATTATGCAGTTTTAAATACGTGGTGTGGCGCGCCCGGTCCCTCGGGAAGTGGTCATAC
This sequence comes from Dromococcyx pavoninus, assembly GCA_033558185.1. Lineage (NCBI taxonomy): Eukaryota > Metazoa > Chordata > Aves > Cuculiformes > Neomorphidae > Dromococcyx > Dromococcyx pavoninus. The sequence continues at coordinate 1,892,436 of JAUMJL010000411.1, read as the reverse complement.
AGATCTGAGGTAGAAAACCCGGCACAGGAGTGTTCCCAAATGCACCTCTAGGTAGTTTCACCGCAGCCGCGCATCAGTCAGGCAGCGGATGGGGACAGGGACAGGGAAGGGAATGGAGAACGGGGCTCGTATTTACAACAGCAAACAAATCAAACCATTCCAGCCCGACCCGAGAGCGCAGGAGCCTCAGACAATCAGCCACAGAATCATAGAAGAGGAGGCTGAGGGGAGACCTCATCATTGTCTACAACTACCTGACAGGAGGTTGTAGCAAGGTGAGTGTTGGTCTCTTCTCCCAGGTGATAGGACGAGAGGAAATGGCCAAAAGTTGCACCAGGGGAGGTTCAGACTAGAAAAATTTCTTCACTGAAAGGGTTTTCAGACACTGGCAGAGGTTGCCCAGGGAGGTGCCCACCTCCCTCCATCCCGGGAGGTGTTTAAAAGACAAGCAGACGAGTTTCTCGGGTATCTGGTTTAGTAGTGGAAAAGTACAGTTGGACTCGATGATCTGAAAAGTCTTTTCCCACCAGGCGATTCTATGACTCTGTGACAACGGGAAGGAGCAACGATTATTGCAAACGGGAGAAGGGGCAAAGAGGGAAACGAGCCACGACGCGGCGGGCAGGATCCGGCCCCGCAAAGCGCCCTTCGCTTGTCTCCCACGGAGTATCCATCTCCTCGGGGGAGCCGGGCCGGGTACCCCCATCCTGTGCCTGGATGGGCTGCGGGGAGCGGGCCGGGCTCTCTCCGGCATTGCACATGGAGAGAGGGGCGAGCGGGGAGCGCCATCGGGCAGCCCTCAAGGGTTCAGTTCCAGAGCCCAGACCTGCTGGGGCCAACCCGTCCGGCCCTTCAGCTTCTTCTCACCGTGGCCCAAAGGCTGTGAGTAGACCTCGGGCTGCTGTGGGAGAGGAGATGGGGAGAAGATGGGGAGAAAGGAGCGGTGAGGAGCGGAGCGAGGGTCCCCGCGAGAGCTCCCACCTCGCTCCCCGCGGCTCCGAGCGGCTTTTATCACCCCCAGGATAAAGAATAAAGTTTTGGGGGACGGCTCCTCACTGCAGCGGGGGCGAAGCAGCCACCCTTGCTCCAAAATAAACCCGCTCGTCCCGGCAAAGTGCCCGGGAGAGGGGAAGGTCGAACGAGCAGGGGTTCCGCTGCAGCCGTTCCTGGGGTTTATCCCTCCGGAAAAGCACCCACGAGCCCTCCGGGCAAGCTGGGGGAGGCTTTGCTCGGTCGAGGGGGCTTTTTATTGTTATTTTTATTTTTTTTATTATTTTTATTATTATTTTTATTATTATTTTTAAACTGGGAAGGGGGGAAAGGCTCCAGCAGAGCAGTTTTAAGCTGGGGGAAGAAAAAGCCTCTAGCCAGGTATTTTAAACTGGGGAGGAAAAAAAAAAGGCTCCAGTGGAGTATTTTAAAGACGGGGGGAAAGGCTACAGCGATATATTTTAAACTGGGGAGGGTGGACGGTAAGGTGGGGGTGGTAAAGGCTCCAGCGGGGCATTTTTAAGCTGGGAGAGGGAAAGGCTTCAGCGGGATATTTTAAGCTGGGGAGAAAAAGAAAGCCTTCAACGGGGCATTTTAAGGTGTGCGGGGAAAAGGCTCTAGGAGGACATTTTTAAGCTATGGGAGGAAAAAGGCTTTAGCGAGGTATTTTAAGCTGGAGGGGAGAAAAGGGTCTAGAGGGGCATTTTAAGCTGGGAAGGGGAAAGGCTCCAGCGGGGTATTTTTAAGCTGGGGAGAAAATAAAAGGCTCCAGCGGAATATTTTAAGGTGGGGGAATAAAACGGCTCCTGCGGGGCATTTTTAAACTAGGGGAGGAAAAAGGCTCCAGAGGGACGCTTTAAAGCTGAGAAGGAAAAAAGGCTACAACGAGGCCAGGAAGGGTTTTACTCCCCCAGCCCGGGGCTCTCCCTGCCCGTTCCGGGGGCAGCAGGATCCCGTCTCGCCTCTTACCGTCTCCCTTTTCCTCTTGTTCTCCCTGCCGTCGGCTTTCTTCAGCTCGGCTTTGAAGCCCTCGGTGTCTCCGGGCTGGCTGTCCTTGGCCAGCACCTCCATCAGGTAGGCGATGTAGCTGGTGGCCAGGCGCAAGGTCTTGATCTTGGAGAGCTTGGTGTCGGCGGGCACGTTGGGGATGCACTCGCGGAGCTCGGCGAAGGCGCTGTTGATGCTCTCCGTCCTCCGGCGTTCTTTCTTGGGACCCCCGACCCCTTTCCGACGGCCCAGGCGACCGCTGAGAGCTTCCAGTCGCCCCTGGCCAGCCGGGAGGTACTCGGTGGGGCCGTAGTTAGGACTCTGCCCGGCGAACTCCGGGGTCACCTCGGATGGGTTGAGCACCCACCCGGGGAAATAGGCTCGCTCCTGGTGGCACCGAGCCGCCGGCCCCAAGAGGAAAGGGTCGTGCAGCATGTGGTGGTGATGGTGATGGTGGTAGCCCCCCACCAGGTTCATGGTCCAGCCGCGCTCAGCACCGCACCATGGCCGGGAAGCGCTCCCCGCCGGGTGGGGGGGGTGCGATGGTGGTGGCTGCCTTTGGGGGTTTGTTGGTTTGTGGGTTTTGTTGTGTTTTTTCTTCTTTTTTTTTTTTAACCCCTTCTGGAGCCTCCCAGCCCTGCCTTTATATAGGGCTGAGTCCCCCCTTGCCGAGGAGCCAATGGGCAGGGGAGGATGCTTGGGGGCCCCGGGGGGAGCGGAGGGGGCGTTGACTCCGTTTATTTGGGCTCACACCTCCGCTGGTTTCTCTCGCCTCCCCCCTTGCTCCGGGCTTGCAGGGAATGACCCAAGGGGAGACCCCCCCACCCCCCCTTCCCCAGCACCCCCTCCGCCGTGCTTTGGTCCCTTCTGCTTCCCTGGAGGCGAGGGGTCTGAGTCCCCCGTGGGACGGGATGAGAGGAGCAGCGGGTGCAGGGGAACGCGGGAACCCGGAGCTCCGACGGCTGCACCGGGCTGGGTGGGAGCTGCGGGGCTGCAGGGCTTTCTGCTTCCCAAGGGATGTAGACCCTGGGTGTAACGGGGAAGCAGAGGGGCAGGGATGCTCGGTGTCACCTGGGTATGAGCAGCCCCCACAGAGGGAACTTGGGGAGAGAAGGAAGTGAGGGCATTGTGAGGAGCCGGGCAGGGCATGGCAAGGGCACTGGTGGTGGTACAGGGGCTCCCTGCACACTGGGTGCATTGCCCACCCATGCTCTGTGCACACACAGGTGTTGCACAAATGCACACTGATGTGCACTGCATGCACTCAAAGATATTGCGCGCATGTACAGCACACACGCAGATCTCGATCTTGATTTTCAGTACAAACACAGACAATGAAAGTGGGGCCTCGCAATCCTTCTGGCTTTTTGGGTTTTCAGCAGGAGATGTCAGAAAATTTACCACAGGGGTAACTGGTTGGGGCGGCCAAGCCTTCATAGCGACCTCACTTTTTGCTTCTCCAGTGTCGTCTCTTCCTATCATTGTGAAGCAGAATTCACCAAGTGTTCACCCATTAATAGCAAACCTGAGCTGGGCTTAGACCATCGTGAGACAGGTTAGTTTTACCCTACTGATGATGTGTTGTGGCAATAGTTGCACAGGCACAGGCTGCACACATATGTGCTGGCTGCACAAACATGCTGGATGTGTTGTCTACACACACCACAAACATAGAGACGCTGCATACACTGCACATGTATCTGTGCTGTGCACAGACACCACAAATAGGTTGTACACATGCACTTAACTGCACCCAAGTGTTGCATACACACACCAGCAGCACACCCATGCTACACACGCAGTGTCACCGTAAGTATACATACACACACATTCTGTGTATACAGACATACAAATTGCATGTTACACACACGTGTGTGCTGCACACCCCCACACAGACACTGCACACACAAACATACAAATATATAAAAATTATACCAGACACACATGTAAACATATTAATGATAGGGCAGTGAGGACCTGCCCTGCGTTTCCCAGTCCTAGCCTGGCCACAAAAGGGCTGGAGGGTCCTGCTGGGTCCTGATCTTGTACTTCACTGCAGCCCCCAAGCCGAGCATGGGGCCCTGCAGGGGACAGCATGTCCTGCTCACCTCTGCACCCATGGGAGACAGATCCCCAGAGTGACAGCTCCCAGACTCCGTCCTTCACCCCCAGCCTGGCCAGGCGTCATTGGGGCCAAGCCCTGCTCTTCCTCCAGTTACTCCCAGTAAGGAGAGACTGGGCATGGCGGCGGCGATCATAGCATAGCGGGGCAGGAAGAGGTTTTGGGCCCGAGGTATGTTAGCGATTAACGGCGCTTTCCAGCGATTCATCTTGCAGCAGAGGGTGGAAACGTTGGAGGGTTGTTTGCAGGCGCTTGTATTAATCATCCGGGCTAACACACCATTAACGTCCTCCTGCATTTTAAAGATGACAAATTTTATTTGACTTCTCTCAATCACGGTTCCCGGGCGGATTCGGGAGCCACTTAAATGCCTCGGATTTTCCATCGTTAGTTGTTACAAGGCGAGTTCCAAAAGCAGGAGGCCGGGGGGGCCGGGGCAGGGTGCAAGCGGGTCTCTGGTTCTGCCGGGCCCTGGCGGCCCAGGGGTGGGGGGTTGGAGGGGTGGCCGTACCGGATCTGCCCAGCTTCGCTCCCCTGGCTTTGTTCTTAGCTGTTGCAAAGCCCCCCCTTCCCCACCCCCTTTGAACAAGCGCCCTGCAAACATTTGCTTGTGATTACTGTCCCGTTAGAGTCAGGCCTTGGGTAGGGTGTCGTGTCCCTGATTTCTTCCAAAACACCCATGGCTGGGTGGGATCCCTGAGCCCCGTTTGGAGCCGGCAGAGACCAGTGCCTTCATGGGAGAGGTTTCAGAGCCCCACTTTATGCTTCACCAACTCATGCAGGAACATCATCACCTGCAGTGCCCTGCTTTCTCTTACAACCAGACAGGCTCTTGGCCGAGCTTCTCCCAAACCCTGCAAAAACTCTGATCCAGCAAACCACCAGGCTGGGGTCTACACCACCCATCCCTGGAAAACATCCACCTCAAAAACCCCCACACCTCCCAGTGCAATAGTCCTGCATTTCACAGGTCACTCAAAGCCACGTCCAGCTTGGAGCCATCACCTCGAGTCGTGCACCAGAGCCACCTCCAACCTCCGGCTGCTGAGCCAGGTAAGCCCAGCCCAAGCCCGGGCATTATCTTGCTTTATCTGCCCACCCCATGCAGTTTGGAAGTGCTCAGCTGAGCAAATACTGGGACTGATGGGTTGTTTTTCCTTTGGAAAAATCATTCTAATCTTTCATGCTTTAATACAATAGTAAAACTGGAGCCTTTTTCACGCCGACACCTTCTAAATCAAACCAGACTGCCTTTGTCATGGCGCCCAAATTTAGCACTTCTGAAACTTTTGGTGAGTTTCCTTAATTTCAGATCTCTGTACTTGTGCAGAGGGAAATGCCAAGCGGCTCGGATTAGGCGAGTTATGGCTGCAGTGGCAGGAGGAACCGTGTTTTCCTCCACCTGTTTTCCTTCAAATCCTTCTCAGAGAAAGATTTCCTGCCCTCACAGCTGGTCAATGGTGAGGAAGGCTCGGTGCTGCTTGTTGGGGTGATGGGGGGAATGAGGTTATCTTTGGTCTCTGCAGCCCCCAGCACTCCAACCCCAGCAGGAGCCACCCAGCTCCGCACTCATCCCCTGCCCCAGGATGGGGGCTGAGATTTTGGCCCCAACCCCTCGGCCACCTCCTTATCAGAGCCCAGCGAGCAGCAGCCTGGGGTGTCCTGTGACTTTGACGCCAGCTCTGTTCCCCCCCTCTGGCTCCCTTATCTAAATAGGAGCGTAAATCAGGGCCTTGGCAGATGCCCTGGCAGGACAGGAACTCCATAAAAAGGGGCTCTGCTCCAGCTCTGTTTACATTGCAGCCCCGTAAAATATTCCCCTTGTCTTCCCTGCTAGCATCTCCCTGCAGCATCCCAGCACACTCCTGTTCCCACATCCCACCCACCCAAGTTCCACTGTAGCCCTGGGGTGCAGCTGGGAAGGTTCCAGCCCAACACCCTGGAGTCCCCCACCATGACCCCCATCAGCTTATGCTCCCAGGTACCTCCACACCTAGCTGTTGCATCCGATCCCTGCCTCCAAAAGCCACCACAGGCACAGAGCGGGGCTGAGCCAGCTCCCCTGGGCAGCTGGGTTTTGTCTAAAGGTGCCCCTGGGTATTTATAGCTCTCGCCCAAAATAATGCAATAATAATCACTCAGCACCTTTCTAACAGTTCTGCTCCTGGAGGCCTTGGGGGAACAGTTGCAAAAGGACTTGGGAAACTGAGGCACAAGCAGAATCTGCTTCAAGGAGAGGTGCATGGGGCTGGCTGCATGCGTGTTGCTGATTTGGGGCATTATTTTTCCTCCTGGTACTGTGACGAGGGAGAGAACCTGCAGAAGTGAATGCAATCAAGTGAGTTTGATCATCAATGAACCCACCCCCAAGGTCACAGCCAAGGCTGGGCTACAAGTGCCACAGCTGCAAAAGCCACTCAGGGCAACTCTCCTCCCAAGAAGGGTTTGCCATCTGTGTCTTGCTCCACTAATGCACATCTTGTATGGTCTGTGGGAGCATTGGGACGCAGGGAAGCTCATGTGCACCAGTGCTTAAGCACTCCTGTACCTGGACACTGCCCGCATCCCCCAAACTATATCACTGGGCTGCTTGATCCTACAACATCACATGCACAGCCCCAAGTGTGGCTCAGGCTGTCAAAGCCCCACCAAAAGAAGCAGGATGAATTGGGAGTGAGCTGGGCACCCACTGTTCCTGTGGCTGGCCTGAGCCCAAAATTCTCCTGTTCTCAGCAGCAATCCATGGCATCTTCTTTGTACACACACCTCTGGAGACATAAAGGATGACTGCAACCATTGCCTCTCAAGAAATACAATCTATTTATGGCCAAGCAGCCACTGCCCTGCCTGGATAAATCAAAAAGAAAACAAAGCTTTATGGAAAAAAGATTATTAAATTTTCCATGTGTTCCTGAAGGGATGCGCCAGGCACTCGCTGTTTATTTTTTTCCTCTCTTCTTGCTTGTACTGTAAATGACATCGTGTTTACAAAAGTTTTTATGTCATCAGAGCAAAGTCACAGCTCAGCTTCCTCTCCTGTGTATTTTATGTAGATGGATGTGTCTGCGAGGAACATTCAAACTAAACAGAGCACTGGTTTATAGGAAAATGTATTTATTTGAAAAATCGTAACTCACAATTTCGGCAAAACTGGGCTCCACATTTATTGCCGCTAATGGGGTGTGGCGGCCATAAATTAACCTGGAAAATTGCTGCGGCCGTATCAACAACGGCTCATTGTGCTGACGGAGCAGAGCGGAGCAGCCACTCCCCAAAGAGGGCTCATGTCAATTCACAATTGGCTTTGGATGCAAACAATAGGTAAAGGGAAGGTAACAGCAACCTCGCAGCTGAAACCAGACCCAAAATCATTACTCCAAGTTGGCGTGGGTGCCCCCAGTCTTACTTAAAACAGCACTGTTCCGCATCTGATTACCATGGAAATCAGTGGAAAGAGGCTCTACCTGCCATAAAGGGAATTTTCTTTCTATTTTACATTATCCATTATGGACACGTAATCGGAGTTGATGGAAGAAACGAGTCCATCAGCTCTACCTTGCAGCTGGGGTGACCCATGTGTATGGAGAGTTGGTCCACTTGCTCCCTAGTTGACCCCTCTTAATCCGGAAGAAACTTTTGCATGGAAGCAGGAGCGATTCCTCTACCCTAAATCCTCTTCTTTCCCCACTTAAAATCCCTGCTGAGACCACCACTGACTCCCAAAACCCCAGGGCCAAGTGCTGATCCCAGGACAGGAGGTACCACAATCATCTCCTTGTCCCTGACCCCGTGGCTTGGGACAGGGTTTGGATGTTGACCCTGCATGGCGGCACCTCTCTGCTCGTGAGGAGAAGTGGAGAGGAGCTCCCAGCTGATGCTGGTCCCTGATGAAAACCAGCACCTTCCCCTCCTCCGTCCACTTTCCACTCCTGAAGCAAATTTACAAGGGCTCTAAAATGTCCTGCTCCAGGGTATCAGCCAACTGCAAATGGTTGGGGATTGGGAAAGACATTTCCTCCGCTCGAGAAGGATTGCATAAGCGCTTGTTAAGGCAGCTCCTGGCGTCTTTGTCTAAGGCATCTGGTTTGGGGCATGGCTGGAGACAAACTACTGGATCTGGATGGGGTAGAGCTGGGCTCTTGGCTGCCAACTTTCCCCTCATCTGGACATGGCTGCGGACTCGTCTGCACCAGTGGGGATAAGAGAGGTGGCTCATGATGTGAGATATGTCTTTCTCCCCCTCCCTCTGCTCTCCATCTCATCCCGGTGGTGCCATGGAGATGGTGCCATCACACCCTTTGCTCTGTTGGCTGTTGCTTTGCAAAGTTTGGCAGGAGGAGGCACGGTTTGAGCTGGGGGCCCTTCACACCCTAATGCTGCAGGTGCACAAAGGGTTTCCCCGATCCCTGGTCATGCTGTCATCCCACCTTCCTTGAAAGAGGGGCTTCCCTCCTGTCCCATCAGCACTGTGTCTTGTGCAGGGACTGACTTGGCTCTGTGGTTGGGCATTGGGTGCTCCTCCTGTCTTGTACCATGGTAAAAGGGGGCCTCTGTGTTTGGCTTTGTGGTGGGAGAAGGCTGCTGACAGCAGAACAAGCCACCAAAATAGAGTGGGAAACTCTGACGGGGCTTTGCTGTGCCACAGGCTCAGTGCGATGTGTTGGCACTGGGGAGCAGCCGGAGCTGGGAAGCAGCATCCTGTCCACATTTCCCAGTATCTGTACTTCCCACTCTTCTCTCTGTGCCGATTCACCTGGGTTTTTAATTTTATAAGGTTTTTTGGGGCAGTTCCTGTTCTCATCACACAGTGCTTTGTGCCAGGTCTGGCCTTACATTCCAAGCAATTCCAGGCTAAGAGAAGGACAATTAGTGGTGCCTTATTATCCTAGTTACTCTCTGCTCTCCCCACATCCAAGGGCTTCTCTCTCTCCCCGGATGCAGGAGTTACTACTCCACTCCCAGGGGAGCAGAGAGCTGGTTTTTCCTTGGTTCTCCCTGCTGCATCCCAAGAGCTCCCTGAAACCAACAAACCAGCCGTCAGGTTACGGCAAGAGTTGCAAGACAGTTTTTTCAAGGTTGGGTTTGTTTCCAGCAGATTGAGATGGTTTTAAAAATTAACAAGCATCTGTTAAGACTTTTTTTTGCAACTGAAAATTATTTGGAGGCTGGGGATTTTAAATCATTTTAGTGCTTTTTTCCACCCTTTTTTTTCCTGTTTTATAAATGGGAGGCGGCAGAAGCAGGAGTGCAGAAGGCATCAGACCAGGGCTCCAAATATTTTCCTTTTTAGGATGCAAGTTTTGAGGGGAGATGATAGTGGAGAGCAGGAGGTCAGTTATTTGTATTGATTCACTGGGTTTTGCTTTACATCCCACTTCCCCCCTCAAAAAAATAAAACAGGGAGAAGAAAAAGAAATCTGCAGATTCGCAAGGCTGCTCTTTCTTTAGCTAAAATATTTTCTCATGCAAAGTTGCTGCCAGCCACGGGCCATATCCAGCCCTGCACCTCACCACACCAACTTTTAGAGGCACAGCCTGTGCAAGACTGTGTTGCACTGGGGAGATGGGGTGGTTGGGCCACTTGGCTCTTCGCTGGGAGCCAGTGCCATCCTGGTGTTGTCCCATCTGTCAGTTCTGGAATGTGCTCCCAAAATACGCAAACCCAAACACATTGCAGAGCCACCAGCTCCACACTGCACTGGGGGAAAGCCCCTGGTACCTGCCACCCTCTGGCCTTTTATCCAGCAGCAAAATACTGAGTGTGGGTTGATTTGGGTGAGAATACATCTTTTTAATTATTTTTTTTTAATGAAAGCTGCCCTGATTTCACTCTCCATCATCCAGGCAGTCCTTGGTTTTCAGTTTTAGGGTGGCACTTTGCCTTTCCAGGGCTCATTATCCCCACCCCAAGCTGGGACCCAGCACCCAGTGCAGCTGTGCTGGTGCCTCCAGGGTGTAGGGTGGGTGGTGTGGATGTTTTGGGGGTAAAGGCCCAGAGGCATTGGGTGTTCCACTGTTAGTGCGGTCCCTGGTGCCGCTGTGGGCATCACCCTGCCTTGCTTTCAAGGAGTCATGAGATGGGGCCATACTGTGAAAAATGAACCCAAACCCTCAGAGAATAATTACTTTATTTATTGTATATCAATATGCGACTCCTAACATGCTCTGAAGAAAAAAAGATGTTTGAAATGGATTTTATTGGAAGGAAAAAAAAGATCTCCCATAAAAAATGCTAATCCCTACCCAGTTCTCAAAACTGAAACAAAATAGTTTGCTTTTAGCTGAAGACATTTCTGCTCTTGGCTCCTCATTTCCCAAGAAGAGCAGTGAACATGAAGGAAAAACAAGCATTCCCTATTAAAACACACTTAAACGAAACTCCAGTTTTCTCTTAAACTTTGCTTGGAAACTTTTGAAGCAGCTTCGTGCAAACCAGTTCTGCCCTTTCAGGAGCCATTAAAAAATAAACCAAAACCAACCTAAAATAGCCGTTTCTGCAGGAAGCATCTTGTTTGGACAGAAGAAAGAGGTTTATTTTACACCATAAATCCAAAAGCCTTTGGGAAAGTGTGTTGAAACCTACCCGCCAGCACTGCTGGCAGAGCAGCTCCGGGATGTTTTGCAGGACACAGCCAAAGCCCACGGGCACTGGCAAGGCAAGAGCCACCACCAGTGTTTCATTGCCAGTTGTCCCAGCCAATGGAGCATCCTTGTCTTCAGCACGGTGTATTTTCCATCAGGATGAAGGCTTGCAGGGGGGGAGTTTTGACAGGGCAAGGTTTTGGATCAATGTTCAGCCCCACTTTGAGCTCGCCCCAGCACTCCCATTGTATCTCCAAAGGACCCAACCCACCCATGAGCCAAGGAAACTCACCCCAGGGCAAACAAAACTCCTTCCTCAATGAGCAGTCAGGGCCCTTCATAAACTTCCTTTTTTTTTCCACTGACTCCATCTTGCAGCTAAAGCACAGAAAAAGAAATTCCCAGTAATTCCAAAACCAGCAATATACACACCTATTTCCATATATATATTTAGATATATAAACAGATAAATAAATAAATGGTATGTGTATATATATGGTGCTACTTTTTCTGTCAGTAGCATTAGGCTGCAATTTTCCTATCCCAGGGCCTTTGGCAATGAATTTTTGACATGAAGCTGCTCCCCTTACAGAGAAAGCCCAGCCCAGTGAGACCCTGCCCAGGCTCTCAGCCCCATACCCGTGCAATTAGGTAAGAATTATTAGTCATGGATTTGTGCAGACCTGCCAGTTGGGAACTGAGATCCTCTGGCCAGGCACTTCTCCTTGCCATGGCTCTCCAGGAAGAAGCCATCTCAGCCTCATCTGCTCTGTGTGCTGCTGAAATCCCAGGGCACAGTGTCTCTGCAGCCAGGTGGCATCGAGCACCCAATGCCACATCCTCATCACCCAAGGGCTGCTGCACCCCACGTTCCTCGAGATGGGATGGGGGGAGCAGAGAGCACACCACTGCGAAACCCCAGTTTTAGAGGGTGGCTGTTGTTTTCTTGAGCTGAAATGGCAAGAAACATCATGTCTAAAGATGACAGCCTTAATTTGCAGTGTCATTAACCAGAGCCGAAACTCTAGATGGGCCAGGTCTCCTGTGTGCAGTGCGCTCGCTTCCCGCACTGCAGCTGATCTTTCTCTGATTCTGCCAGATAAAAGCCTTTGTGGGTACGTTTCCCTCGCTCAGACCTTGTTTTTCTTCTCATGGATGTCATTATTTAGTATATGGGACAAGAAAATAGCTTCTCCCCCTCTCTCACACACATCCATAGCGGGTGAGTGTAACACACTGTCTCCTCAACACCCTTGTGCACAGAACACAACTCTCGGGAAACACCCCTTCTCACCAAGAGAAAAACTCGTATTTCTGAGCTTGCCACAGCCTTGAGATCTTTTAGAAATAAGCCCTAGGATCCAGCCCAGGGGTACTGTGGTGTCAGGTACGAGCTGCAGGTGTGCAGCAGAATGAGGAAGACCCACAAAAGCCCCATAACCACCCTTCTCTTGGCTTCATCTGCCATTACAAAACACATTCCCAGTTAAAAGCAGCTGCTGAGACCCAAACCCCCTGGATGTGGAGAGCAGCCTCACTTAAATGCAGACACCAGCACTTAAATGCAAACTGCTTTCTTTAATGAATGCAGTTCTCCAGTCTTCGAGCAGCCCCTGCTTTGGCAAGTGGAGAGGTGGAGGCATCCATGGGAAGTTTGCTGGCACATCAGGTGGAGCCGAGCGTGCCACCCGCCCGCATCACGTGAGCCGGCAGGGTCAGAGCACAGTAGGAAAAAGTACCGCAATGAGCAAAGCATCTCCCATTTGCCCCTAAGCTCCAGCTCTTCCTGTGCTGATAACGAGCTCAGTAAATCTCTCTACAGTGCAAGATTTTTTTGCCCCCACTCTCCTGCCCCCTCTGCAGTGCCTCGGTGCAGGGGACTGACTGCAGGAGCCATGGCGAGGCTGCCCTCCTCACCCCTCTGCAGGGAAATATCCCAAAGCAGTGCAGCCCTCTGAGCATCCCAGCAGGCTCTGGAGACCCCCCAAGCCCTACCCTGTGGCATGGGAAGGCAGCTGGATGCAGGCAGGAGTTGTCTCCTCTGTAATTGTCACCCTCAGAGCCCATTTGCTGATACCTTGATCCATCGCAGCTGGTCCTGGGCTGACTCAGGCGAGATTCAGACTGATACAGCCCCTCCATCCCGCACTGCCAGGGATACAGGGCAGGAAAACCCGGAGTATATGTGTTCAAAGCCTCCTTTGCCTTAGTGCTTTGGCTGAACTGGGGAGCTTGGGCAGTGAACAGCTTCATATGGGTAGATCACTGCTCAGATGGGTGCACTGCCCTGGCCTGGGAGAGCCTGAGCCCACTCGAGCCCAGGTGGGATGCAACGTTGCTGCTCTCAAATAGTAGCTCTACACACGCTCAGAGGAAGGATGGGGGTCTTCTCGATTCAGGAGTCATAGTGGGAGCACAGGATTAATCACTTCCCAAGCCAGAGATGGTCACAACGCTGCTTCCCTGTATCTCTCTCATGGGTGACAAAGAGCCAAGACCCTTTGTTTGTCCCACCACACTGCTGTCCCCTCCCTGCAGCCAAGCCGCTGCCAGAGTCACCCACAATAAATCCTGCTGTGCCATGGCTTGGCTGCTGCCCCATTGGGACCTTCCTCCCACCCGAACCAGCGAATGCTGTTGGTTTCCCTTGTCCTCTCTCAAATCCCTCATAAATTTCCCGTTGCCGGCTCCACCACCGCCATGCTCCCATTAAAGTTTACAGGCTGATTGCATCTGTCAGTATCACTGTCTGGGGTTGGAATGTGTCACCCTTCTCCAGAGGAATCATTTATTCCGCCGTAGCAGAGCATTTCAGGACAAAGTTCTGGGTTAGATCACAGTGGGACAGTTTTCCTGTGGTGGCAAGCGCTGATCCATCTCGTACACTGGGAAGAAAGCGCCACTGCTGGATTCTTTCCTATTTATTTTTCCTAAACAGAGAGCTGAGAAGTGTAAGAGTTGCCTACCAGCAGGATCCTGCACATTGCTGGAGCATCCTAAGGAAAGGAGGTTTGTTTTAATAAGTCTCCAAACCCTGTGAGTCTGTAGCAGACGACCCTTAGCGCCCTCCCTATCCTGTCTTGCTGTTTCTATAAGGACTGTTGGGGTGCCCAGCTGGTGGCAGGGATGGCCCCATGGCTGGGTGTGCCTCAGGGACCCTGCTGTGTGGTGGCAAGGGCTGGGACTTGTAAGGTCTTAGACATTCATGGAAGTGGAGGAAGCACATACAACCCTGTCCCAGCACAGCCTGGTGTTCCTGCAGGCAGTGTGGGCAGGGAAGTGCTGATGATGGCAGTGAGGTGATGACAAGGAGCAGCCAGCTGTGAGATACCTATGCCCATACCATGAACAGCAGGTCCCTAACGCTGAGGAGGGGGTTTTCTTGCAGGTATTAGATGTGATAATCGGGCATTCAGGGTTAAAACATAATATGAAATCAGGTGCCTGGTCTCATTACCTGTGTAAGACTGCAGCTGCATGCAGGAATCCTGGGTGCTGGGAAACACTCTGCCCTGACCATGGCACCACCTTGCCTGGTGAGAGCTCATCCCCATGCATGTTTAGAGGGGATGAAGTGATGGAGATGAGGAACTGAAGGGATGGCTGGTCACAGTGAGAACAGACTGTCTTCTGCCCTGGGTGTGCAGCAGAAGTGAGTCATTCTTGGAGCAGCGGTGAAGGACTCAGCTGCTTTCCTTTGGGATATGTACCCCTGTGCCACTGGGAAACAGTTTTCCCATTGCATTTACCTGTGCTGGTGTCCTCCAGGAGGGCTCAGATGTGCTGGGAAGTGCCTCTCCTCCGGGTGCTGCCCAGTGACCTGCATATGGTAGGGGTGGGAGAGACAGTCAGTCTGTATTGCTTTGTTTATAAGAACATATTTGCAGTGATTGATGTCTGAGCTGGGGAAGTATGTTTGCAAGTGAGACTTTAAAACATGAATCAAACAATGTTTGGAATACGTACACTGCTCTGTCAAACATTTCTTGGCGTTTGGAGTCTGCAGAGCCTGCGCGTCCAGAGGTACCAGTGCCTGCGCGGAGGTGTCTGGAGGGAAAGCACCCACCCCACTGTGAGGGTGAGTGTGGGCATCCTTTAGCCTCAGCATTGCCTCTCCCCACTAAGAGGCTGTTGGGATGGGTCAGGGTTTGCCCCCGCAGCCGTTCTGCCGGGGGGTGCATGCAGAGGTGTCCCATTAAGCCCCATCCATCACAGGACATTCCTTTTCACGACGCTCCTTACTGCCAAATCATCCCCTGGGCTTGCCGAGGAATGAGAGTGGCCCTGGAGGACAGAGTCAGCTTTCAGGCTTCCTTCCCCTCCAGATAACCCGATTGCCCATGGAGAGAAGAAAGGTCTGGAAGGGATGGGCCATATCCAGATGTTCATGAAGTGCATTAAGACCCTCAGCCAGAGGAGCACATGCTTCAGGTTAAGCCCCTGAGCAGTCCCAGCTGCGGCAGTATTAATGAAGTTTCATTTAATCACTTGTTGAATACTCTCCCTGATAAGGGCTGGAGCACTTTGTAGGGGACAGGGAATTTTCTTGGTGCTTCTCTTTGCATGATCTGCTTGGGAAGCCCTGCATGGGTATCCCTCTATACTGACATCACTGCTGTAGTACCACCTCCTTTGCCCATGGAGTGGTGTGAGTTTCCCAATTAAAAGAGCTGCCTGCACCCATCATGCAGGGGTTGTGGATCTGGAGCTCTGCTTTCTCCTCCGTTCATAGAGATGTTATTGCTTCCTGTCACCCGTTGAGTGGGGCTGGATGTGGCTCATCTCAGCAGAACCAGCTTTTGAAATCACTACCAACTGTCAGGATACCTCTGCCCACAGCTGCCCCCCTATTCCACTTTCTCCAGGTGCCAGAGGACACCTTGTCCTCCCAGCCCCAAGCTGGCCCCAGGCCACCCTCTCACCCCACCAGAGAGGAACCAGCCCCACCAGCTGAGCTGGAAGGTGCCCTCAGCCTCAGGGATGTGCACACATGACCTGATGGCACCAGGTGACATGTCATGCTCAGAGAGGAACATCCTTTCCCGAGCGAGCTGTCATGGTGAACAGATACCTAGAGCAACGCCAGACTTGCCCTTCCTGGGAAAGGGACTGGTTGGGGACAGCCTCAGGGTGTGGGTGCCAGCTGCCTGCCATTCACTGGCCATAAATGGTGTTTCCAACCCCAGATTGGGTGAGGACCTTCGGGACTGAGGGGGACACCAGAAACTGGGCACACTTCCAGATCTGGCAGACCTTCTTCCTCCAAGCTCTCTGCCTGCAAGGACAGCAGGTCTGCCCATCTCATTCCTTCACCCAGCCATTATTTATGTATTTCCCACAGGAACCCCAAGAAAACCATTAGAAAGATACTTTCAATCTATGAAAACCAGAAGGACCTCTGTTCCTCCACCCAAGAGCACCACCCTTGTGCAAAGCCTCTTTAACTGTACACACGGAAAACACATCCCGTGAGCAGATCCCCTCCTCTCATGGGTCTGCTTTCGTTACCTTTTAGCATGAGGGAGATTTACTCACTCTGAGGGTTTTTTTAAAAGGTATTTTCTTTATAGCTGGGCTTCTCCTGCTTAGGCGAGATTAAGAGATTGTATTTCACGACTTCTTGTGGATCCCCTTCCTGAAGCTCTAATGAACTATGGATGAGTGACCGCGGTAATCCAGTCTGTGCAGGAGCTCGTTAAGTTGCCAAGTCCGCTGTATTATAATAACTAGTACATCTGATCAGATTACTTCTTTAAATCACTGATTGCATTGGCATATGAGAGCCTGCTCTCATCCCAGCTTGGGCAGCAGGAGCTTTCCTCCGGGCTCCACGAGTGCTGGGCTCTCTCTGCTAATGAGGCACAATTTGATTAACTCACATGGCAGAAAGGGCACAGGATTTTCCTTCCCTGCTTTGCTCAGCTGAAGCAGGTGACCTGGCTTCCCACTGGAGGCATAGGGGTGACTGGTGCACAGCAATGATCTGTTCATTTCCCTTTTATAAATACAGATTTTGGAAGAGGGCTGGCAAGTGGCTGCTTGGGGCTACATCCAGCCCAGGTCCTTGTGAAGAGCACTAGGGTTTCCAGCTTCACATCCTGCAAATAGCAGGCTGTAGCAGCTGCCCGGCCCCAGCCTGCCCCATCCCATGCTCACTGCCCTGATGAGCCCATGGCCACCACTGTGGCACTGCACCCTCCCTGCAGTGGCAGGTCTTGCAGTCCCACGGTGGTGGGATGGAGCCCAGAATGATGGGATAGAGCCCAGCCCAGCACTCCAGCAAAATGGAGCCCAGCACCCCAGTAAAATGAGCTGCAGCCCTGTCAGCAGCAAGTTCTGCCCTGGCACCCCACACCAAGGTGGTCATCCCAACCCCTGCCTGCATCCCGCACTTATTGAAAACAGGAGCAAGCAGTCCTGAAATATCCGGGGGGGGGGGGGGGAAGAAAAAACAGATCCATCTGCAAAAAAACAGGCAGAAATGTTTCTTTGTCTTGGGAAGTGTCAGCAAAAGAAACTCCCTTTGAGGATAGGTTTGTGTTTGCAAGACTTCAAACCCCTCATCTGGACAATAACAGCTTCTGTCTAAGGGAATCAGAGCTGTAAGGTACCGGTCAAGCCTGGAGTATTAGACATTAGGACAGTAATTAGGGCTCTGGTGCTGATAAGAGTGGAGACCTCAGCCACCTTCTGCTCTGCTCATGCCAGAGGAGTGAGTGTGCGTCACACCCAGCTGTTTGCAGGGCTCTGGGTGGTGCAGAGGCACCAGAGGATGTAAATACCACACCCTCTGGCCTGGCCAGGGCTCTCTCTCCCTCTCCCTTGTGCTACCAGGAGAAGCGATGGGGACGGCTGCTGTGCCCGGAGCCCCCCTCGGCACCAGCACCCTATGCTCAGCAAAAGGGGGATGCACTCAGACGGTCAAGCATGTCCCTGCTTGCAGCATAACATCAAACCTGACGATAGAGAGGGGGAAAAAAGATATCTTTCTCATCTTGACCACCCGTGCTGTGCCAAACCTGGCAGCCCCCGCTCCTGACAGTGTGTGGGTCCCTGATGTGCAGGCACACCCAAACACATTAAAGACCAAAAATGCTAGGTCTTGATCTTTGCAGCTGCCAATCCTGAAAAAAATCAAGGTTCTGCCTTTGCTGCCTTCTTATTCCCCTGGCAAAGGGCTCGTGCCAGCCCTGTGCAGCCTCAGGCTGCAGAAGAAGAGGTTGATGCACAGGTCTGCAGGCAAAGGACGGCCGCCAGGGACTTCTGATCATCTCATTAACTCACGAGAATGGCAGAAAATAATTGCTCACGTTTCAATGCAGTCCATCTGTGTGGGATTTTCTCAATAATAAGTGCATACAGCCTGGTTTTAATGTTTTTCAACATTTTTTAAACTGAAACATTTCCTAGTGCTGAAGCCCAGGCAGAAATCAGTTCCAGCCCTGGGGGCAGTGAGGGGATTTAGACGCACAAGTCTCAGGTTGACTTTTTAACAGGGTTCGTACAAACTATCCTGCCCGTAATGCTCATGTAATTGATGCTTTTGAATACTCCAAGGAGGCCAAGGTCCTCTGAGGCTTTGAAAGTATGTTTTATGGTATTTTCTGAAGTGATACATAAAAAAAAGCCCCTAATTGTGAGTCAGGCAAGCAAAGCTCCTGAGACCAACTTAAAATTATTTACACGCACACACACCCCTTTTTAAGTGATCGCATATTAACTTTTAAAAATGTATTTTTTTTCTTAGCACAATCTGATTTTTCACATAGTCACAGGACTCTGACAGTTTCAGTGTAAAACCTGTCCCACAGCTGGCTGTGAAGAGGGCAGGATGCTCTGGTTAAGGCTGGGCTGTGTCTGCTGCAGAAGTCTTCAAAGCAGGAGCTGATTTGTCTTATTTCCCTGCAAGATGCAGTTTGAGACTTGATTCCAGTCCAATATTAAGTGACTGCAAGGAGTTTTGTTCATTGGGATGGACAGAACAATGGGCTTGGTCCTTTCCAGACCCCAGTTCTCCCGGTCTGTGAAAGCCAGGCAGGTAACTGGGATAATTTCCCTGGGATAAGAGAATGTCACAGGCATCTTGCCAAACACACACACACACACACACACTCACACTCTTATTAAAACTGATGCTGTTAAAGTGATGCTTTGACCCCTGCCAAAAATATGTCCTAATAATTTCCCCATGTGGTGAAATGCCAGGCATTTACTGCAGGTTTGCTCCACTGCCTTCCCCCTTGAAAGAAAGTGCAGGGGCTGCACACCCTGCCCACCCCACCAGCAGCCCCAGCCCCTGTCCTGTCTGGCAACTGTTGGGGGGAGGAATAACCTTCCTAAGCCCTTATCAGGCTTGTATGCTTAATCCCTCTTTTAAGTGGCACCAAGTTAACCATCTCCCTTTCCAGGGGCATTACTTGGGTGGGAACAATGCACCCCAGAAGGGTCGTGGTGGCCCCCCTAGACCCCTCCACGCCTGAACCTCAGTGTGAGGCTACTGAAGCCCCAGCAGCAGCCAGCCTGGCTGTCTCACCCCAGCTCTTTTCCTCTGGGCTGCCTCTGTGAAACAAAGCAGACTCCCCTTTCCTCATGGTCCTCCTCATCCTCTCTGTTCACCCCATCCCGGAGCTCCTGTGGGTGTAGCAGTACCCACTCCAGGGTCCCCCAATGTTGTGGATTCAGTGGCATGGCTGGGGGCTATTTTGGGGAGGTTTTTTTTCTGGTGTGCTCTTGGAAAGCTCGAACGGCACAGGAGTCCGAATCTGGCTTGAAGCATTTCAAATATGCCTCGCCGTGGGCTGGAGTGCTGAGCCTGCCTTAAGTGGGCAAGGGATTTAGTAATCACAGCTTCCCATCGTCCTGCCAAGGGCACAGGAGCCCAGCTCTGACTGCTGCAAAATACTTGCTGTAGGCTGAATATTGCACAATTTCCCACCTACCCCTGCAGTGACTGAGCTGCCACACCTGCCCCGGCTCGCATGGTGTGGGGGTCATGGGGTTTTCTGGGAGTCATGTGGATTATAATGCCCTGGTGATTAGTGACACTCCATGAGAGCAAAGCAGGAGACACTAAAATTGGATTTTCGAGAAGCCAGCATGGTGTGGTGGTGGGTACTGGGCAACCCCACAGCACACTTGAGGGTATCCCAGCACCGCAAGGGAGCAGCCAACATCTCACTGAGCCCCACATTTCGGGAGCTGCCACCAAAGGCAAGAACTCCCCTTCCCTATGTGCCTTCTGAATGGTTTGGATTTCACAGCTGTCCCCAAAAATATAATGAGGAACCATGGAGATTTTGGAGAAGGAAATCTACCAAGAAGCTTCATTTATAGGTTACAATAGGCTTTAGGTGACCTCAATAGTTCCATCTTGGAGGAGATACCTTCCAGCTTTTAACATTTTTTTGTTTAACTCCTTCAAATCAAGGAAAGTGAACTCGGGGCAGAGATGAAACATCTCCTGAACATGGAAAACCAAGTTGTACTTTTAAACAGCAAGTAGCCTTTCTCAGCCCATACCCCAGGCATCCCTCCAGGCCTTGCTGGAGCTGTTCAGTGTTTGATTAAAATTTATAAATCTTTTTTTCCCCCCAAATTTACACTTTTTTAGCACATACAGACTTCTACAATTTTTTTGTTGTTGTTGTTGCTGATCAGGGTGACCTGGGGCCAGCTCTGCTGCCTGGACAGTTTGGGCCATAGAAAGGAAAGGATGACAGCAGGATTTTCTCCTGTGTGGCTTTTCCAAGGACTGTGGACTCCATGAGCAGTAGCGTGTCCCAGCACAGCCTTGCTGTCACCTGTAGTAGGGATGTACACTGGGATTAGGGTGATCCATCCCAGAAAGGGGTTGACACATTCTGGGAATGGGGTAACATGCTGGAAAGGGGTGACACATGCTGGGAAAGGTGCGATGTGTGCCAGGAAGGGGTGATACACTGGGAATGGGGTGCCACACACCAGGACAGGGGCGATATACGCTGGGGAGGAAGTGTCACACAGCAGGGTAGTGGTAGTACACATGCTGGGAAGAGTTTGACACGCACCAGGAGCAGGTGGCACTTGCTGGGAAAAGCATGGCAGGCATGGAGAAGCGGTGACACACGCCAGGAAGGGAGTGAACCCCACTGGGAGAACAAGACCGGACGACATGTCCCAGCCCAGCAGCTGCAGATGGGATGGGACAGGCAGGACAGCACTGGTGTGTGGTAGCATGGTGAAATTCTGTGGTTTCAGGCCATTTTGTGCATGTGCCCGCACATGGGGCAGTCCCAACACAGAGCAATACCCACCAGCAATACCTGGAACTGGTGCTCAGCGCTTTGGCTAATGTCCTTTCACCGTGTATTACACAAATAATATAAATAACTCGTCTTTGGACTTCAAACATGCCACTTCAGATGTATGGTGGGAGATTACAGAGTTTGTTAAAGCTCAGGTCTTCAATCATCCAGGCAGCTTCGAAGCTGCTCACTAAAATACAGATCAATGCTTCAATTTTATGGGAGGCCCATCCCATGTGACCAAACTCAAATCCCTTATTTTATGGCTTGCTTATACATTCCTGGTGAAAAACGGTTTACATTTTGGGCCCCGGGAGCTCTCCTAAATCAGCTGCCAGGTTTTTGCAGCTGGTAGTAAAGGGAAGCGCTGTCATCGGGCTGCCCGGAGGTGAACAAACGAGCCGCCAGGCACGGGACTGACGGCTCGCCCCGAGCCCTGCGCCAGCTCCCCGGCTGCTACCGCGGCGAGGGGGCTGCTCCAGCGAGGGGACACCAGCCACGGCACCCTGGACACCCTCTGGTCACAGCACCACCTTCCCCCCTGGGAGACCCCAAAGCTTCTGGTCTTCAGAGACACGTGGATGAAAGGGTTAAGCCAGGCTGGATGGCTGGAGAGGAGAGGGATGCTAATCCCCCCAGCTCTGGCCGCTGCTAATTATTTGCTGATTCAGCTGCTGAGCTGAGCCCAGACCCAAAGCGGGGCTTTGGGATGCTCAGGGCTCGGCGCTGCCTGTTTTCTCTCAAGAGGCAAAGCCGAGCACGGTGTCTGAGCCCTGGCTGCCCTTGTGCCTTCAGAGCAGCAGAGCAGTGCAAGCAGGTTTGGCAGGGAAACCGAGGCACAGGTTATCCCTGGGCAAACCTGTAGGAGCCATCATTTTAACCTCTCCCATCTTCCTGCAGACCTTTGCTCGTTCCATTCACGAGTGAGGATGAGAAAGGGAGCCAAGGTGCTGCGGGGCTTGGTCCCCTTGGAGGACCCTGAATGCCAGCTGGGACTGGAGCTGCCACCCACCACGATGGCACAGGGATCTGTGAGGATGTGTGGCAGGGGCAGAGCTTGGCAACACACTCCCTCCTTTGTTGATTGCACGACAAGCTTCCAGTGATTTCCACTAACAAAGTTCCCTGAGGTTGCCACTAACAAAGTCCATAAACTCCCGCTGCTGGCTGCCACCTTACCTGAGCAGCTTCAGCACTGAGTTATGGCTGGGTCACCTCTTGCTGGCCAAGCAGAGTGTGCGTTCAGTAGCAGGCAATGGCCGTAACTCCTGCCCGTACAAACACCCCATCACCCCAGCTCCTTCCCAACAGTGCTGTGATGGAAAGCAGCTGCTTTGTCAGAGAAGGGACCTTTGGGCTGCAGCTGGTGGAGGCGTCTGACTGTGCTAATGGGGTGATGAATCCAAGCGAACATGAAGCAATAGTTAGATGTGGTGGGAGGATGGCTGAGCCCATGGGGCACACAGCTTTTTCTCCCCACTGCTGCCTGTCGAGGATGCTGGCGTGGGAGCAGAAAGCCCCACAGCGAGGTCTCCCACACAAGGCATTTTGTCTCCCCATGGAGTCACCAGAGAGTTTCCCCCAGGGGTGATCATTCCCCTGGCCCAGCGGCTGAAACCAGTCCCAAAGAGAGCATGTTGCCTCCAGCAAGCCCCAAAGCAGAAAGTAGAGCCACTGGTTCCTGACAAAGACATCTATTAAAGGTGCCCAGATACGTAAGTCTGTGATGGGATGACTGAAAGAAATGGGGATAAAATCCAGCTGGGTTGAGCTCCTCCAGCTCCTGCCCAAGTGAACTTCAGTGGTACCCAGGTGGCACTCTGAGGAGACCTGACGCACCCAAACCAAGATAAACTCAGCCCTTGGCTCCTGACCCTGCGATGCTGAGGTGATGGTCTCCTGCTCCAGATATGACTGTCCCCTACTCTGGTGATAGCCAGGGCAAAGCTTCAGTAAATGCCAAGTGATCTTATTAAACAAAGCTGAATTTCCATCTCAAGGAAAGCAGACAGCATCCTCCCGCTTTCAGCTATTTAGGGATGGTTGGGTATTTTTTCCTGCTGCAAATGGGTAGCTTCATAAAGGAAAAAAAAGAAGGCTATGTTCATCTTGCTTTGAAAATGCTGTAAATAAATCAATTCACTCCCAGGGATAAGCTCTGCCTTCTCTTTGCGGTTGACTCCTGCCAGTGCTAATTGGAGCCAATAGGCACATCATGAGGGGAACAACCCCCTTTATAGGCAACACTTCAGCCTGGCGAGCATGTTTACAGCCTTATTTCAAAGCCTTAAGGAGGAGTGATCTGTCATAAACCCTGGCAGCTTTTGCTGAGCAAACGGTGCTGCTAGAATATTTAAAAACCCAGCGTTTGGGTGGAAAAATATAGAAAACACATGTGTTTCCATGAGAGCTCTGCTGCTGCTCAGAGCTGGATTTGCAGCCATGCGGGGCGGCAGCATGCGTGGGCTCGGGGCAGCCAGGGAGCTCAGCCCTTAGACCTGCCAGGGACAGCCGGTGATAAAGAGCCATCCCTGGCAGGGCTGGAGACCCCAGCCCAAGGGCACCAATAAGTCTGAGCGGCCCTGAGGACCCCCTCGATCCCCCACCTTGCCCATGGCAGGGGATCCATATAAACTCAGTGCAAGGCTCAAGGAAACGTACTCCCTATACTGTTCCCTCCAGCCTTTGGGGTGCTTGAAGACAGTGAATTAGAAGAAAACCACCTTTCCCAGTCAATGAATGAGTTTGGTGTTGGTTTGTTTTTTTAAAGAAAGAAGTATCTTGGGGAAACTAACAAGTTAGTAAAGACATTTTGGGGATTAGTTTTATCTGTAGAAAATAAGGAGAGATTTCCTGCATTAAAGATGTCAGTAAGTTTTACAGGAAAATACTGTGGTTTGGTGGTGAATGGATGAAGGGGCCACATTCTGGGTATGGGACGGGGTGACGAGAAGCAGCAGGACCGGCCACAATCAGTGCTGGATGCTGCATCTCTTGCTGCAGTGCTGTCTGCTCAGAAGAACCACCTCATCTCTAACATCTGGGGACATCTACGTGTAAGTAGTTAGCAATAAATCAGGACTTCCTTGTGCAGCGCCCCCCTACCCCCCGATGTGCCCTTTGCCAACCCCTCTGCACAGTAGCTAGAGGTGTGACTTCCCACCCTCTCTCTGTCACAGCAGAGAGCAGGAGACTGGAAGGGCTCCAGTGGGGACACAGCGCTGCCACAAGCCTTCCCCCCCAAAGATGAATGGCTGCCAGTTTTCTTAATCCAGCCACTTTGGAAAAATTGTTTGTTCTCATCCTGTTTGAAACAGCTTCAAAGTGGCTCCAGTCTAGACTGTGCCAAGATAAATTACAAACCCAAAGCGCTGATATAAACCATAGGGGAAGGAGTCATTTGCTCTAATGTAATTAAAACAAGATATCATAATGTATGTAAGTATGTATATGTGCAGGCACACTCTCTCCTAGCAGGGAAGGAGCAGGATGCTGCCAAGCTACCCCCAGTAAAATTAAACCATCTCCACTGGGGTGGGGGATTCTGCCCCCTTTAAAGAGGGGTTGAGCAGGGAGACCACACCCCCAGGTCCCGACAGCCAGTCAGGCTGTGGCAGCTTTGGAATCACCACTTCTGGAATAAAATGTGAAGGGGGTGAGCCCTACTGTAGATGGGTGGTGGTTGCTGGTGCCCACAATCCTGGTGGATCCATTTGTGGGGCCCGTGTGCAGTGTCGCTGCTGGAAGGAAAGAGGAGGACTTTGGAAGGGCAGCAGCGCGGTAAGGGAATCCCAGGCTGCAGTCATGGTAGGAACAGAAAGGCAAAAGAAGAGGTGCCCCAATGCAAGAGGTGAAGAAGGAATGTGGGTCTTCCAACATCAGGATGCCTTTCATCAAAGTGCATCTGATAGGACCTTTCTTCCACACCTCTGGTGGGGTGGTTGAGGAAAAGGGCCTTTTCTCCGCAAAAAGTAAGGGGTGAAATCAATTCTTTTGCCTGGAATAGGTCTGGTTTGTAATGAATAAGGTAAAAAATAAGTAAGTAATCCTTCTATTTTTAATTCAATTAACTGCAACTCAAGTGAAATAGATGGAGTTCCCCCTTACAACTTAAGTCTCTTCTCATTGACCAAAATCAAAGAGGGAGAAAAGAAATAAAACATAAAGAACAAGCTCTTCAATTTTGCAGAAAGGAAACTAAATTATGATAACAATTCAAATTTTGAATAATTTTTGTTGCCAAATAAATGAGTCCTTGATGAATAATGCTTAATAAATCTAAGAGTCTTTTTAAAAAGCTAATGATCATTAATTTTCCAACATGACTTGGCATACAGACAAAGCTCAATGAAATTGAATCCTATAAAGAGAATAAAAGGCAATTACCAGCAAAGGTGTATGTCATTTTGTTTCGAGAGCATTTTCACACTTGAAAACTAAGACATGTGTATGTACAGCTGGAAGTTAATATGTGTATAAACATATGTGTACATATTTGGGAGTGCATATATGTTGCTGTTGATCATCTCCCACACCGCACTCCCGTCCTTTCCAAGGCCACTGCTGTGCTGCAGGTTGGCTTTAGCCTCCCTCAGATCCCCTCTCTGGGTCTCTTTCTTGCAACTTGCAGCAGTGGATCATCCAAATGTCATCTCACACAATCCTTTTTCCAGTTAGCCCAGAAATGTCTTTTCCCCTGGTTCTGCCCAGGTGCTGGCCCCAAAGGTGTGGTGGCAGTGCAAGTGAGGTGGCAACAACCCTAACGCCGTGATGCTGTGATGTGGTGGCTGATGGATGTGTGTAGGGTTTCAACTGGTGCCACAAGAGATCTCTTGCATTTCATTGGGACCATCAGAGGAATAAAACCCCACTTAATACAAGCAGGGGTAACGTTCTTGGGATCTCTCCAAGGCAGGTGGAGCATGGTTAAGCCTTGGCTCTAACTTTCCTCAGGAACAGCCCTAAATCTTCTGCCTGACAACCTGTGAGCTACTTTACCCCTGGTGAGACACTTGCATGTGAAAAGCAAACAGCCCTCATTACTCCCAGCGTTACATTTTTATGGGATGCTTTGGGAGCCCACGGGTGCAGGGAGCCCATGGCCATGGAGCATAACCCCACTGGGGCCGAGCTGCTGCTTTTATCATAGCGTCCATCACAGTTCAGGATGCTTTTCTCCTTGCCTGCCTCCTATTTACATCCCATAGGAGACTTTGCCAGAGCCACGGCTCCACATGGGCAAACTGTGTCCCTGGCACCACATCCTGTCCACGTCCCCCAGCCTGGGTTGCCCCCACTCTCCCAGCACGCACGTGGGTTCTACAGCCACATAAATTTCAGCTTAGTGCTTTGAAGTCCTCAAGAGGGAGAGTTGTTGTTTTTGTTTGCAGTGTGCCTTATCACCTCGATGCCTCCTGCCTGTCTCTTGCCGCATGGCCACAGCCCGCTGTCCGTGCAGCCCTGCTGCCAAGGACCGCCGGGCTGCCAGTGCTGGCTGATAAGGATGATGGATGGGGAGGAGGCTGGCTCCACCATGGCCCGGCTGCTTCCTGGGAGCCAGACTCATCCCAGCACTCCCTGAGTCCGATGGAATGCGTGTTCGAGGGATGGAGAGCCAGCATGGGACATGAACATCTTCCTGCTGAACACTTCACCAGCCCTGACAGTGGGTGTTGGCACCACGCATGGATGCCTCTACATCACCCAGGGTCCCTTCTGTATCCCCATGCCCACAGAGCAGGGTGGGAAGTGCAGACTCAAGTCCACAGACTGGCAGGGGGTCACCGGGAGGGAGATGTTTCCCACCCTGCTGCATCACCTCCAGGATGGCTCTGCATCCCGACCTGGACCACTCCATGGGATGAGGGCAGCGTGTGACTTTGACAGTTGATGGGGGTGACAGCCACCATGCTGCTGGGGTGGTACCACACCTACAAGCAGCAACCTGATGACATGGGGAGGCCTGCAAGCACTCGGTCCTCGCTTGTCATGCCAGGAGGTGTTCCTGTTTAAATTAGGCTTCCTGGGGCTGCAGCAGGGCTGCGCGGGCTCTGCATGCCTCACCCCTTTGGTAGGATGTGGTGGCTCCTGCACCAAGTGGTCCCTACCCTGGGTTTAGAGCATCCCAGACAGGAAACAATGCTGCATCACTTCCCCTCATATCTGGGTCTTCCTGACCTTTGGGGAAGATGTTTGCAGTGATTTTCAGAGCTGAACAATTGCTAATATACCTGGCGCAACTCCCGTCACAGGTTGGCTTTCTTTCCTGACTCAAAACAAGCCAAGGGAAATGTTTTCATGCAGCTACCACAAGGACCACATTGCAGGGTTTTTTTGCAATGCCTTTCTTGCTTTTCCCTCTTTCCACAATAATTCTTTGCCTCCATTTGATCCAAACTTCCCTGTTTTTTATATTTCTTTCTCATTCCCTTTCCCCCAACCTGCTCCATAGAGACTAAATGTCTCTGCTCCTACGTTTGAGTTGCAGAAAGCAGCCAGCCCAAATCCCCTTCCCAGAGTCTGGATTTGGTCCCCTCTAACAGGCAGGATAACAAAGAGTGCAGAGCATGGCGATTACCACTAGCCCATATCCCCAAAGCATCGCTCACCAGGCCATGCCAAATGCAAACCTGGGATAAAACACACTAATTGCAGCACATCAGTCAGACAATGGGAAAATTGGATACCTTTCCACGCCAGCCTCATTAGAAAAGTTTCTTAGGTGGAGGTTGTGCTTGTAATTAAATAGTAATATCTTGGCTCTCAAAGACAGGAGGAAAAGGCTATTTGAAATGTATTAAAACAAGAGGTTTGGCAATTCTCCTGGATTTAGAACAATTCATGATTTTAAATTGATCCCTTTCAAATATGTGCGCTTGCTTCCAATGGAATTAAAGATGTGCAAGTTGGAGGGAAGGTGGCACTTTCCTGGATGCTTTTCCCACTCTGGCTATCAGGGGAAGGGGTAACACTGAGCTCCAAGAACTTATTTAGTAGCAGTGTGTTTTCTGGGCTGGTCTGTGTGGCTGATGCTGTGGCTGACTCAGCTGATGAGTACAGGAAAGCAAGGAGTCCTATTAAAGCCAGATTTCCTATGTTTTTCAGCTTCTGTGTTTACGCTTACCTCCTGCACTCCCTACCACACTCCTGCCACAGGTGAGACCTGTTCTCTGAGCATGAGCTGTGACTGTCTGGGGATGGACAGCTTTTATGCAGGGATGCCACATTAAAAATAATAATCTAAAGACTGATAGCAAAGGACTCCATGCCTTTACACAGACCCTTTGATTTGGCATGAAACATTGGTAATATCACCATGATACAAGTATCCACATCTATGGGTAGAAATGTGATTCATATTTGAGAACCACATGAAAAGCTAACACCTCTTTTACTCCTAGAAAAGAAAACTAAGCTCTAATTGCTCTTTAGACAGCGGCTCTCATGCTGGGAAGGTTTACCTCAGTGATAGCACTCAGAGCTCCTCACTTGACTGTGGGGAGCTGCTGGGGAGGAAGGGTCCAGCAACACCCGAAAAAGATGTACTTTCTTTTCGACAGCTTCAGGAGAGAGAAACCTCCTTGCAGAACTCTTGCATACCTTTGCCTGCTTGGTTATTTACTAGTCACTTATTTTAAGTCCCAGTAACAGAAAAATACTCTTCCTGCTCTCTCTGGCCCCTATGGTATCACGTGTGTGTGTCAGTTGGCATCTGAGAAGTGAATGGGAAATCAGCTATGAGATGACTTTCTCCAGTAGCAGGGAAGTGGAAGAGTAGTTTGAATCCAGCCCAAATCCTGAGCTCTGTGGGCTTGACTTAAGCATTTAAGCCTTTGGTTGGGATCTGGTGGTAGATGAGGCTGGAAAGCACATTTCTTTTGTGGTTAAGGGTCCTTTTGTCGGTCCATAAATCCAGAGGAAGGTCTGTTTATTCTGTTTACTGCAGTTACCTAAACTGTGAGCCTCTGTGTAAATCATGGCAAGCCATGATTTAGAGAGGAGATGGTCTCCCCGTGGCGTGTGCACCGTGTCCCTGCCCAGACCCCCACGCAGGCAGTGTGCTCCTCCAGAAGCCAGGAGATAAGAGTAATAAAAGCCACAGCAGCCTCTCCAGCACCACTACTGTTTCATTTTTTTTTGGCACGACCATGCATTGCTGCTAACAGATGGAAAGAGCCCGAATTACTTTCCTCCCACACCCCCACCCCTTACTTTTAGGAAGCAGAAGGCATTTCCCAGGGTTCCCAGGCTGCAATGTCCCATTTCCACCCTGTTGCCCCTGGGCGTGTCCGAGTGTTGCTGTCTGATGGTGCTTGGCCAGACAAGGAGGTGACCAGGCTGATAACCACCCCCATGGGTGCCGGGGTGCAGGCAGCTGGTAACCCAGTCTTCCTCACCTGAGAGGTGCTGACTCCCCGGAGCCAAGAGCAGCCAGATAAGGGACAGACTCCCAGATAACGGCGCCAGCTGCTCTGTACGAGCCCCCCGGGGCAAACCGTCTGTGTTATCTGTCAGCAGAGCAAGGGTAGCAAGAGGAAGAGGAGGGTTTGGGAAGCTGGAGAGGGGGGAAAAAAGCACCTTTGAAACCCCAGCCCTGGCACACATCGTTTGGATGCAAAGATATGGTGATGAAGGAGGGATGATGCAAAGCTGGAGAATGGTGGCCAGAGAGCCAGGTCACCCTGCAGCGAGTGAGCCCCCAGCCTAGGGGAGAGTCCCCACTTCCCACAGCCTAGGCTTTATCCTCCAGATTTCCTTCAGCCCTTTCTCCTCCTCCTCTCGCCCGCCTCCATTAAGCAGCCACAGGATCCCCTTGGCCTTCTCCATTAGGACATCACTGCCAGTTTTGATGCTAACCATTGCACTCCCTCGAGCCCTCGCTGTTTCCAGGCCAGAGCGGCACAGGGGGGGATCAGCCCGGGTCCTTGCTGTTTAGTCTACCGATCAGATTGGTGACAAAGAGTCTAGCTGCTGGCAGAAAGCACTTCTATAATTGCTTGGATGCAGGCTTCGAGCTGTTTGCCTGGTGGATCTTTCTTTCTTTAAATCCTGGAGCAGGGGGAAGGGGAGGATGATTGGCAGGGGAGTGGGTGAAAAATGTTATATGCCTGGAGATGAAGTCTGGGCAGCTGGGGAGGGCTTTCTGCTGACCTCAAATGCAGAGGGATTTGGGGTCACAGTAAAAAGTAAAGTCAAGAGGCAGCTGGGCAAAGCACAGCATTTTCCAGGCAGGCCAGGTTGGTTCCCTTCACTTTTCAGGTAGGAGCATCCTTGGCTGAAAAGCTGGACAGGCAGTGCATGGTTCTGGGCATGTGGACGTGCATGTGGATTTTGGTGGACCTGTGCAGGGAGGGCGAGGGCCCAAGGACCCCCCAGCTTGGAGTGCGTGGGCAGTTTGGTACTTCCAGCCCCAGCCACGGTGCAGCATGGTATCCTGCCTTGACTTCAAGGCTGGAAAGTGCGGAGACCAGACAGCTGATCCTCACTTGAAGCCTGCGAGTTGCCTGCCTGGCTTTGATTTGTGTGTGCTCCAGTGTGTAAGCAAAGTAAGCGACCTAGGAGGGTCTTCAGGGCATTGGGGTTCCTCCTTTGAACACCAGTCAAAGTGAGCCCCATGGGGCTCAGGGCTGCTTGCGCGGGGTGGGACACAAACACTCAGAGGAGTCAGCGCAGCGGCAGGGATGATGAAGTGGATGGTCCGACCTGGCCAAAGGGATGGGTATTGTTTTCTCTAGAAAGCTAGAGACTCAGGGGGACATGATAAGAGTCTTCCAAGACCTCAGAGACAACAGTGATCAATTGGTCTCAGGGTCTGTTGGAGCTGGACCAAGATGTAATCAGCTTAATTTGCAACAAGAAATCTCAGAGGTTAGATATTAAGACAAATGATTGAGGCACCGTAGGAGGACAGTCAAGCCTGGGCAAGGTTATGTGAAGGGTATTTTGAAACTGATCTGGAAGAGGCTGTGTGGGGAGCAGTCAGGTGAAGGCATGGGGCTTGGAAGGACTTTAAACTCCTGAGCTCACCTGCCAGGCAGGGGACAGGCAGGGGTGCTATGTGCCAAGGACATCATAGCCCTGTATCCTCAGCCATCCTCCTTCCAGAAGCTCCGTCTGTCTCCAAATTGGCTGGACAGGCTTGATCTAAACCATGTCTCCCTCCACCACGGCAGAGCCTGGATCATTCATTGTCCCCTCAGCAACTCCTGCCCTGCAGTGGGACAGGGATCGATGAGATGCTCCCGCAAGCCCTTCCTCACCCCGTGGCACCACTCTGGAGGTGGCATCTCTGACTCTTAGAGAGAAGCTCAGAGGCTTTCAGACACTTATAATTTATTTTACAGGAATTTTCTAAGCCTTTTTTTTTGGGCTGGTGCCTTTTGGCATTTTAAAGAGAAAAATTATGAGGGGACTGAGGCTTATTAAAATCCAAAACTCGACCACTCCTGCAAAAACAACCCTGCTTGTTCCACGCTGGCTTTTATAACTGTTATATGTGTGTGATAAAAACTGGCTGGAGTAACGCAGAGTGGTGTGGCTATTGCCATGTCCCAAACCGCATGTTCACGGATGTGTCAGTGATTTGCTGAAGCACTCCAACTTTGGAAAGGTTTCAGTTAAACAGAGAGGGTGGGGAGCAGAGCTCATTTGGGGTTTTGATGGTTCTTTTCATGTGAAATTGGGTCTCCGGTTAAACAAGCAGAATTGATCAAGATTCGTAAAAAGAGCACTTTCCTTTCTTTTTGGATGGGGACTCCAAGGCTGCAAGGAGCATGCACCTTCCATAGCCATCAGCTGCAGCAGGAAAACTCCAAAATCCTGTATCTCCCTGAGAAGATGCTCCTGCCCATGTCCTTTTGGTCGGTGCCTGCTGTCCGCTGGAGACTAAGGAGGTTTATCTGTAGGGCTTAGCAATCAAAGGGCTGCGATAGGCAGGGTAGGATTAACCCCAGAAGGGGAGGAAAATCCCTTGCCGGCCTCCTGCCTCGTACATCAAACAAAGCGGTCCGGTGGCTCATCTGCCCAGCACTTCATCACAGAGGAGCACGAGCCTTTGAGATGGAGGAGACCTGAGATGTGGTTCCTCCAACCACCGCTGGGTTGGCATGGGTCCTTCCGTGGAACACTTATAGCCACTGATGCCCATCACTCTCCTCCGGACTGCCCTCCCGAGCTCTCCCACACCAGATATGTTGTGAACGTTGGATTTGTCCTGTGAAGGGACAGGAGTTGGACTCAATGATCTCAGACACACGGTGTGAATTTTAGGATTGACCTGTGCAGGGACAGGAGTTGGACTCCGATGATCCTTGCGGGTCCCTTCCAACTCGGGTCATTCTGTGATTCTGTGAGGTCCCTTTGGGGCTGGGTGTCCATTCGGCATCGCTCTTGCTGCACAGATAGCCCCGTGGGGGGGTTTGGGGACGGACAGGGATGCACTGCTCAGCCTCCCACACCCCCCATCCCGCATCTCCCCCCCAGCACCTCCGCAGCCTCGGGCACACCCGCAGGCGGGGCAGCAGCGCCACCTGTCGGCGGGCAGCGGTACAGCCGGCTCCGGCGGGGTGGGGAGGGGCGGGGCAATGCAGGGCCGGGGTGCGGTGCTGGGGTGCAGTGCGGGGCAGCGTGATGCATGGCGGTGCAGTGCAGCAGAGGGCAGCGCAGTGCTGGGGTGCGGTGCAATGCACCGTAATGCCTGGTGGTGCAGTCCATGGCAGTGCGAGGCAGTGCATTGCAATGAACAGCAGGACAGTGCAGCGCTGGGGGGCAATGCATGGAGGTGTAATGCAGTGCTGGGGTGCAGCGCAGGGCAGTGGACTGCAGGGCAGAGCAATGCATGGCTCGGATGCAGTGAAATACAGGGTAAAGCAGGGCAGGGCAGTGTAATGCATGGTGGAGCAATGCATGGCAGAGCAGGGCAATGCACATCAGGACAGTGTAGCACTGGCGTGAGACGCAGGGCAGGAGCTGGCAGGGCTGGGGTGCAGTGCAATGCAGGGCAGGGCAGTGTAGTGCAGGGCAGGGCAGTGCGTTGCAATGCACAGCAGGACAGTGCAGCGCTGGGGTGCAATGCAGGGCAGTGCAATTGCAGTGCAGAGCAGTGCAGTATAATGCAATGCAGCACAACAAAGTGCAGGGATGAAGGGCAGGGCAGTGCTGTGCTGGAGTGCAAGATCCCCTGGGACCAGAGCACTTCCCTGGGATCACAGCCATATTTAGGAGCCAACTGAAGCTGAAGGCAAGGTGGTGAAGCCCGAGGTGTGTGACCCAGCTTCCTATAGGAGGTGTCAGGAGCAGTGGTGGGAGTACGGGACCTGTGGGGCTTGGAGGGAATAGGCTTTGCAGATAGCCCTGCCATGCACCCCGTGACTCTGCAGCTGGAAGTAGGGGGTGTGGAGGGGTGTTGAAAACAACGCTGACACATCCCCTTACCCTGCAACTGAGGTGGCTTGTGAGGCCACCCTAGAACCTGCCCTTTGGCCTCCTCTGACTCACTTCATTGCCCTGTGCGTGGCTTCCTCTCATATGGTTTCTATCCCATAAGCTAATGCTTATTGCTCATGATCCTTTTGAAGGTTTTCCCAATTACCATGAGAAGCAGCAGCCTGAAGTGACAAATCTCGCAACCCAGGGTGTTAATGAACTTGCCACCTGTATGGTTACCCACTTTGTTTTGGATCGACCTGCATGTCCTGCACCCCAGCCCAGCACTCTCCCTCCTGTGCTGGATCTCACCCACTGCAGGCTGACAATAACGTGATGTGCTGGGGACAGCCCTTCCCTGGGCAATGCCATCATCTACAAATGGCACTGAGCCACATGGATCTCACAAGAAGATTTATCCGCACCAGGACTTCAGAGGGAAGTGACAGTGGCCCTGGGATATTGATAGAGTTGTTGACAAGAGTGCACACATCTAATGCCCTGATGCCTTGCTGAACACGACAACCAAGAGGGGCTACAACATGTCTGGCAGGTGAGTGGTCCCTGAATGAGCAGAGTAGTTTGATACTTGCTGAAAAGCTCAAGCGATTTTTTATGGCAAAAATAAATGGTTTTGTAGCCATAAAAGAGTTTCCTTAGGGAGGAGATGGCCATCTGTGACCTGTCCATGAGCTGTCTTGTGGGTGGCAGCCAAGCATGAATGTTCCAGGCTGAGCTCTTGTAATTCACAGCCATCCCCAGTTTAGAGGGAAACTCCCCTGGGACATGCATGGCAGCCAGGAGGGGAGAAACTCACCCAGCATCGGGGGTTTGTGCTGCCAGCTGCTGGCTGGGCAGGGCTGTCTGGCAGCTGCTGGCTGGGCAGGTTTTCAGGCAGCTGCTTGGTGACAGCCGAACTCCTGCAGAGATGGTGAATCTCCTGCCTCCATTGGCACATTATCCTAGCAGCTCATCCTTACCAGTCACCAAAGGAGCAGCGCTGGAGCGAAAGCAGGATGCAAACGGATGCTATGTAGGGCAGTGTAGGCAGGTGAGGAGCGAGCACATACTGCATGTACATCCCTGCTCGGCTGGCGTTGGGAAGGCAGGATCACTGGAGAGGGCTCTGCTTTGCCCTCTGTGGTGCCCGCAGAGCAGCCACATCCACGGGGTAGTGCCAGACCCAATAGTGGTGGGAGCTGAAGGCCAATCGGGTAAGCTCAGCCTGCCTGTGGCTCTGTCTTGTCTCCCTTTTCATCCACAGCAGGGAAGACGCGAAGGAGCAATGTGGGATGCATGTGTTGCCCATGCTGCAGAGATCTCCTGACCATAGGTAACCATCACCAACCGGTGCTTTGGCCGGCAGTGTCCTAGGGCAGGGAGTGACCCAGGTCGGGCTGCGGGGTCCAGGCATGGGGCCAAGCCCCAGGTCACTGGCGACAGTCCACATGTGCCACCCCCTGGACGCTCAGGGTAAACGACTGGAAGCCACCGGATGCTGCGGCAGATACCTCCAGGCCTGGCTGCCATTGGATGCATTTCCCAGCACAGCAGGACCTAAAGCATTAACAAGGCTCAGAGAGAGACCCCTGGACAAAGGGTGCCGTGGGGTGATTTAACCACTCTGCCCCACAGCCCCACCAGCCTCAGCACATCCTCCCACATGCACTTTCACTGCTTTGGGGAGGTTCGACTCTCCCTGAGGAGCACAGGGCACCATAGAGAGCAGTGGGATTTAGGATCTCCTACAGAAAATTCTCTCCAAATTTGAAAAAAAAGTAAAAAAATACACCCTAAACCTCTGGTCATTTTCATCATCAGATTTCTGCCAGCCCACCCCTCCAGGGTGTAGCTTGAGTTGGTGGCAGCTGGGGTGTTTGCAGAGCTGAGATTTGGGGAAACAGTGAGAAGGAACTGGCCCTCACCTGCCCCAAGAGCAGAGGACATGGAAAGTAAAAGAAAAAAGCCTCTTTTAGCAATCCATTGAAAATGGCTTTTTATATAAATTTGTGGCATGTGTAGATATTTGTGTCTATGTGTACACAAAGGTGACTGCTCTTGCTGTCTGCACCAGCGCAGGAGGATGCCAGCTCTGGGAGCCGAGATGCTATCTCAGGGACTAGCTGGCTGTCCCAGCCAGGGCCAGGGCCAGGGCATATCAACCCATACTTTGCTGAGGACACCTTGCAAATGCCCTGATGTGTTCCTGAGATGGATTTCTGGGCCAAAGCCAGGCACAGGGAGGCTTTCTGCATGTAGCTGTTTGCCAACAGATCTTCCCTCTGCTCCAGGCTAGCTGCTTTTCAGGCAAAGCCTCTGTCCACACAGGTCAAATACTTCCCTTTTGAAAGTGGAAAAAGGCTTGTTTTAATGTTTTTAGGTGAAAGAGAGATTCCCCCATCTCAGAAAATCCAGGTTCTGGACTTCCCCTTGTGATGGACATGTGCAGTCCCAGCTGGACGGGCAGTGAATGGAAACAAACCTGGGCGGGTCCCTTAGCAGAGAGCTCTGAGGGCAGGGGAGGAGGGGAAAGGCCCCCTAAAAAATAACACTCTCAGGGGAAAAAAAAAAAAAAGCAAAAAAAGCAAAGTACAAGACTCTGAGAGCCCTGAACAGGTTTCTGGTGGGGTTTGCGTGGCACCTGCCCTGATGGCTGGGAGAGCAGCCAAAGCCTACTGGGATGCATGGTTGGCCAAGGCAG
This sequence comes from Dromococcyx pavoninus, assembly GCA_033558185.1. Lineage (NCBI taxonomy): Eukaryota > Metazoa > Chordata > Aves > Cuculiformes > Neomorphidae > Dromococcyx > Dromococcyx pavoninus. The sequence goes on along the minus strand of JAUMJL010000411.1, from coordinate 1,856,348 downwards.
CCAGAGCTCTGCCTCAGCATCTGCTGCCAGGATGATGCTGGGAGGGCACCGAGGACACCCCCCTCTTCAGGGTTCTCAGAGGAGTCTGTTTACAAGGGTGGATGGTTTTGTTGAGTCACAAGGTGGGGCCTGGCAAGTATCCAGTGCTACACCACCAGCCAGATGGAGGCTTGGGGCTGTGCTACCCTGAAAAAAAACATTGGGGAAAAACCTGTACACCCTGGCAGGGAGCTGGGAGCATCTTCTCCAGCCTGCTGGGCTCCTCTAACACCCTGTTTGGTATAAAAAAAATTAATTAAAATATAGGAAGAGAGCAACATCTGGTTTGTGAGCACGGAGCCCTTCCTGTGGAACAGCTCCTGCCAGGAGGGTGGGCACGGGGATGGGGTCAGCTGGCCCTGGAGGAGTGGTGGGAGCTGCAAAGCTGGTGCCAGACCCTGCTTCGATATTATATGATTTTAGGAAGTCCCAGCCTGGCCACAGGGGCATACAAAGACTGCTGCAAGCAAGCAACAAGGCTTCAAGCCTGCAGGTGCCTCTGAGCAAGAAGGGAGGTGGTTGCAAGCAGCTGGGGATGCTGGTGGGGCAGGATCAGCAGCCCCTCGTGCTGAGCCCCCTCCTGCCCCCCAAAATATCTCTCCTTTCCTCCCCAGGCAATCTTCTCTCTGGAAGCTGGGATGGGGAGATTTCTCCTATGGGGACCCAGGGCAAGGGTGGGAGCACCAGCAATGGCTGGTGAGGAGGACCAGCTGAGCCAGGCAGCCCACCACAGCTACACACAACTTCTTGGGCTGTACCAGCACCTGCTGCAGTGGGAAATCCTCCCTGTCAGAGGCAGCCCCCTCTCTCCTTTGCCAGCTCTGCCTCCTGGGAGCTGCTTTATCTCCAGTGCTGCGGTCCTGGGTGCCTGTGTCACCCCACCCAGCCTGGGTAGCCAGAGATGCTGTTAAGAGCCGGGGCTGTTGTCTCCTGATTACAGATGTGGGTGCTGGAGCTTTTATCACGGGCAAAGCTCTGCTGGCTCACTCAGTCCCTTTGGCCACTCCCGAGAGCCCTGTGCTTGAGGCCCAGGTGTGCTATCTCCCCTCTTCATACGAACCACATAACTTGCAGCCTGCCTTTCTGAAAAGCAACACCAAGCAGGACAGTGTCCCTGGCCTCTGCCCAAGGGAAAATGACATTTGCCATTGCCAGAGGAATTGCTTCTTCCAGGGAAGGATGGATCTTTATTGCTCTCCTGCTAGTGTTGCGACCCCCTGAACAACAGCAGCTATTCCTGGGCCAGGCCCAGCTCAGGAGCTGGCTCCAAGCCCTGTCCTCTCCCTGGGAGTGGGATGAAGGGGCAGGATTGCCCTCCAGCAGCCAGCAGTGTGTTAGAAAACATTTAAATGTGAGCATCTAACCTCATTGCAATTCCCCTGAGGGCTTTCCTGGTGTTTGGGCTATCACACAACCAAGTGGGTCACTAGAGGAGCTGTACAGAGAAGAACTTCACCGGGCAAAGTATCTGAAACAGCAGCACTTGTGGAAACTCCATGGGAGCATCTTCCACTTCTCTGTGAAAGGATGATGCTATCTCAAATAGCTGATGGGGCCCCTCCATCCACCACTGGATCCCCTACATAGAAAGGGGACAACCTGGAAATGTTTTGTCCCCCAGGGAGCATGAGGAGGGGGAGATAGGCTGGAGAAGAGGTATCTGTGTTTGGAGATCAAATAGAAGATGTGCCCAGGTGCCCCTCAGTTAGTGTGAACACCAGAGCTCAATGTTCCGGCCTCCACCAATGTTATCAACAATCCTAACGTGCTCTCACCATGTGCAGAAAGCCAGGAGGTGTCTTAATGAGGTTCAATAAAGTAAATTATTAAATTAACAGCTAAGGCTGTACAGCTGCAGAAATGACCAGTGCTGGTGCAGGAAGTTCAGTGCCACGCGGAACAGGATGGCTTGTGCCTGCTGGAGGGAAACCACCAGGAAAAACTGCCTTGGAACCTGCTGGGAAGAGGAATGGGGGAGCTGATGATCTGACAAGTGCAGGAGAAGAGGAATGTGTGCTGAAGGACTGATGCTGCCCAGGTTTTTCTCCTCTCTGGTGGCCCTGTCCCACCAGGCAGGAGAGAAAGACAAAGCAGCCTCTAACGTGGCTTTTGTCCTTCTCTTGTGTTGTACTGGGGAGGTCTCATGCCCCTCCACCATTAACCATCCCTGGTTGCTCTGTGGGTTCTGGCTGCAGTCCCACTCCAGGCTCCAGGCCACCACTTTGTGCTCCTCCCCGCTCAGATAAACTGCGGAGATGTTTTGGTTTGGCGCGAGCTTTGGTTTTGTATTTAGGAGAGGAATTACAAAATAATAAGATAAGGCTGTAGACTGGAAGCAAGCTCAAAAAAAACCTGTTTCAAGTGTAAAGATGTCTCTCTTGCCCAGGAGACTTGTGAGGTGATCTTATTTTAGGACATAAATTGCTGCTAGGGGTTTCTGGAGATCTGGAAAGCCCCCAGTGCTGCCTTGGGGTGCCGACCTTGTGCTGGCTTTACTGAAACAGGGGCAATGTTTGGCTGTGGGAGCAGGAGCTTAGTGGCAATTGCAGGGGTGGAGAGGCTTAATATGCAATTTTCCCCTGTTTTGTTTTTTTCTTTTGAGGATGGAGAAGACCTGAAAGGAGTCTCTCTCTGAAGAGGATGAGCTCCTGTCTGGCTCCTGTTGTTTCCATTGTGAAGTCCTGGCCCTGCTTGCTGTCAGATGGGAATGTGTTTAGGAAGAAACAGGTTAGCTAAGAAACAAGAAAATCAAACAGACTGAAACACAGGTGAGAAGCCCTGGCTCTGGTTGTATGTAAATTCATGATGCGTTTGTTTAGCTCATGATTTACCTCAATGTCTAACAACCAGCCTGGCAAAAGGTCAGACTCCCTTACAGGTCAGCACTGTCCCTCTCATTGGATGAGGAAAAGCTCTTGTATCACTGTGAAATCAGGCAGTTAACATATAAAAAAAACATCTGCAAATTCTACCTTTCTGGCCTGAGGTTCCTTTCACCCAATGGGGCTTGAGCTGCTGCAACAACCTCCATCAACTAACATCATCAGGACTTCTTCATTTGCTTAATATAATTGATATTGCTTGATATAATTGCAAAAATGAATCCATCCATGTAGAACACAGCCACTGCATCCCCAGCTTTGCAATTGAACTTCTCATCTCACATTAATTTCCACTGACAGCACAGGAGGCAGAGGACATCGTCTCAGGTCCCTGAGGTGGATCTCTCTTTCCTTCGTTGTTCGCTTGGCTGTCAAGAACCTCAGGACCTTGATGGGAAGTACAAGGGCAGAAGAAGCAAGGGCAAGAGTAAAGTATTAAAATACAGTCTCTTTCAGCCTGGACTCCTGGGCTCTCCATGGACAGTGGGTGCAGGATGCTCCTAGATGCTCTACAGGAGTGCGTCCATGAACATCCCGTAGTCTTGCTTTCCCCCTGGCAAAGCAGGCATGCTACATTCTGAGGTTAATTAGAGATACTCTGGTTGATGGCTTTGCAGCTACTGATCTAGGTGAGCCTTTCCTACAGCGACAGCTTTGGAATGACGTTTTAAAACCACTGACAGAGTGATTCCTTTCCATTGCTCCCGTCTCCAGAAACAGGTGAAGTTCTACAGCCCTCCCGAGAGTCATTACAGAGCCAGGGAGCTCCCTAAAACCTTCCAGACACTATCTGACACCCCTAGTCCAGGTGTCTGCAGAGAGGAGAGCGAGGGGAAGAGGGTTCCCCTTGCCCAGGCCAGTGTCACTCTGCTGTCCCCAGCCCCGTCGCCCCTCTGGCTTGCTCGGCCGAAGGGAAGGCTGACAGGGACATTGCATGTCTGCCCCTCCATGACTCATTCCCATCCCCAGTGACCTCCCTGGGGACAAAGCATGAACATGAGCCCTTTTAGCTGCTGTGTTTGTATACACAGGTCTGTTGCTGACACAGATCTCTTAATCCCCCTGCCTGTGTCCCACAGACCATGCTTGTACAGTGGTGGCCACGGCTGGGTGCTGGCACTGCATTTTACTGAAGCCCTTTTACCTCTGACTCGCTGATCAGCTGCTGACAGGGTGTTATCTGGAGGCTGTGGCAGGCTCAGTGGTGTTGCCAGTATCCTGGCTAAGGGGGCTGTCCACAGCTGGACTTGGTGACACCAGGACAGGCTGGCAGGGAATGGACTGGTGCGTGCAGCTCTGTGCTTCAGCATTGCTTTGCTTCCAGTTTATCATCTCTCCCATTTGGTGGGTCTTCAGCGCAGAGGTGGAGGTGGCTCAGCTCATGATTCAGCAGGCTGATGTTTCCTTTGCACAGGCAAAATATTTGGGAAAGCAAACACAAAGCTGGCAAAGCTGGGAGGGAATTACAGCCAGAGAGATAGCTCAAGGCAGAAGTGGAGAGGAGAGGATGCTCAAAGCAAGCTGGAGCCACGGTCCCTTCCTGCACCCTGGCTGCTGGTTGCACCAGGAGAGCGGTGCTGGCTGCTGGGGGAGTGTCAGTGCAGGATGGAGCTCTCCCCAAGAGACAGCGTGAGCAGAAAAGCCAGAAAACCAGCTCAGCACAGAAACCTTCCTGCAGCAGGAACAGGGACACAAGCAGAAATGTGCCTGGTAGTGAAAAACCCTCATCCGCACTGGGAGCACAGCAGCCCTGTGCAACACATCCCTGCAGTTAAAGAGAGGTCATTTACTTGTGCCTGGGGGTCAGGCAGAGCCAGGCATGGGGTTGCCCCTGCTTTGACTCCTTTGTTCATGTGCACCAAGCAGCTTTTTGTCACAGAGAAACATATCCCTCTGGTACCCCTGTGATGCCCATTGGAGCCCCGGCTGCTGGCTGCTTGTGCCTGGCACTGGAGTCGATGCGGCTGAAAAAGTGAGAAGGAAAATATCGTGATAGGATGTCCAATGCCCTCAAAAGTCGAGGAGGAGAACAGCACCCATTGGTGCAGTGCACAAATCCTAGTGTGCTGCCTGCCAGAGAAACACCCAGCAGCGATGCCATTGTGCTGTGGCTCAGGGTAAGATTTGAATGGCAAAGCCCAGGGCTTTGCTTTGACTGCAGAGGGGTAAAACAATATTTAAATAACTGCCAGCCACTGAAAGGAACAGGAATCCCATGGGAAAAGAGAGAATTTGCGGCCATGCGTGGCTGATGGTTTTATCATGAATTTGCAACCTGCAAAGGGAACGAACAAAGCTGTTGGGAGCTGCCTCTGATTTAGTATTTCATAACTTTGGTGGCTGACACTGAGCCTTTTGGCCGTTAATTATCCTTAGGTGCTTAGTGGGAAATATCCCAGCAATTCCACCTGTAAATCTTATTGATTCTCACCTTGAGTCTTTGGGAGCTTTTAAGGCACCTGCACAAGCTGCCATCACTTGAATTAATCGAGCTCTGTAGAGCAGCTGCTGACTGGTGCCTCCCTGCACATTAGGCACGAGGCAGAAAGATGTATGTCCCCAGCCAGCTCTGGCACAAGGTGCTGATGGCAGAGAAACACAGACTCCTGGGACTCACAGCACATTGCCAGAGTGCTTCACTTCTCCATGGGAATGGCACATCCCTAGCTGGGCTGAGCCAGGGGCCTCCAGGGCTGCTGTGTCAGGACCTGGGAGGAATGCAGGATGTCTCATCTAAAGCGTGAAGAGCTTACGGCATTTTGAAAAAGGGTGCTAGAGCATTTATACCTCTTTGTAAAAGTGTCTGAAATACTTTTGCTGAAATTCCTGATGGCAGAGCGGTGGCACAGCAGGTAAATATCCATCAAAGAAAATACCAGCCTCAGTGGTCAACTTATGCCATGTTTTCTTGAGCACCTGGAAACTGAAATGATCTAAGGGACACATTAAGCAACCTTGGGCTGATATATCTACAGCAACATATGCAAGGTGGGATATTCTGGTCTAGAGGAGGTATTGCTTTCTACTGCCAATGTCATCAATAACTAGGAAATGAGGGAGGTCAGAATTTTTCTCAAGCAGATAAGGCTATTTATTGGCTTTGGGAGAGTCCTACGAGAACTGTGGCTTTTGGAGGAAAAACTTGTGATGATAAAATAAGTTGTGTATCATTAGATATTCTCCCCTCCAATCCATTTATTTAAAACGTGCAGAAACTACATAGCATACTTCAGACTTTTAATTATGAGATATTTACTCTCATTTAAATTGAACCTCTTAATACCAGGAATATCCATGTGGTGCACTCTCGACACAAACACATTTGCAGCATCACTTCCCAGTGGACGGAAATGGGTGGAAGCAGTGAGAGGCCAATGGCTCTGCAGAGCTGATGGGAGCTGGTGTCTACTCCACGCATGGCATGAGTGGCCTCAGCAGCACGGTGCCTGCAGATGGGCTGCAATATCAAACTGCCAAGCCAGAGACCCTGGGCCGTGGAGTCCTGCTAAGCAAAAGCACTTTTTAATGGTGATATAATGGAACTCGTTAGTGTCTACTGTTTTATTACGTAGGCTGAAAATTACTTACTAGTGTGAATGCATTCCCTCTTCATGCTGATCGCTCATATGCTTTGCCAGAAGGGTCCAAGTGCATTTGTCTTGGAGCCAGCGAGTACCTTCCACCTCTCCAGATCTCACAGGTGCAGACAGAAAAAAGCCCAAGAGACTGCTCGCAAGCACCTGGTGTATTCTCATCCCCTTTCCTGGGTATAAGAAGTGAACGGTTGCTTTGGCTACGTGTCATGCTTTTGTGCACGGCTCCTCTTCCCAGAGCAAGGACAGAATCTCTCTGGGTTAAAAACCCTGGGCAAGGAGAGGTTAAAAGCTGGGTTAAAGAAGATGTTGGAATGGGGGCTTTCTTCTGGTTCTGAGCAAAAGTAGGTTGAATGTCAGTATTTTGGGTAGTAGAATAAAAGGTTTAGTCTGTTTCTTTTTAAAAGCACTGGAGTCCTTTGTGATGGCCACAATGTGCCACTAATAGGTGTCTGCTGGTGTTGGGAAGCATTTGCCAAGGCAGGGTGCCAGGGTCTTGCTGGCAGGGAAACTGTTGCTGAGTTAGATCTTAGGGCTGTAACTGATGGCCTGGAAACCTGGGAACGGCTCTGCACCAGTGTGCAACCTTTTGATGTTTCTCCTTTAGAATGAGCTCTGGGTGCCCTTTGAAAAGCATCTTCCCTGTGGATGGCAGAGGCGGCCCTGCAGTTTGGGGTCAGTTGCGCTGCACCTTGAGCACGTTTTTCCTGCCAGCACTCCTGCCTGGCAGGATTCATGGAGCAGTAACTACTATGCAAATAAGTCAAAGCACATGACTCAGTATAGGAAGTTTGGGCTTTTCTTGGCAAAATCCCCTTTCTCTTTTTGCAAAGCTTTAAAGGCATCTGAGCCTTAGCATTCTACCATCCACATGTAAAGATTGGGCTTGCATCTACTCACCTCACCAGGGAATAGTGTGGCTGAGTACTAGCCAGCAGCGAGAAAAGTGATCCAAAAGGTGCTGTGGAATAAGAAGATTCCCTTAGAAGGGACTGTGAGGTCAGCACAACTCCCTGATGCAGGGAAAAGAGATGTGACTGAGAGTGCACTGCAGTCCCCGATGGCCGTTCAGTCCTCAGGACCAGCCTAGAGCTAAAGGAAAACTGTAGGAAACACGTCGTGGATATCCCTGGCCCTCAGTGCTTGGAGGCTCTGCTACTTGCTGATGCAGCTGCTGTCATTGTGAGAGTAGCTCTGGTTTTCCTGTTGCTCCTGGAGGGAATGAGGGTGGAAAAGATGTTTCTTTTTTTTTTAATGTTAGTTATTTACAAACACAACTCACTCAGGAGAAAAATACTCCAGGTTTGGCCACAAATGCCCTAGGGGTATTGATGCCTCCTTAAATACCAGTCAGTTTGGAAACCATTATTGCAAAGGTGTTTGTTTGAAGTACATTAGCTGAAAGGTTGAATGCATCAGTAGCTCTGTGTAAGCCATCAGCCACCCTGCTCTGGACTTTATGAGAACCAGGGGGAAATGCATTGGGTTGAAGCTCAGCCTGGTCCCCTTGGGTCACAACATGGTGTTCATGTGAATAGAGACAAAATTAGGCAAGTGGAACCTGAGAAAGGGCTGAGCTGCCACCCAAACAGGATGGTGGAAGGTATATTGGCCAACTTGGCCATGCTGTGCTTCTCCCCACCACCTACCCCTTGCTCCAGGCCACGGAATTAAAGCTGTTCCCAAAAGGAGGGTCAGGACCCCAGGCGAGATCGCCAGGCCAGCAGAAATGAAACGGGATATTAAGGGCCAAGCAAGACCCAGAGAGGTTCCAAGAGGTTAATGGCCACCGTCAAAGCATCTTTAAACCTCCAGGCCAGCTTTAAAGCAGCCAGGCATCTGTGATAAATATGCAAGCCATGCTTCAGTCAGGGAGAAATAAGTAAGCTGTTGTACATGGAGCAAAGGAGGAGGGCAGCTCCTGCCCAAATTACTGCTCAGCACAGTTTCCCCAGAGACTGCTTCCTTGGAGCCTGCATGGTGCTGGCACAGGGCTGGGCGGCAGCACCCGGAGCCACTTGGCATGGCCCAGGCAGGCATGGGGACACATCCAAGGTGAATGATGAGGCAAAGAAACAGGCTTGGGAATGATGGTTAGGTGTTTTTGTTGAATTTGGGGAAAACACAGCTGAGTTTGTTCCCAGTGAATTGTGCTACAGAAAGGCGGTGACTTCTTGGCTGCTTCTCAGCAAGTCCCTGGAGCTGAGAGGTAGAATATCCCAGCACCATAGATGCTGGGCAGAGCAGGGAAAGATGAGTCCAGCAGAGGTGAGGACACCAGGGAATGAGTGTGGATCTTGTTACACACAGCTGGTGTGTGCACATGAGCTGGTGCATTCTTAGCTTTCCTTTATGTGAAGGATGGGTGTTTGAGAGCTGACCAGCCAAGGTGGTTTGTCCTTGTGGCTGACGGAGAAACGCTGCATGGATGCTTCCCTTTCTCCCCCTCATCCAAGCATTTATTTTGTAACATTTAAAACTCTGCTGACATTTGGCCTGGCTGGCCAGTGAGCAAGTGTGGAGGCTAAGGCTCGCCCAGCTCCCTCCTGCCTGGCAGCTCCAGAGCCAGTTTGGCTCTCAGCCACTGCAGGCTCCTTCCCACTCACGTGGCAAGCAGAGCAGTGTCCCGAAGGAACCAAGCAGCAGGAACGCGGTGCCCTGGCTGGGGTATGGGACAGGGACCCTAATGGGCTGCACGTCTCCTGGCTGTGGGCACCTTCCTCAACCAGCAACAGGCTGCGTTCCCAACCAAAGACCTGATACTGGAGAGGGTAAATGTGTCTGGCTGGCAATGAAGGCAGCACAAATCGATGTGAGTTGTACAGCCCCTGAGCTGTGGTTGTAAGGAGCACGGTGATGCCCTGGCAAATATGGTACTGGGCTATATACGGAGTACAGGATGGGGTTTGTGTTATTAAAACTCAGGCATCAGAGCATCCCCTCTGGATTTCAGCCAGGTCAGCAGCCGGCTCTTCTGGAGTTATATATGAACTTCCTTTTGGAATTTTAACCAGTAAATACTTAAATGTATGTGGGATGTGGCACATGCTTGTCATCCCTGAGTCTGCAGCACAGGAGGGTGCTCTCTAAGCCAAGAGTTTGTGTTCCAAGGGACGCAGAGAGCCAAGATGGTCTCAGCGAAGCATCCCTGTCAGCCTCAGACTCACTCTGCAGACCCTCCAGACCCTTGATGCTGTTATCTTTCTGAATGGGATGCTGAGCTTTGCCTCTCACTCTCTTCTTTCCTCGTGACAGCTTCACTGTGAAATCAGCTTTTCATCCTTCTCCTCGCTCCATCAGCTGGGATCTACCCTTTCAGTGCCTAGTCAGGCTGTCAGGTCTCCTGCTGGGTTTGCACAGATGGCTCACTGTGACTGCAGGACATGCTGGAGCTTCCAGAGGGACCCTTCTGGGAAAGAAGCAGGGCGGTGTGCTCACTATTTAGAGAGAAAAGGCCAAGAGAAACTTGTTATGGACAAAAAAGGCACTGACTGAGGGGTGCTGTGAATTAGACAGGTTGTGTGGAATGATACTGGCAGTACAAGTTGCCTTTTCACTGTGTATGATCTGTGTGCTCTTACAGGGTCTGGACTCTTGTCTTGCCGTAAGAATTAAGGGACAAATACTGAGGATGATAGCGATGGTGAGTGAGCGAGAACCCACCAGCTGGAGACCAATCCAATATTTTAACTTCCTCAGGTGGGTTTTGCCCAGCTCAGGACACTGGAAGAGGTTTCCCCAGGACAGGGTGGTTTCCTTAGGACACATGCCATGACACATCCGTTATCCCAGGGTGTGGGTATCTGGGATTCCCGTCTCTCGGCCCTGTGTTGATGCACGCTGAAACACGCACCGGTGTTCCCCGGTTCTCACGACCGACTTCCCCCCATTCCCTCATGTTTCATGCCAGCTCCCCGGTGTGGAATGCAAAAGTTAATTGTGCGGAATGCACCGGGGACTCCTGGAGCCCCCAGATCCCGACTGCTCCCCATACCCCGTGCGTTGCATCAGGCACTTGTGTTTCTGGCCGGCTCCGGGACTCTGGAGGAGCGGGGATCCCTAGGGCCCCCGAACCAGCCGTGGAACCCCAATCCGATATTTTAATCTCCTCGGGTGCGTTTTGCCAGGCTCAGGATACGGGAAAGACGTCTCCCTAGTACAGGATGGTTTCCTCACGACATAACGCATCAGTTATCCAGGGACGTGGGTACCGGGGAGCAACACCCACCGGTGCTCCCAGGTTCTCACGACTGACTCCCTCATTCCCTCGTGTTTCTTGCCGGTTCGGGAGCTTTAGACGAACGGGGATCCCCGGAGCCCCCGAACCAGCGTTGGAACTCGGAGCAGGCAGCGGCGCTGCTCCCTCCCGCCGCCCCACGCGGCCCCTTTTAGCACGCACACACACACCCCCGATGGCATCAGGCCCTCGTTTTTCCTGCCGCCTCGGGGGCTCTGGGGGAGCAGGGACTCCGGGAATACCGAACCACCAGCGGAACCCGAACCAGCAGGAGGGTCGCCCCCTCACCGTTCCCACGCGGCCCCTTTCAGCTCCTTCCCCCACCCCGCATGTTACATCTGTTGCCTTGGGGGCTGTAAGGGAAGCAGGGACCCCCGAAGCTGCTCCCCCTCAACCTATTCCCGCGCGGCCCCTTTAAGCGCCCCCCGCCTCGCCCCGCCCCGTGCGTTGCATCAGGCACGTGCGCGCCGCCGTCCACCCGGCGGGGCGCGCGCCCCGGCCCGCCCCGGCCCGCCCCGCCCCTCGCCGGCGCGGCGCGCGCCCCCGCGGCAGTCGCGTGGTCCCCGCGCGGTTCCATATTGCGGCGGCGGCGGCGGCGGCACCGGGGAAGGGGGGAAAGGCGGCGGGGGGGGGGGGGGGGCTCGTCGCGGCGGCGGGAGTTTCTCCCCGGGGCCGGGGCGCGCGCGCGCGCGCAGATGGCGACGCAGGTGGAGGCGCTGCTGCCCGGCGCCCCGCTGCTGAAGGGCGAGCCGCCCATGGGGCCCGACGGCGGCCCCGCGGCGCCGCGGCCGCCCAGCGCGAAGCAGCAGAAGGAGGAGAGCAACAACCAGGAGAAGGAGAGCCTGCTGCGGGCGGGCGGCGAGGCGGAGGACGGCGGCGAGGCGGGCGGCGCGGGGCGGCGGGAGTTCATCGAGGCGCCGCCGCCCAAGGTGAACCCCTGGACGAAGAACGCGCCGGCGGTGAACGGGCAGTCGCCCCCAGGTGGGTGCGAGGTCGGGGCGGGGGGGAGAACGGGGTGGGTCCGTTCCTTCGCTCGACCGCGCCCCGGCCGCGCCATGCGGCAACGGCGTGGGGACGGCGCCTGCGGCCTGCGGGGCCGGGTGTGAGGAGGGGGCGCTGGGAGCGGGAAGCGGCGGCGCCATGAGGCGAGGAGCGCGTGTGCGGGGGAGGGGAGCGCGGGCGGGCAGCGGCCATGAGGCGGGGGGGGGGGGGCCCGGGCGCGCAGCGCCCGAAGGGGCTCGGGCCCTGTCGGCAGGCGGGCGCGAGGCACCCGGAGGCAGCCGGGCCCTGTCGGCGGGCGGGCCCTGTCGGCGGGCACGCGGCGCTCGCCGTCCTCCCCCCCCCCGCCCCGCTCCCAGCGTTCCCCGAAAGCAACGTGGTCGCTTCCCCCGGGAGCGGTCTCCGCCGCCTGCTCACCGGGAGGGAATCGAGGAAGAGGAAGGGAGTGGTAGGGCCTTTCGCGGGCCGGCGCTGCCCACGTGTGCGGCGGCTCCCCCGGCGCTCCAGGCCTCGCCGCCTTTCTCTGCCGACTCATGGCGGCTCTGCCCCTGCGGCCGTGAGAGCGGGCTGTCAGCAGCGCAGCGAGTCCCCGGAACCCGGGAGCAGGGGGGCAGCCACGGGGCGATGCTGTCCTGATCGCCTCCGTAACCCTCTGCTCCTGTCAGCAAACGCCGGAATTGTGGAACATTCCTCGACGTTGGGTAGGTGCTGCTCTCCCCAGGAAGGCATCACTCGCACCTGCTCGTAGTGAATCTGTGTTGAAAGCAAGGAAGTTTTCACTCAGCGTCTTGTTTGGGAAAGGCTCTTAATTTTCTGGCCTGCCTGTGTTAACTCTGGGATCGTGCTGCCAGATTTGACATCAGATTCACAGTTACCGTATGTGCTAGTGTTTTGCAAGAACTGTTACTGCTTAGCGTGGTGATTCACCTGAAGTATTGATCCTTGGAAGGTGGACAGCTCTACAGTTTTCACATGGAAAGCTGTCATCTTAATGGGAATGTCATCTTAAAGGCTCCCCTTCTCCTGAATGAGAAGTTAATTTTGCCAGGTAAAAGTCAGTGTTCAGGTTGTTTGGTGGTTTCTTGTTGTATGCATTGACATAAGCAGAGCTTAACAAAATCCAGGACAGCATTGCTGTCCGCATTTGCCTCTTGCAGTGTGACATCGCTTCTTTGTGTGAAAGCAGCACGCCATTGCGCTGTTTGCTCTGGTAACAATCCTTAGAAATATATCAAAAGATGCAAAACTGCAAGATTGCGTGGTCCTCTTTGAGGTAGACGTCTAAGGCTTGTCCAGATTCGTTACCAGGCCTGTCGCAAAGGTGGGTGACTCGTCAGGTTGGCAGATGCAAGGCAGTCTGTCCAACACAAGGAGGAGACCCTTGTGACTCCTGAGATGATTTTTTTGAGGGACAGATTGTCAGTAGCTTGTCCACACTATGGTAGCTTTAGGGGGCAATGCTTGCAACACTGAGAATTTTCTTGGGCCCAGCACAATTGTCCTGGTGTTCCCAAAGGTGTTTAAGTAATGGAATTGGTTAGTGGTGCGCTTTGGGATGCTTGGCAGCAGTGACTGGTTCCTGCAGTGCCCCAGGCGCTGCTGCTTGGCTCCCCTCTCTTGGGGCACTGTTTCTTTGGCTGCCAGTTCGTTAGGAAAAGAGAAAACGTGTAAAATAAACACGGCTGGCGAACTCCCACGAGAGGCGGGCTGGCAGCTGACCTTGCCTGGCAGCCCTTTGCCCAAGTGCCTTTGTGTAGGTTTTGCAGGCTCCTGTCGTGTCTGTCTTCGCTGCTTTGGGTGGAGGGTTTACCTGTAAGCCAGGTGCTTACAAAAAAAAAAGATCTAGAGCGTGAGATGAGTTGTCCTGTTGCTGTGACCTCCAAGAGGATTGCCTAGGTAAAGTGACTCCTTTATACCATTGAAGCAGATGGAGAGCTTTTAAACTCACTGGATGTTTTATTGGGGTTTCAGCAGAGCTTAGAAAACTGTGGCTCACAATACAGCAGCATTCCCAGAGCAGTGCTTATGTGCTGGAGGTAGGAAATGTTCCCAGCCCTGATCCTGCCAGAGGTAGTGAGACCAAGGAGCCTAACAAGGACAGCTCTGTAAAGATAAAGGGATCCCTCCATGACTTGTTTTACAGGCTTTGAAAACCCTGATTTTTTTTTTAGAATGATTATATTAATTATAGACCCATAGAGCAGATTTAATGGACAAGACCTACTCTTTAGGTGCTCACGCATTCTTTAATGGGCTGCGTTGGAATTGGTGCTTGTAAAAGTAAAGGCACTGAGCTCTGGCCTGGAGAAAACAGAACAGCCTTCAAGATCTTTAAGTTTCTGCTATATCTGTTGGAATATGTATAGGGAAGAGCTTAAATCCACCTCTGGTTGTCTTGAACTGTTTGACTCGCTGCAGCTGGGAAAGTTGAATGCATTGAAAGACTGATGTAGGGACTGAAGACTGTCCTTTTTTACAGATGAGGATTTGTCTTCAGAAGTTGATGCCTTGCTGGTAGCATTGTTATGTTCAAGGTTGGCAGTCAGATCTGTAATAGGGTGTTTGAGGAAATGTTCCTACTTTTTCAGGAAGGAGGTCTGTTGAGGCAAAGCCTCTCCGTGCTGCTTAACCCCTCCTCCCAAAGGCGCAGCGGCGTGGCAGTAAGTGGAGCAACAGTGTGATCGAGTTAGACAACAGCAATACTGCTGATGCTGTAAGCGGAGGCTGAGGCTTGGCTGGAGTGGCAAACCAGAAAATTTTCCTGGTGTCTTGGCAAGATGCATGTTATGTTTCTATTTGTGTGCATTTCAGGGTCAGGGTGCAAGAGAGCAGAGCGGATCCTTTGGTCTTGAGATAACACAGGGTCCTGTCTGATGTGGCAAGGCATGAATTGACATTGCTTACTGCTTATGAGGGACATTGGCAGAGCTGGTAATGATGCCTCATTTTTATCCTCTACTGATCTAGTAAGGAGGTCTGTTTCACTGTCCCCTTCTTGTTGCATGTTCTCTTATCATGTAAATAAATGCAGCCAGCAGCCTGACTGGTGAATGCATGGTGGTAGTGCTTGTGTCTACAGTAGCAAAGAAAACAAACCAGCTTTGCACTTTTGGCTATAAACCAGATTCAAAGTATTTTCTCAAATTCTTCTGTAGAGGAGTGTGGCTTGCACTTAAGACAGCTCGACCTTCTGGAACATGTTGTACTCCTCCACTGTGCCCTGCACCAGAGTTGGTGCTGATGCAAGCGTCAGTGCAGACAGGTGTTAACAGCACCCCGTTTTGAAAACCTCCTGGATTCAGTTCAAGAAATGTTGCATCAAGGCACTTGGCACTTCTTAATTTTTAAAGCCATTTTCATCTTGGAAGTAAGAACATGCAGGTTTTAATGACTGGCACTGCAATTGTCAAGCTTTGCCCATAACTTTATGCTGGTGTTCATTCTGGTTGCAAACACTCAGCCAGGAGAAAGCAGTGTATTTCCTAGTGGAGATGCAGGAGGTGGTTTGATTTCTTCAGTAGAGTTTCTCACTTGCCATTTGGCAAATGCACTGGGCGGGTAAGCAGTACTTTCCAGAAGGCACACCTTAGTTGCTCGCAGCAAGCACCTGAGTTAGCTGACTATTGTTCAGAGGGAGCTCTTGTTTATGCCAGAGCGGAGGCTGGGCTGGCTACTGGCACTGAGGAGAATACAGGGGAGCATTCATGAGCTTCTCGCCTGTCGCTAACTCCCCATAGGGTTTTCCTTGAAACCAGCCTCCAGTACAGGAGATAAGGTGTATGGGAAGCTTGTTTTACCTTTGGCACTTCTCTGCGTTCAGAGTAGACACATGCATGTACCTGCTTGGGTATCCAGCTTGATAGTGCTGCCCACACCTATTTCCAAAGTGTTGCGCGATTCTCGCTCTGTCATGGCATGCAGTTGTGGAGCTCTCCTGGCTGTTTGTTGCAACAGAGCTGCTATCGCAGCAGGACTCCTCTTCCCCTCCTCCAAGTTTCCTCTCTGAAATACTGTTTTGTTCCAGTCCCACAGCTCACGTTTGAGTAACTCTTCCCGTCTTGTCGAGGATGAGGGTAGCTGGAACTTGCTGCTCCAAAAAACCTGAAGCTTAGTGTTTTCCCTCCCCCTGTACCTTTGCCCTTCAGCTTTGTGCTGGACCTTTGCCCTGTTCTGCACTATTTGTTTCGGGAAGGCTGGGGAATGCGACGCAGCTCCTGGGAGCTGACTCACAGGCCCTGGTTGCTGAGATTCAGCACTTGCTTCTGCTGCAAGCTCTGGTTCCGGATTGCCAGGTCCAAGGCATCGCTGGAGGATTCTTGCCAACCACCTCTTTACCCTCACAACTCTCCTTTTAATGTGTTTATTGCCTGTGGTGCCATGGGGTTTTCCACCAGGATGGCACGTGGGATCACTGGATTGGGCAGCAGCAGGACTTAGGTTGGATGTGAAGACAAATCAAGTGCAAAAAGTGGGGCTGGGAATGGGGACAGCGGGGCTGCAGTGCTCTGCTCTCTCTTCCAGATTATGACACCTGATCCTTTTGCTGTGCTCGAATAGTGTGAAATTAGGGGAATGCCAAGTGCCAGCTTGGATAGAGTTAGGTTGCTCTTTGTCTACTTGAAACTATTTTGTAATGAATCTCCGATACCACCTCGGTGGTAGTGCTTGTTTAGCTAAATAAGGAGTGGGCATCTTAATAGAAAGCCATACTATCTCATTGAGGTTGAATGTTTTAATCCTTACAGTTACTATGGCTGCAAACAGCAAGGGTTAAAAAAAAATTGCCTTAATGAAAACAAATACACTTGAATGCTGTCAGAGGATTGTGTTGTCCTTTATGGTGGTGCACCTCTCGAAGGAGCTCTGCTCCTGTCTCAGTAATCAGGTTAACAGAGGTATGGTGGCCTTGCTGTAGATCTGGCAGGTAACCAATAGGAGAGCTGGGAAGACTTTTTGCTCTGTTCTTACCCTAATTCTAGTTGGGAATGGTGAGTTTTGTTCATTCCCAACCACAGTATGCTTTACATTATGGTCTTTAAAATGTTTTTTATTCTCTGGTCGTTTTGGCATTGGAACCTTTGCTGACTTCCTACTACGGGCTTAAGTCTCCAGGCTGCTCACTTTGTCAAATACCTGACTTGCTGTGCACACGCGGAGCTCGGGGAAAGAGGTGGTGCAACTTTGTTGATGCTTGCTGGGCTATCTCGTGGTAATGCCATATAGGTGGAGCTTTGTGTGGGCAAGAAGTCGTCTCCTGGGCTGGATGAAGCTCTGGGTACTCTCTGTTTGTGTGTGTGTGCTCTCTGTGTGGCCAACTCTGTATTTGTCCATTTCTTCTCTTGAGACCAGGCTTCAGTTCAAATTCATTCTGCAAGTCTAGGTCCTTGTTAGTGGTCTAACAAGAGTGGAGCTGGGAGACTTTTCTCCATGTATTGAAATAACTGGCTAACCTGGATGTCTTATGGCAAATGATACAGCTGTGTGACTTGAGCAGGTTAGAGGAGAGCTGGAGGAAGGGCTTTGAAGAAGCTAGTGCAGTGAGAACTTTAAGCGGCTGTTTGTTAATTTAGGCGGCAATAATTGGTGACCAGAACAAGTGGGACCCAGACTTGGCCTTGGATGAATCAACCACCAGATGTCTTTGTGGGGAGAGTCCCAAGTCAGGGTTGATCTGGATTGCTTGACTGAAAGGAGAAGTGAGTGCGCATGTAAAGGTCTCACAGCCATAGAGTAAAAACTGTCACGAGGCATTTGGTGAAAATAGGCTTGCTGTTGGCAATTCTAACACTGTGCAAGATACACAGGGTTGGTTTTTTTGGAAGGGTTGTGGAAACAATGGTTGAGTGTCAACATGTTTCTAAACAGAAGCTCATCCTGTAATTGCAGGTTCCCAGAAGATCCTCCTAACTGAACTTCCCTCTGCCAGACCATGTGCTTGTGCTGCAGTTTGGGGGACTCCTGTGGGCAGGCCTGGGTGGGTTGGGTTGCCTTTTTCTGAGCAACATGGCATATGTTGTACTGTGTAGCTCTGCTGGTTTCAGTATTGCACTGGGCTGTTGGTGCTGGTGGAGCTGCTGGAACCATCCTTCACAAGTCGTCCAGCCCAGTTTCAGTGTGGCACTTGCTATGGCTTTTTTGCCAGGACCAAGAGCTCTTTCTGCACCATTAAAGTGCTGTGTGTGTGGGGATATTCTGCTGTGACATGCAAGCAGAGAGGGAGGAAGGGCTGTCAACTGGCTGATTTAATACCTGCATTATCAGTGGTTTACCTTCAGTGTCCTTCTGAAGCAAAGCTGACTTAGGAGCAGCAGCTTGCTTTGACACTTCCATGTGTTGCAGCGCTGTACGGGAACATGCAACAGGCTTCAGTGCTCTGTGGTGGTTGTGATTTCGTTTTTTGTTTGTTTGCTTTTGAGTCATCCTGTCCCTTACATGGTCACAAGTCAGAAGAATTGGTAGAGATACCTGCTGTGGATAGCTTGGGACTCACAGTTTGTGGGAGGTGAACATGGTGGCCCTGGCTGGATTGGATGCTCTGGCACGATAGGTTGGATGGAAGCTGCCTTTTGCTTTAGAAATGGCCAGCGGAGGTGGCTCTTAGCGGGGTCTGTTAGTGCCACTCTGTGTGTTTCTGGTGGCACTTGGAGGTCACACAGGCACCCTTTGTTTACTTGATCTAGAAAACAGCACTCAGGTTCCCTTTGGAGCATGCATGACATACTAAACATGCTGTCAGGTGCAGCTTGCCCTGACCTGTGCTCTTGGGAAAGCAGTCACTTCCTTCCTGCCAGGCACCCCTTGAAGTAGCTGGAAGCAGCTCTTCAGCCTGCTGCTGTAGCTGGCAGAGCGTCTGGCCCCCTGCCCACAGATGCCTCTCTCCACTCCTTACCTGCTCCCCAAAGTGTACCTGGCTTCTGATGGCCAAGGAAAGGCATCCATGCCTCACAAGGAAGGTGGTGAAAGGAGGGCACCTCTGGTGCTCCTCAGTCTTACTTGTTTAGTTGCTGGCATGTTTTGCAGAGATGCCTTGGTGATGATGAGAGCAGTAGCCAGGGCAGCACTGGGGAGAAACAGGGGCTCGGATGGGGCTTGTGAACCTCACGTGTCCTTGACACACGAGGCAGAGTTAAACTGTGATTGGAAAGCTGGGCTGGGGGGCGGAAATGTGCTGGATGTCCTTCCTGGCAGTGCAGCCGGAGAGGCTGTGTCAGCCTGGGGGGCCAGCGTACATGTGGGAGCCTGGTACTGCTCCACTCATCCTTGCCCAGGTATGGGGGTGCAGCCTCGTGGGGTGGTGGGAGGAAGCAGAGTCTGTCCCGAGCTCACTGCTGAGCACGTTTTTCCAGCTGAGCAGCAGCGTGTGCTGTGCTCCTGCAGAGTGACTCTGCAGTCTGCAGGGCATGGCTGCGCCCTGGAAGGTATCTGCCGGCAAGAGGGAGGACGCAGGGGGCTGCTTATCTCTTCTCCTTTCTTGGTAGTCATTTGACTTTTTTTACTCAGCTGTTGCATGCATGCATGGAGAGAACAGAGGGGGTTCAGGGCTAAGTAAGTAAGTTTTAAGAAGCCTGAAGCAATGAGAGAAGAGATGTTTTTCCTGAGTGAATATGTGGGGAAATGAGTATGAAATTGGAAAAGCCACAAAAATGAGGAAACAGCAGAGTTTTGTTGATGGGAAAGTAAGTGAGAAGGTGTGTGGGGAGATTGGTGTCTTACCTGCCAGATAACTCAGCAGTGCTGCTAGAAGGTGGGTACGTTGCTAAATACTTAGCGCTGTCTTATTTGTAATGTATATTCAGCCTGCCCACTAAGTCACTACCTATTTTGTTTTTCTTATAACTGTGCTTTTGAAAGCTTCTGGTCAGTGGTGCAAGTGAGTGATTATTAATTTCCCAAACGTTATTACCAGACTGTGGTTTAAACACAGGTGATGAAGCTAGTGATGGAGTGAAATATCAAGAACTTCTGGTTGATTAGCAACACTCAAATGTTTGATAAGCCAACATTCACTTCACTTCAAACTAAGGAAATTCATGTCTTCAACTCTTCTATTTTTGTGTATTAAATATTGCAAAAGGAGCACTGAGTTTATTCCTGCAAGACACTTGGGATTCTCACTACAATAGTTTTGTACCTTTACTGAAGCCCTTCCAAATAGTCACAGTGTCCTAAGACAGCTCAGGATCAGTGCCTGTATCTCAACTCTGCCAGCCTCCCCAAACAAGACTACTGAAAATAAAGACTTGACTGTAATAACAAATAGCAGTGCTCTTGCTTCATCCAGCAGAAAAAAAAAAAAGATGTTTAAAGGAGCGACTCAGGAACCTCACCCTACCTGTGGTACTGTGAGGTGTGCTCACATTGGGATGTCAGCTACAAGGCTGTGCAAAGGGGCAAGTACAGGAGAAAAACAGTAGGGAATTAAGTGTAGAGAGCGGCACCAGTATGCATAATGCTGAGAAGTTATGTGACTGTAGCAGTAGATATTGAAATGTGGAGAATTTGATCTCAAGAATGTTTTTGAGAGGCTTTACTCTTACTGAAACAGAAGCAATAGGGTATTTGTGCACAAGATCCCACCCAACAAGACAAAAAAAGGAAGCCAGAGGTGTCTCCACCGTGTGCTTGGATGACAAAGCATGAGACTTCACTGGCTGTAATCATATTAAATTTCGCTTCCCAACTAAACCTTGAGAGCTCAAGGGAATACCTAATACGTTCTAACACGTCCAAATGCTTGGTAGTCTTTTGCCATTGCAAAAGGTCTTGCACTGAACAAAAGGGGGACTGATATATTTTGGCTTCCCAGTCTCAGGTGAACTCTTTAGCTCCCCTTCTTTACTCAGAGAATGGCAGATGTGACATTTGCATGCTGTGCAGGGGAGAATTTGCTGAGAGTGACCCATGTTTATAAAATGTAAGTTTAAACCTCTTGAGTACAACTGTGAAGATGATTTGGAAGAGACGTGGCATATTACAGGCAGACAGCCCTCTTAACTGGAGTTGGAGCTGAAATATGAGTTGGTCTGATTAACAGCAGAGAAGTGGGAGTGAGCAAGGATGGAGTTTGGAGGGTGATTGGAAGAACTGTGTGTTTGATTAAAAACAAGCAGATAGCCTGGACCGGAGGCGAGGGACGTCTCAGACTGTGAATCTGATGATTTGTAACTCAGTTAAGAGATTTAATTATGATGTCTTTGCTGTGGTGCCTTGTGTATCTTACAGACCCCCTCCTTGGCCCTCTGCCTGCAGCTCTAAGGCAGAAAGCGCCTTGCAGTTTTCAGTTTCTGTGGTTTTCACAGGGTTTTATGGCATCCCTGCCTGATGGTATGGGGGATACCCCTGATATTGATGCTTTTGGGGAGATGGAAGGGGGAAACCTCTTCCGTGGAGGAGCTGAATTTCTGGCTACAGTAATGGATTCTCCCGTGAAGAGAAGAATCTGTCTTGCTCACTGGTTATTGAATTGTCCTTGGACAAAGCTTTGCTGTGGTATCTTTGAGACTGACTGCCCTTGATGTGCATAGAGAGAAGTGTGTTGCAGAGCAGTGTGCAATAACCCAGTCAGAGAGAGGCCCCGTCCTGTATCGGTTTCCACAACCTGAGGTCCAGTTGGGTGCTGGGCAGCACCAAAATGGTTCCTGCATTTCAACAAGACTCTCTGGGACATTTTTCTTGATCACGCTTGAACTCTTGCTACCTGTTCAATATCCAGTAGTTTAAAGAACGGTTTGGGGAGGGTGACTGTGGTCATTAGGCTCAAACTCGTGTAGTGTCAGTCTCCTGGAAGGCTAGAGGCTTCCAGTGGTGTCACTTCAGGCTTGCTGGTGATGAAAGGATGTGAGACAGGGAGCTAGTTCACAAGCTGCTTTCTGGGAACAGGCACCTCTATGGTGCCTTGTACTTTCTCTGCAGTTTTTCGTCAGATGTGTGAATGGGAATGTTAGGACTGATACTTAGAATGGCGGCACTCTGCTGCTTCCCTGTTTTGAAGCTGAGGGAGGAAGGGGTTAATGGGAGAGAACACCCAGTGTTTGTTCTCTGCAGTGCAAGCACTGATAAGTGGATGGGGGAAAAAACAGCCGTGACCTTACACTTATTCCTTGTGTGCCTGCGCGCATGTGAGTGTTGGATTCGCAGGTCTATCTGTTTGGAGAGCTCTTGTATTTTCTGGTCAGGCTGACCAGATGCATTCCCCAGAACACTGCTGGCATCTCTGGTGCTTGGAGAAGAGACCTGGACCTTCTTACAAGCAGACTTCTGAAAGATGCTTTTACCAGGCACAGCGCTGGTCCCATTGGTGACCTGTGTTCATCTGGAATCGCAGCCCAGCCTGGTCAGCTCTGCTCCCCTTCCGTCCACAAGAGACTGAACATCAGCGTTAAGGTACTAATTTAGTTTAGTTTGTGTTGTGAAGTTAAAGCTATCTTGGGCAGATAATGCTCTGATTTTGGGGTAGGTGATTTGTTTTCCCAGGGGTGTCCCTCTTGCAACTCAGTGATTATGGAAATCTGCATCTTCTTTCAAGTACATGAAGTTAGCAGGGGCTCTGTAGCTGAGCTTCACCAAAACCACAATCGTTTATACACTGAAAACTTATTTGAAGCATTTGTTCCCATATGGTTTGTTGGAAATGGATGTTGGAGCTCACACTGGTTGCAGCTCTTCAGCTAGTGTAGGGGATGGGGATGTCTGAGAAGGAACTAAACCTTTCCTCTAGATGGGGAGCTGAAAACCTCTTACTGGGAAATGGTGGTCTGCATACCCTGCAGAGAAATGGATTTAGGAGCTGATAAATGCTTCTATAGCCTTTTCTCTTTTTCTTACACAAACTTTATTAGTGTGTTAGTACCTCACCAACATTGGGTTAGAGTTCATCCATCTGGCTTTTGGATCTCTTATCAATCTCAAGCTTCATCTTGTCTTTGAGGGTGTGAAGATACTCATTACAGTAGTTAAGAGACATGGGAAGTGTTTGTCCAGACGTGGCAGCTGGGGAAGTTTGGGAAGATCTGGGTGACAGAGAGCATGACCCTCCCCAGGCCTGCTTGGTAGGTAACAAAGGAGGGGAGCAGGAAGCAAGCAAGGTCTCATGAGGGATACAATTGGCCATGCTAATCTTTGGATTTGAGGTTGCTTGCTTTGCTGCTTTTTTTCCTAGCAGACCTCACCCATTCTCTGCTGAGCATTGCTTTGAAGAGGTCTGTAACTGTCCGGGATCCTGTGCAGGCACTGCCTTGGCCTCTGAGATGAAACCAGGTGACAGATTTGAGCTGAAAAGTTGCCCGGGGATGGAGAAGAGGTTCAAGCAGCACTGGTCTCTTTGCAGCAGACACTGGACTGTGTAATTTGGACCTTTTCCCTGCTTGTGCAGTTTGCACTGGGAGCGTTGCCATCGCAGCCAGAGGAGCAGAACTGAATTGTCCCTGCTGGGCAGCAGGTCAGGTTAGGAGGAGAGATCCCCAGCGATCCTAACTGTCTGCCAGCATTTCCTGTCCCTCTTCTGGGCAGCCAGTGCAGCCCTGCAGCTTTCAAGCCGTTGCGACCGAGTTCTGGTCACGTCTCTGCTGCTGAGTCCCTATATGACCTTGGAGGGGTCACTTTTTTGCTGACATCTGAGTCTTTTGTCTGCAAAATGTGGAGAATAATTTAGTTACAACTTCATGGGTCAAAAGCCAGAACAAATCAGCTGACGTCTTCCTGTAGCAGTGGCAGTGTGGATGAGCCTCATGTCCCGCTGGGAGCGATTGAGGAGCACACTGTCATGTATGCTTGTGTCTGTGCATGCAGAGGAGCAGCCCTCACTCAGTGCAGCACTGGAGGGGTCAGTGTGCTTTGGTGACTGGCAGTTGACATAAAGCACACCAAGGGCGTTTTTCCCCCAGTTTAGAGAGCAGAGGGATAATTGTGGGGTGCGGGGGTGGTGAGGTGCAGGGAACTGTTCTTGCTGGCACTCTGCCTGCGGCTGTGCTACCCCTCTCGGCAGTTACGATTGTGGGTTGCTGTAATAACGAGTCAGCATTTCTCTTGCATCAGAGCTAATGAGCTGCTCTTCAGGCACTGCCTCCTGGTCCCTGCTGGGCAGAAGCAGCATCCATGGCAGAAGAGTGCTGGTGACAGGGGGCTGGGGACAGGCAGCGAGTGATGGAGGTCCTGCTGTAGCCCTGAGCAGGGAGAAGGCAGGCTTCCTGTGAGGATGTTTGGATTCATCACTGAAGTGTGTCTGCTGGAGGACCTGTTTAACAGCATGCTTCTGCCATGGGTGTAGGAGCAGTGAAGGGGAGATGTGGGCTCATAAATGGGGTAGCTTTCTGGACCCGTCCCAGATACCTGAATAGCAGCAGTGACCAGGTAGCCCCTGGGGAGGAGTTAATGTGTGTGGATGCATCAGCGTTTCTCTTCAGATGCCCCATTTTAGCATATGGTCTCCTGTGTTTAAAAATACCATCAAGCAGAAACTGGGATTCTTTTATCCTCTCCCCAGCACCACCTAAAATAAGGATGACTGTCCTCAATTTGATTATGTCTTCTGGGGCTTTTTGTGCAGCAGCTCTGGATGTTGGTGTTCAGAGCAAACACCTTTGTACAGCGTCTGCAGCCTCAAGTGACAGTCCTTAGAGGGATACTCCATGCTCCTCCTGACATCCTGCTGGCTGCAGCTCACAGCCTTGACCTCCTCCTGCTGGCTTCTTCCTCTGCCCTGCTTTGCTGATAATGGGGAGATTTGTAAAACGTGTTTTCCCCTGAGGTGTTGTAGACTGTATAGATAATGTACAGAGCAGAGGAGGATGGTAAAGGGCTTAGGAAATACCTGGCTCAGCAGAGACTGGGCGACAGGGAAGAGATCACCAGTGCCTGTTTAGACACAAAGTCTTTCTGGTTTGGGGCTCATGCTGAAAAACATTGTCAGTACGCAAGAAGGGGAAGGAAATAATGAGACCAAAGAGCCCAAATTTCATAGGTCTTCCTTGCTTCCATCGTGATATTATTGTTTCTTGCACCTTGCCATTTCACTGCCTTGGGGGCTGTTTTGTATGGGCCCAGTGCAGCAGGCTGGATTTGGCTGGGAGGTGTGTGCAGGCACGGGCAGAGCTGCCTGGCTCGTGTGTGGGGAGTGTCTGCTGCTGGCCAGTCAGAGGGTGGAGAGCAGCATCTGGCCTGCATCTGGATACCCAGCATTGGGATGCCTTGGGAGGAAAGCAGTTTGTGTGGTGGGAGGAATTGATGGCTTTGGCTCTCCGTGTTGTGACTTGGCTCGAGCAAAATTCCAGCATGGTCTCTGTGCCTGCATCCTTTGTGTTTGATTTTTAACCTTGGGAGCGCTGGGAAGGGATTTGACAGGGACAGGCAGCCTCAGCCCTGCTGTGTGCTAGACAGGCTCCCTGAAGAACAACCCTAAGGGTTTATCTTTGCCCTGTCAGCCATGCTTTTCTGCCTCCTTCCCCACCATGGCTTTCTTGGGAAAAGAAAATGCTGCCTGATTTAGAGTTCTCTTGGGCACCTCAGGTGCTGCCCTTAATTGGCAGGCTAATTTCTAACCTAGTCACTTGTGCTTGCAAGGGGAGAAGTCGTCCCAAAGGGTGGTTGTACCTGGCGATCTGTGACCGGCTCTGCCTCTTCTGTGTCTTCTCAGCAACCCTATTTTTCAGAAGAGCAAGTCCTACGGATGGATTGCTCTGTGCTCGTTCTCGGCAGCAGGGAAAGCTGCCTGGAATCCCAGTGCTTTGGGGCTCTGCTCTTGAGAACCTGGAGTCAAATCTGCATTTATCATAGGTGTGATGAGATGAGCTTGGCCTCTCCCAGACAAGAGGGTTGAGGGTTGGAGGCAGGGGTCGTTCCTCAACAGGAGTTGTACTGGCAGACCTCTTCAGGTGATTTTGAGCACTATTTTCCCCTGACTATCATGCGTGGTCCATGCTTTCTACTGGCCCAAGCCACTGAGGAGTTTTCACTGCTTTTCTAGCAAATGTAACGGCAAACCTACTATCAAGTTGTTGTGGTTTCTAGAAAGGGGTAGTCTATACCTCTTGCGGGTGGCTGGTTGTGAAGATGACTGTCCAGACTGTGGCATGCATTTGATGAAGAGTTGGACAGCCTAACAGGAGCGCAAACTGGAGAACTGCACCCGACAGAGGTAGAGCAAGGAGAATGGTTACCAAGGCCTCTGGTTCTTGGTTGACACGAAGGAATTAATTTTCTCTGCCATTGTATTGTTTTTATATATGTATGTAAGTATGTATTTATTGAACTTTGGTGTTTTTCGGTGGGATAGTCATTAACCGGTGCTTCTACCTGATTCCTACTATCTGTGAGCTGCTGAAGTAGGGAAATGGCAGGAATTGCCTCTTGTTTGTGACCTGTTAGGTCAAGTACAGGGTGTTTCTGCTCACTGTCATAGAGCCTGACCTCATCAGTAACTATCACTGAAATAGAAGGTGTTTGGATGCACCTGGATGATGTTCTGGTGCACACTTGCGGTGGAATATGCAGTCTGTTAAGGATCCAGAGTGGTCCTTGGAAGATTTTTGAATGAGTTGGGGTTTTCCTGAGATTCTGCCTTCAGTGTGGCCACAGATCATAGCTCTTTTTAATGTTGGCAAGGATTTGGGGGGTTATATTTTTTCCTTTCCCTGTTTGCTTCTGCTGTTTGTATGGGGGATGAAAGCATCCCTGCCTGAGGCTGCCTTGGGCATGGTGCGCTCTCAAAGGTAGAGATAGAGGAGTTCTTTGGTAAAGGCATGTTTTTACTGTTTCTCATTGGCTGAGCCCAGGCCAGGGACCATTGCCCTGTCCAAGGGGTAGTCCTTGCTGCAACTGTTGTGACTTTTCAGCTGAATGTGTGTTTTGGGCAGCTGATAAGCAGCAGCCAAGGGCCTACCCCTGTCCTAGGAGGACCTTGGCTTGCTGGCAGCCTCCCTTCTCCCTCTCCCAAGTTATTTGAAGAAAACTGTGTTTTACTCGCTTAAGTGCTGTTTTCATAGCTTCTTGAGGAGCCTTTATCAACAGGCTTTCTTCACACATGCTGTTCTGCCTTCTCCTTGAAAGATCAGATTTTTCATCTTATCCTTACCAGCTGCTTCCTCCCGGAAATAAATACGGTCCATCAGGAGAAGGACCTGTACCGCTAACTAGAAAGAACTTGGGGTGGGAAGGTTGAGTAATCTGTTTCGGAATCAACCCTCTGGACTCCAGCAGCTCTGTACATCAGGCTGTGCTTGCTGGCAGAGCCAGCTGAGATGGGAAAGGAAAGGTAAAGGTGTCCCCTGGGGTGACACGTGTGATGTGCCAAGGCCCTGGGCGCCCACGCAGGCGATGGGTACTTGCTCCTGGCTGTTTGGTTGCTGGAATAGGTGCAGTGTTGGAGCCAGCATGTCTGTTACTGTTCCTTGCAAGAACCATCAGGAAAGTGCTCGTTTTGCTTTGGCTGCCACCTGTGCTCCCCAGCTGGTCACTGTGTTAGGCATTGTCTGTGCAGGGTCCCATTTGGTAATGCAGACTGAGGGAGCATAGGGGCACCATCAACCAGCACATCCCGTGGAGCTGGGTACATCTCACAGGCTTTTTATTCCTCACCACCAGAAGGAAATGTGGAAGGTTGTTTATGAGAGCAATACATTCAGGTAAACACAGACTCCTTCAAAATCTTTCTTGCAACAAGTGGTTGAATTGAGGTGGGTTCCATGCTAGATTGATGTTTAACTTGGGATTCTAAGAAAATGCTTCCTCTGTTTAGCTAAAGCAAACAAAGCGAGAGAGGAGGGACCTTTTAAATATGATTCACACTCCAACTGCAACCAGTACTGATTTTTTCTCTTTTTTTTTTGTATTTTACAGATATATTTCCAACTGATGGCCAGTCTGGTATGTATTAATGAAAAATGAAGTTCTTCAAACCTCCCTTTCCCTCACCTTTCCTGCACTGCTGTTTTCTGCAGAGTCAGCGCTAAGTGGATTTAGAAGACTGGTACAGAAATATGCAACAGGCGTTAATTTAAAACAAACAAAAGAACTCAAACACTGAAAACCCAAACCAAAAACTCCTAAAAAACCAAAACTCCTCTAATATTTGGCTATTCCTGTGTGGCAGTGTCATGTTTTATGCTTTCATGTAGTGATGACAACAACAGCTAGAAGGTTGCTTTCCTCCCATGCATTGTAGTGTGGCAACTTTGAGTGTCCAGGGTGAAGGAGTTTGAGAACTTGATCCGCACTGTGTTAAGATGCAGATACAACTCTGAATGCTGCTGTTCGCCTGTATGTTAGTTGTATACAGCTTGATGTGTCTGTGACCCTGAAGATGTATGTTTGAGTTTGCAATACTTTGCAAATATGCAGACTTCCCCCTTGGTTTGTTTAGTCTGTGTGTTACTGCTGAGCATTGCTGTTAATGACAACCGAGATACACACTGCGTTGCCATCGGTGCAAGATCAGTGAATACTTCCTGGCCCCAGTAATGTGTGCAGCCTTGCAAGGAGGAACCCTGGAGGAGTGGATTGGTGTCCTAGGGAAGGAAGGCTACTCTGGACATAGGTCCCAAATCAGGAAGGTGGTGTAGTTTTTTAAAAGCAGATATAAATTATCTCAATTTTTGCCTTTCCTGAATTGCCAGGAGCTCTTCATCCAGGTTGATGTTGTTGAAGTGCTAAGACTGAAGGAAAGGTTTATGGTTCACCCAGTAATACTAAGACCAGTCAGTAAGATCCTGTGATCTCGGAGGTGTAGTGCCTTGTGGAGATGTTCTGTAACAAAGGCCCTGGGAATGGGGGTCAGTGCGAGGCTTGGCCTTGTGTGAGCTCATACACATCACCATGTCCACCTGCTTCCAGCATCTTTGGCTTTACATGGGATCGTATTTCCCCAGTTCATGTGATAATGTGAGGATAAAGCTCTAATGATTGTGAAGGCGTTTTGTGATCAGGGTTTGGAAATACAGAAATAAGCTCCATTGTCTTAAAGCTGATCTCAGGAAAAAATAACTTGCTGGTTTTGAGTGGTCTGGTATAATATTGGAGACAGTGTAATTTAACTTCATGAACTGAATAGGTGGCTGGAAATCGTGTGTGTATATGTGTTTCCACAGCTCTAGCCAGCTAACAAGGCCATGGTATATAACTAGACCCGCTAGAGCGTTGCAGAAGATGCTTATGTAGGTGTTGAAGAAGTAACCCAACCCATTTGTAAGTCTCATAATTTTCTTGCTACCAGAACAAGCGTGAGTGAAATATTAAGACTGGTTTTGAAGGAGCAAAGATATGTCCCCGTGTGTTGAGTTCATAAGAGGCTTTTTTTCACTCTGCTGAAGATCTGCCTTCGTTGGGTGTTGGGTTTTGTCTGCCTGTGCTCCAGGCTCAGAGATGTCCTTTGGTTGGCACAACTCCATCCTCTACTCTCCAGCTGGTGGGGGACCTTTCCAGCTGCCTCCAGGGTGGGGCATGTGTGCCTGTCTGCAACAGATAGCATTTCAGTAAGTGCATGTTGTGTGTCCATGATGTTGCAGAAAACAATACCTACAGAGCCTGGGCTTTTTTTAAAACTTTGTTTTTAAGGAGATAAATGAAAGCTTAAATGGGATTCCTCTTGATGGTAGCTGCAAAAAACACTACACAGCCCTTTCTCCTGTCTTCTCCAGAAAAGCCATAAAGCTAGTGCCATGCCTTTTCTTCCCATGCCCTAAGCTTGTCTGAAGCCCTGATATCGCCAAACAGTTAAGTGTGAACAGCAGCAGACAAAGGCAGGGTGGCACCACTGGTTGGGGGCAGCAGGCTTACCTGGAGTGTACCTGCTCCTAGCATCGGAGTTGCGTGCTCCTGATGCTTTTGGGTTTGACTCTCTTGCCTCCCTTTCATTGCTGAAGTGATTTAACATTTAATTTGCTCAAGTCTGTTACTGCAAGTCACCAGGACTCCCACAGCTATGTCAGTGCCTATTTTTTAAGGTTAATTCTCTAAGGCCAGGTGCGTCCATATAACTGGTTCCTCTTAAGGAGAAGTCTATTGTTGTTCTGCCCAAGGAAGTGGCTGGCCTAGTAATGGAGGATGCTGGGTTACAGTAACAGAGTTGGGACTTGTATGGGTGGGGAGCCTGAGCTAAAACCCAGCCATTTTGTAGGCACAGCAGCTGTGGCGTGCCCCAAAGCATGTTCCCGCGTGTTAGCGTGTGGGTGCTGGGGGCGTTCTGCCCTCAGCCTGGTGTCACGTGCAAGCGCTATGGTGGTGGAAGGGAGGCAGTTGTTTACATCCCAGTTACCTAACAACATTTGGAAATAAAGCTGTTCACAGGGAGAGGCAACTGACTTTCCTCCTCTCTAGCACAGCAGTTCCTCAGTCTCCTCTCCCACATCCAGCGACTAGGATTTAGCACCTGTAGGGTGCTTTTCAGAAGAAACCACTGCAAACTTTGTCATCTCGAGTTCAAGCTGAAAGCTGAGTGATTTCAACACACCTGAGAAGATGCAGTGTGGTGGCAGAACAGAGGGACAGGCTCTGGTACTCCCCACCCCTGGTGTTGGAGGAGGGCTATGAGGGCACCTCTCCATCTGTGGATGTGCTGGCTATGAACACCTAAACCCTCTGCCAGGCTGCCCATGCTCTCCACCTCCCAGGACTTGTTGCTGCATGGGTTGGTGAAATTCGCTGCCTACTGTTTAAGGAGATACTTCTGTTTGCTTTAAATAGATCTCCTGCCAGTTTTTGGTGCTGTTCCTGGTTCCAGTTGGGCAGATGATGCCCTTCTCAGTGGTGGAGTGTCCCAGCCTTTTAACTCCTTAAGGGGTTGCCTCTGAGCAGTTTAATTGCTTTTCTCTGTGCATCTGTACACTACTGTGCCTGTGTTGAAATGCAGAGACCAGACCTGACCGCAGAGTGCGGATATGGATGTGCTGGTGTTCAACATGGAGTGATGCTCTCTCTTGGTCTCCACTACTCCTGATTTTATAATCTTCAGCTGTACCCTGGGCTGATCGTTTTGGTGAACTGTCAGCAGTAGCTGAGATTTCTTGAGTTATACCAATTTGAATTAAAAGCTGTGAAGTTTTCCATAAAGAGATGTGAGTGATGCTCCCACTGCAAGGAAGTGGGGTTTAATCCTTTTTTATAAAGAAAAGGAGGGAAGATGAATCTTTAAATTAGGAGAGAAGATACTATTTCACTCTTTTATATCTGGGTACGTCCGACTCCTTTGGGAAGACTCACTCTATGGTGTTTCTGCTCTTTCGTGGTGTGTATTGACACAGGGTAAGCAGCCACCTGTGGCACTGGAATTTCCTTGTTTGGAGAGAGTGGTTCATGCAGGAAGATGCATGTGATTGTGCAGTCAGGATGGAAGTTGGCAGCATTTGTTATATCAAAGCTGTTTAGAAAAATCTTGAATTTCACTGTCTCTGGTTTAAAGTGGGGTGGCATAAGTGAGGATGCTCTCTATCTTGTGGTTGGAGAACATGCCCTGAAATGGACTCGGCTGAGGTACAGTAATACTTAAGTAGCAAAAAAGGAGACTTTCTGCCTATTGTCAGAGATTGCAGGGATGCTTACTTGGCTGCCTTGTTGTCATGGTTTTAATGCTCTGGATTCACCAACAGGAAGAAACCCTCATGCCTGTGCTTAGTTTAATCCAGGTAGTAATGGGACTGTAGGATTTCTTCAGCTCATTTCTGGAGATGCCCTACCTAGTAGTTGACCCAGGTCTGGTGTCCTTGAATTCCTTGGAGTGTTTGTTGCACCTGATCCTACCACCAAATCATGATTGCTTTTCCCTGCCTAAGCCAGTGTGAGCGTATGAAGCTGGAGGGTCTCGCAGCAGGCACTTGGCTCTCAATTCCCATCTCTTCATTGTTCAATATTTACAGCGAGACATACCAGATGCTTCCCAGGAAGGGTTTTTGTCAGCTTCCAAGTCCCCAGATGCGGCTGTAGAAGAGGCTCACAGCCATTAAAGGGATCGCATCAGTGTGATGCCTGGAGTATGGAAACAGCGTGGTGACCTCTTCTCATTCTACGGGCACTACTGGTTGTGCTGTCTCATCGGCCACAGTGGGATGCAGGCACAGAGCACCCCTGTGTTGATGACAAGATTAATTATGTCTGGTCCTCAGGCTTTTTTTTCCGCTTTGAAGCTCTTTCACTGCAGTGGGAGGGGGAGAAAGGTGATGCTCTTGGCTTTTATCACCACGCACTTTTCTTCTGGGCCTTTCTTCTGCAGCAGTGGCGTGTGTGTGTGACTGCTGTACAGCCCCCTTTGCTCCCTCTCCATTCCCGGCACAGCCATACCGTCTCTGTTTTGTTC
Source organism: Dromococcyx pavoninus (assembly GCA_033558185.1). Taxonomy (NCBI): domain Eukaryota; kingdom Metazoa; phylum Chordata; class Aves; order Cuculiformes; family Neomorphidae; genus Dromococcyx; species Dromococcyx pavoninus. Next base: position 1,824,320 of record JAUMJL010000411.1, on the reverse strand, counting down.
ATCCAGCTGCCCTGTGGACAGAGGAGTGGGCTGATCCAGGTGAGGCAAACTCCCATCACCAGCTCTGCACATTGCCAGCCCATGCAGAGGCCAGCAGCCAGAGCGTCACTGCTGAATACCACCCCTGCACAGGTCACACTGGTCAGGTTCCCAGTGTGCCTCCCGTTTTTAAGATAAAGTCCAGGACCTTGGGCTGGGCCCTGTTTGTTGCTCTTGGTGCTTATCAGCTTTGGCTGCTGACAAGGTGACCTGCTGTGCAGTGCTGAGGATGGGGAGGGAAGGTCCTCCTGGCCTGAGCTGTGCACTGTTCTGGGCCCTCCTCGGTGGCCCATGCAGGTGTGTGCACACCAGCCTCACTCCCGTGCCTGGCTGGATGAGGGACTTCCTGGTGGGTATATGGAGGTAGGATCTCTGGAGGTGGCATGTCCACTCCTCCGAGGGGGGGGGGGGGCAGGGAGGGGCGGGCTGGCTAGGTCATCGTTTTTCCAACTAAATATAGTTGTCTGTGCTTTCGTAAGGCTGGGATTTTTACATCACGTGACTGTTTTATCCCTCCCAGCCGGCAGTTGGTTAGAGTAGGGGATCGGATCCGTGTGTGTCTGAATGGGTAATAATTAACTGTTAACTAGCTTTTCATTAGAGTCTGGCAGAACAAGCAGAGCTGTGCAGCAGAAGTAAGCAGGAGCAAAGGAAACTGCTCCAGGTCCATCCTGGAGCATGGACACCCCTCTCTAATTTGCAAATCAGTTGCCCCCAAAGGTGAGTGGGTTGGGGGTTGTTTTGCTGTGTTTTGTAAGGAGTTGAGTCCTGCCATGCCATGTGTGTCTGTCGTTGCTCTGTTGTAGTTCCTGCTGATGTCACCCCTCTTACTCCCCCACACTGAGTGTTTTAGGCCATGAACTATCAACTGGTTTCCAAACTGGCTTAGAGGAAAGCCTGACCCTCTGTCTCCTCTGAGATTTGGCCTGCCTGCATGCCTCTGGTCCCTGCAGCCTTGCCTAGGACACCCTCCTCTTGCAGCGCCAAGATGTCCTTGCTGTGCCTCGCTGCCTTGAGCAGCAGCTGGATCAACGCGCGCCTTTTCTCAGGGGCCCCAGTCCGCCCGTGATGGACTGATGTGACATTTGCCTGGGAGTGCTGCCAGCTTTCCCAGCTCTGCTCTCTGAACCGTTTAGCCCAAGGGAGAGTGTTTGCAGGTGTCCTCGGAGGCTCTTCTCTCTTCTGTGCTGGCAGAGGAATTACTGGTTAAATGCTCTGCTGGCTGGAGACTTCTCTGCACTAGACAAGTCGAGTCAGGCAGGGATGATGGGTGCCTTTCTCCGTGCCTAGGGAGGCTCATACTAGGGGGTTTTGACAGTATCTGAAGTCTGGTCAGCCATGTGACCTTGGCTGCATCCCCAGTGCGATGCTTCCTGGGGTCTGGGAACCACCAGCTTTCCCAGCAGAGAATCCTTAGTTTAAGTTTTGTTTTTCCTTAGAACACTAGAGAGTTTCCTGTGCTATCTTGTTCTGCTTGAGCTTGGCGTCTTGGGGATCGGAGCAGTGCGTGAGTGTGGATTATGTGTCAAAAGTTTCCTAGAAATCCTCTTCAGGGAAGAGTGTTGCTTGAAAAGGGAGTGGAAAGATGTCACTCACCCTCGAGAGAGTTCATTTGCTACCTTTAATAGTAGCCGTCTGTGCCAGGAGGAATCTGTGGTGCTCTTGCTGCTGCTGCTCGTGCCCATGGGCATTTCTTAACCTGTGTTGTCCGGAGTGCAGCTTTGCCACAGGTTCTAGAGTTTTTATCTTGGACAGGGAGGCTGTGAGGAGGATGATGATGTGTCCTTGGTAAATCCAGACCCTTCCTGTCCCTCAGCAACCCTGGAAAATAACTTGAGTCAAACCCTGCAGATAACTTGTGTGCGCAGAGCTTGTAATAGTTATGTACATTTAAAAAGCAGTCCTCTTCCTCAGTTCCCTGTGTCCATGTGGTGCCCCCTGTGCGCTCTGAAGGTCTCTCTCTATGCAGGTCTGCTGTCAGCAGAGAGGTGGGCTCTGCGAGTGCCTTAAGCTGCTTTACGTCCCCCTGCTCCAGGGCTGGCGTAGGAATATCAACCGAGAGGTGTGAGGGCCAGAAGAGCTGGGAATGTAAATTCGGTGCCCGTGCTCCCAGCCCGTGACAGTGCTGTTCCAGCATGCTGTGTTGAGCCTGCCTGTATTCCTGGCCTCTCTCCCTGCATTTTTCCAGGACAAACTCCCAAGCTCTGGGAGCGTGCCTTGGACACCCAGGTGGGAGTGTTCTCATGCTCTCTGTGGAGCTGTCAGATGCCCTTTTTGAAGTTATTTTTAGCGAGTGATCTTTGCAGTAGTTACAAAGCTTACATTGCAGAGGAGTGTAGGCAGCTCCCTGCTTCCTTCACTGTTACAGTAGGGCTTGTAAGGGGGGAGCTGTCTGCTGAGGAGCTGCAGAAGACTGCTTGAAAGGCTTTAAGCCGTGGTGCCTGCAGCTTCTCTTGCTCCTGCTGAACAGGCTTCTCACATGCTTTATAAGCCTGAATCCTGCTCAGCCATGCAGCTTAAGAATCCAGTCTTCTGCTTGGTCCTGACTTTGCCTATCCTACCTGAATTCTTCTTGCACATGCAGGAAACTTCTGATATTGCAGAGGCATCACAATTATCCCTCTTAACTTTGTAAACAAGGCCAGATGCTGTGCTGCCAGCTAGGAGTTGTGAGACCACATGTTGCAAGTGGTAGAGCCAGCTTTAGTTCTCCGCAGTCCCCAGGAGCAGGTGGGAGCCCCTATTGTGGAGACATGGACTCCCATTATGCTGAAAGATGACCTTGTGATAACACCTCATTTAAAGCTGTTGGAGAACTCCATTCAGTGCTCCCCTGATTTCCCCTTCCACGCGTGCACCTCCAGCTACAAATGTGGTTTAGTGGGAGGTAGAGCCATAAAACACTGCAAACCTGCAGGAAATGCAGTCTGCATGCTCAGTTTGCCCTGAACATTGCTGGTTTGTGTACCTTGGATGTCTTCAGCAAAATGTAAATCTCAGGCTTTTCTGCTTGTGTATGGATCTGCAGAGACAAGCGTTTCTCATCTCAGTCTGGCATTAGCTGTGATGCATGGCTGAGACTGGTGCTGGGAGCAGCTCCTTGGGAGGAAGGCAGAGGTGAAAGCTGCTGCTTGGTCTCTGGGGGTATCTGCCTCTCTCTCTCTCTGCACGTCGGGATGCTACTAAATCGCTCCCTGGGGAGACTGAGCTCCCCTTCTGTCTGCCCATGCTTCCCAGCCCTTTTATTGTAAGGGTGTGTTGCCTACCTCTGCCGTCTTGCTGATGAAGAAGTGTGTGCAGCAGCCATAGGAGGTGGTCAGAAGGTGTTTGCCTGTCTCTCAAGGCTTCTCTGCCTGTACCTTCAGGGAGGCCCTCTGTGGGATCAATTCCCAACAAGAAAAACCTTCGGCACTGCTGGCGGCAAGCAGGCTGCTGGTGAGAGGGGGAAGGCTGCTTGTAGGTCACATCTGACCTGCAGGGTTGATCCTGCAAATGTCTCTGGAGAAGGTGTGGTCGTGGGCATGAAGCTCACTGGCTGTGTCCTCTCATGGCTCAGTCAGGCTCAAACTCCAAGTCCTGGAGTTTGGTTGCATGGGCAGTGGTGAGTGCTGTGGAAGAGGGTCTGAGTCAGTGCCTTGTCCTTGCTGCTGTGTGGATCAGGCCCTGGGAGAGAGCTTGCTTGAAGAGTGCAGGAAGGATGGGGACATTGTCAAGATGGGCACACACCGTCATGGACTCACGTGCTGCTGTTCTTGGTTGGCTCACCAGGTCTTCTTTGGGACCAACAAGGGGATTCTTAAACCTGCAGCAGGGTCCTGGCAGGACTGGCTGTGGCTGCTTGCCTGCTGGCTCCCTCTTTTTTTGTGGGAACTGCCTTGCAGGTCAGTGCTGTCCCATCACATCTGCCCTGTGGAGGATCGTGTCCCAGCCAAAACAACGCAGCACAGAAAAGGTATTGCATTAACCCCCTGAGAACTCAATGGACACCCAGGTATGACACCTTGTACCCCAGGAGGAACTCTCTTGTCCCCCCTGAAAATACTCTGAAGGAGCTAGATATCTCACGGGGAAACAGCTGATCCTCAGGCTCCTGTTCCTGGACAGTGAGTGTGCATGTACAAAAAGTGTGAGCAGGTAGCAGTCCTTTTAGGTGTAAGCTGTCTGATGGCTTCCATCTTTACTCTTCTTAGAAGTTGTCATACGTGGGTGTGCATTGATTTCTCAGGGGGTTAATGCAATACCTTTTCTGTGCTGCATTGTTTTGGCTGGGACATGATCCTCTTCTCGCTTGCAAGTTGCTCAGACCCCCAGCCTGCTCAAAGCTCAGCTCACTTTGACTGGCCTGCAGTTGCTCATTCTCACCTGGAGACCCTGAAGAAGCATTGCTGGTGTGGCTGTTCCCTGGCATAGGGTGTGGGCTGCAGTCCTCGTGTGCACTGGGACCATCCCGAGGAGTCCAAGGAGGAGGGAGGATTGTTTGGAGGCTATTGAGTGGTGAAGTGGATTCTGTTTGACTTCTGGGTGCATGGCTGCCTGTCCTACCTGGTGCTCCGGAGCTCCTCCAGGGAAACTGGGGATACCAGTTTGGCTCTTTGAGCCCTAGCAGGACCTGTGACGTGGAGCATGCGCCTGTGCCTCAGTCTCTCCAGCACAAAGTCCGGGCTCTTGGCTTCAAAACCACCTTCATCAGCAGTTTCTCCAAGGTGCCAGGCTGTGGGCTGGAGTGGTTCAGAGGCAAGTCAACTCCTTTCTGTTGACTTAGCTGCTGGGGAAGGAGGGATGTGCTGTGTCAGGGATGGAGTGTGTGCTAGAGCTGAGGACTCTGCATTCCTGCTGGGAGCCTGGGCTGCCCTTTGAGACTGTCCCAACTGGTGCTGGGGTGCTCTGAGCTCTTGTCTACATTGCATGGGTGGTACAGCGGGAGCAGGCATTACAGCTTTCTTGCTAGAGATGCAGGTATTTTTGCAGTATAATGCCAGGTGTCCACCCAGCCCTGCAGACTTATTCTGGCTCTTCACCCACTGTCTCTAAAAATGCATTACACGCTGCATTGAATGTGAGAAAATGCAGGGAACCAGGCTGGGAGGTGTTGGATTTTATTTCCCAGGTAAGGTAGTAAATATATTTACCAAGCTGAGCACAGGTGCTCCCATAGCATGTGTCCATATCAGGGCAGGCACTTGTAGCTGTGTAGTTGCTGTTGCCCTGGCTGTCTGGTCCTTGTGCTCTTCTCCTTTCAGGTACGAGGCATTTGCTCACCTGGGTGGCCCTGTGAGGCTCTGCCTCGAGGGTTACTGTGCTGCAGCCAGCTATGGCCTAGAGGGAAAACCCAAAGTGTCTGCACAACCTTGCTGCTCTTGGTGCCCACCAGGTTTGTCAGGAGCAAGTGGTGAAAACCAGAGAATGCTTTGGCTGTGCCTTGGCCGTGGGAGGTGTTTTCAGTCCTGGTGCTGGTGTTGTAGTGCTCCCACCTGTGCCTCACTTGTTAAGAAACAACCTTCTCTTGGCTGGGCAACCCCACGGGCAAGTGATCTGGTTCTGGCTGCAGGCAGCAGATCAAAACTCAAGACCTGCTTTTCTGTTCCTGACTGTGCCAGCATCTGCTCTGTGACCACAGGCAAAGCCGCTCCTTCCTTCACTGTGCCCTTGTCAACCTTGTGCTGCTGAAGCCCCAGCTCCTGCTACAGCTGTTTTGTCTGTCCCCTTGCACAGATTAGCCCCGGTTCTTTTTTGGGGTGCAGTAAGAGGTTGCTAGAGCAACTGAAAATTACTTACTGCCTCCAAAAAATGCAAAAGGAGGTTTGTGAAATGCCAGGAGGTCTGTCAGCAGCTTTTAAAGGTTCGACTGTCAATCAGGGTATCCAGTATGCTATCACTGGATAGTATCCTATCACTGCTCTTCCTGAGCTCCTGTGAGGGGCTGAGCAACACCCCATTGGTCCCAGTTTCCCACGTTGATGCAGTGAGGAAGGCCAGCAGAGTTTGGTGAGGGGTCTTTTCAGCTGTGCAGCACAAGTTGTATTGCTGTCCTTGTAGGAAGGTTTTCTTCTGAAGCCTGAGCACCTGAGTTAGCCTAGATGTGGTTTAGGTGGGCTGGCTTTGGTTTCTTAAACTAAAATTAGTTAGAGTGTCTGCAAGGGAATGTGAGCAGCTCTGGGTTTGATGTCCCAGAGCTTGACTGTAGGGCTGGAGCTGGGGCCCTTGGTTAGGCTGCCCTAGAGGGTGCCAGGCATGCACAGCTTCTGCTTGCCATGGCTTTTGGCACTGTGAATGGTCTCTGCCCTAACTCATTTACATTTACACCCCCTCGGTCTCCTGCCTTGGTCTGAGCAGTCTCCAGTGTGACTTGCAGATCTCAAGAGCCGCCTGCAGCCCCCGCGGGCGCAGGCCTGGCTGCGCTCCCTGGAGCAGCCTCCTTGCCAGGCTGCAGCGCCTTGCTTTGCTTTGTGTTTTGTCTTCCGCAGCGCTTTGCAAATGCTAATTAGTTTTCTCAGCACCTCAGCTAGATAAGGGATGCCTGTTCCTATCTTGCAGATAAGGAAACCAGCAGAACTTGTTTCAAACAATCTCCTCCCTCGCCTGCAAAGATGATGGAGCCTGTGGCACCCACCCTGCAGCCTGTGCCCCTGCATCCTTTCACTGGAGGTTGTGAGAGGGGCTCTCTTTGATCCCCCAAAAAAGCGCAAGGATGTCTATGGCTGTGAGGTTCCTGAACTGAAGCAGATGCAGAAAAGGGCTGGATGCCATTGCTGCAAACCCTGAGACTGCTGTACGGTGGGAGTAGGTGCCTGGGTGGGATGCTCACAGTGAGAGAGGGAGCCGTGTTCTGTCCCAGACGGGGAGATTGGTGCCTAATGAGGCTGCAGAGCAAGTTCAGTTATTTTTTTCTATGATGCCAGGCATGTCAGTGCTGTTGGAACAGGCAGGGGTGCTGCTGTGGGATTGTGCTGTAGCACTTGGTGCCTTTTGAAACTATATTTAGTTGGTGGCATCTGTGAGCATTGAGTGGAGGATTTTGGGGGCTGTTCTGGAAAGCGCTCACTCTTCCTACGCTAGCAGGAAAATTTAAAAGCCTCGTGGCAAGCTTTGTGCAGTGGAACCAGGATTCTCAATGAGGTGCACATGGAATGAATGAGGAACATGTGGGACTGCTCATGGGGGGAGGCAGTGCAGGTGGGCTGGGAAGGATTTGAGGACCTAGCTGAGAGCCTGGGCTCTTCTCTGGGCAAAATCCCCGCTCCAGGAGCCTTAGGGAAGGGAACTGGGGAAGGGTAGCTCATGTGGCTGCGTCCTGCCATGTCCGATTCTGCCTTATTGACACTTCAAAGCCTCCAGCTCTGAGCAAGGCTGGGCTAGCAGGATGAATCACAGGTTTCCTAGGCTAGGAAGGGACTGGTTTTGATCATCTAGGCAAGGTTGTCCTTAGCAGAAGATCAAAGCCAGCTTTGAGTGGAGCTGGGTAGGTTGTTCAGGGTGTTTCCTGGGGCATCCCCAGATTGCCTCTGCCCTTCCTCAGGGCTTTTCTGTTCACCTCTCTCCCACCCTCACCTCTTACCCCAGGCTGGGGTGCTTTTCTTCTAAAGAAAGGCAGCAGAGTCAGCAGAAATGCTCACTCCTGTTAGGGGTGTGGCGCCTGGCTTGGGCTGCCCCTCGAGGCAGGGGCTGGCAGGCTCTCCTCCTCCGTGAAAGCGGTGCTCTGCAGAGAGAGACCCTCATACACAGTCCTCACAAGGCTGGTTTGGGTTAGGCAGTGACATACTGCTCTGTTGGACTGTGTGTGCCCTGTGTGAGCTTGCTTCTGATCCAGAGACCTTGCAGGCAGACCTGGGAGGGAGAAAACAAGTCAAATTTATTTTCCTGCTTGTAAGGAGGTGGCATGTGTGAGCAGGAGCCAAGATGGGGCATGGTGGGGCTGAGGTCTTGACTTGCTGCAAGTCTTATGTGAGGTCCTTGGTGGTTTGAACCCCAGCAGTTGCACTCTGATACCTTAAAACAGCCCAGAGGCATGCAAGTGCGTAAATACTTTTAGCTGTAGCAGCATTTGGACACTTCTGAGACTTGGCTCCTTCTCTCTGTGTGCTCCCTCCGGAGAACTTGCAGCCTTTTCTCTGGTGAACGGGCTGCCCCATGCTGGGACACACTGGAGAGCAAAGCAAGAGACCAGCCTATGTGCTGCAGACTTGTGTGTCGCTCCGTCAGAGCCTTCCTCTGCTCCTTGGGGAGGGCCAACCACAGTGGCACAGTGATGGGCCTTGCTGGTTCCAGGGCACATCTTGCTGTGTGGAACAGCAGATCAGGTTCTGCCTGGTGCTTTGCAGAGCAAGCTGAACTCCTTGACACCCCTCCTTCCTGGCTGGCAAGGCCAAGTGCAGAGGGCTGAGCTAAGTCAGGGATTGCCTTCCTGTGGCAGAATGGGGTTAAAAGTCGATTTTCTACCCGCCTGGATTGATCAGGAGTTCTGTGATCTTGATGAGGCCCTTATTAGACTTGGTTCAGAAGCTGGCTCTGTTTTCTGTTCACTTTTCCTCTTAGCCCCCCTTTGCTGAAGGGAGAGCTGGCTTCCTTCCCTCCAGAGCTAATGCTTCCATGACCCTCACCTGTGTTTTAACAGTTTGGTTCTCCTCCTTCTCTTGCAGAACTTACAACTCCTGCAAAAGTGGTGAGGGCTGCCAACCCGAGACAACGGAAAGGAAGCAAGGTAAGGCTGTGCCTGCTGTCCCCCTCGCTGGCCTCCAGCTTCTGATGCAGTTGTCAGCACTGTGTGAACATCTTGAGGGTCAGGTCAGATCAGATCACGTCACTTCCTTCGCAAGCCTGGTTGCGGAGGGGTTAACGTGTTGGCCTGGCTGCTTGCGAGAGTGTGGAGGAGGACATCCTGATTATCCATCTCCTCTTCAGTGTTTTAGTGGCCTTGCATGATGCCCTTGACTGATTTTCTGCCCAGCTAGGCCAGGGGAGACCTCCCCTCCCCTCTTAAAGGGAGGCTCTCAGACCGTGGTCCTGGACGTGGAAAGACTCTTCCCCCATCTCAAGGGCAACCCAAGTCCCTTGTGGGCTCAGTGCCCTGCTCTGCAGGGCAGACAGGGTGGTGGTGTGACAGAGCTGTGTGTTTGCAGGTCCTTTCTTCCCCGTGCAGTCTGTTCTTTACTGGCACATGGAGAGCCAGGGTAATTAATTTCAAAGAAAGCAACTCCTTTAAAGGAACCAGGGCAATCTGTTCCAGAAGATCAACATGTGATGGAGAGATAGGTGCTTTTGAGGATGTTGCATGCAGCTGGGACACATCTGGGGACATGGGCTGTTGGTGTTGGGTCCCAGCAGCTAGTGAAGATGCATATGAAACTTGATACCACTTCCCTTATCGGTTCCATCTCAGGGAGAGGAGGGCCCTGGGGATGGAAGGTGGTTCTGCCAGTGAAACAGACATGGCCCTGCATGGGAAGTGGTTTTCCCAGGATACCTGCCTCCTGGGGAGAGGATCATGGTACCTGAATGTAGAAATACGATCTCCTGAAGGACTTGGTGGCTCCTAATTAATTTAGAAATAATAACCCCACAAGGGCGACAAGGAGTTTCTGTGCCCAGATAAACCTAGCCATGATTCATCGTGTACCTGGGCAGTTTTTTGGGTCCTTTCTTCTCTGTCCTACTGGTCCTCTCTGAAACCTGGAAGAGGTAGAAATGATAGTAGTGGCCAGGTCACTTAGCAGAGAAGTGTTGGTCTCCCATGTGGTTACAGGGTGTCTGAAATCAGGGAGTTGCCATCACAATCAGATACCTGCTTGAATTTTCCCACCAGTTCTACTACAGTGATCCCTTTACTTTGTTGTTGCCAGCACTTGATTGCATCTGGGCACTAAGTGAGGCCATGCCTGGCTGTAATCTGCCACTAGGTGGAGGCAGCTTTTTAATGGGATAGAGTTGGTTCAGGTGGATTTAGGATGCAGAAAGCCATGTGCTTTCCTTGTCCCAGGGATGGTACCTTTGATGAATGAGTTACCCAGGGCAACTTGGTGCCAAATACTGCTACTGGGGCAAAGCGTTTGGTGGGAGCTGGGAGGCTGGTAGCTTGTAGGGCTGGTGGCAGCCTCTTTACAATCCCTGATAGCCATAAACATGTCTGCAGTTGTTTGGGATTAATATGGGGGCCCTGCTCATGTGGGAAGAGGGTTTGTGTATATGCAGTTTGGGTGTCACCCCTAAACTTCCTGGGGACAGCCATCTGCAGGATACTGCTGGGTGGTGGCTGCAAGGGCTTCTGGCTGCTGATGCAGGGAACAGCACCCATAGCATTCACACTAATGAAACTTTTCTCTTTGGATACAAGGTTGGTGACTTTGGTGATGCCACGAATTGGCCGACACCTGGAGAAATAGCCCACAAGAGTGTCCAGGTAAGAACAAAAAAGCATTCCAGTGAGCAGGATAAGGCACTTGCAGACCTCCCTGTGCCTCTGGAAGCACTGGCTGAACCAGGTCATTTGGGGTGCTGAGTGTCAGTGTGGAGGCAGCCAGGAATAGTGTGCAGAGGATTTCCTTTTAGGGCTGCCCTGTGTGTCGAGATCGCTCCCTTGGTGCTATTCTGGGAGCCTGGAGCCCAGTCTAAACCCCTGGGCTGAGTGAAACAGGTAGGGCAACTACCAGACCCATTGTCCTCAGAACTGCTCAGTGCAAGAAGGGGCCTGGCCAAAGTCAAAACTTCCACGGGAGAAACTGAAAATACATGTGAGAAAGGGCTGATGTGCCCGAGGGGCATGGCCTTCCTGTCCTGCTGCAGACATGGGTGTCGTTGAAACCTTTCTATATTTGGATGCTGCTTTGCCAGCTCCTGGCTGGCTGTCAGGGCATGAGGGTCACTCACCGTTTTGCCATTGGGGCAGTTCGGTCCCTTGTAGGACACCCCCATTCTGGAGTCCCAGGCATTCCTGGCAGTCCATCGCAGTAACGTGTGTGCCTGAGGCTTGTTGTCTCAGCTTGAGTGTTTCCCAGCTTTTGTAGAGGCCCTTGCCCTGCTCAGACAGAAGTCATTCCCCAGGAATAGCACAGCTCTGGGAGGTATGGAGCAGGGATGTGCCCAGCCTAGGGCAAGATCCTACTGTTCTTGCTCCAGCTGGGACAGATGGGGTCTGTGTCCAGCTCTTCATTTCTTCTGCCTCTCACATCTTTTCTGCACTGGTGTCTCCAGCAGCCACACAAAGCACCTTCCCTCCGGAAACTGCCTGTCAAGAAAGACATGAAAGAGCAGGAGAAGGGAGATGGGAGTGATGGCAAAGAGAGTCTGAAAACCAAGTCAGATGAGTCCGGGGAGGAGAAGAATGGTGACGATGACAACCAGAAGTCAGCCCAGAAGAAGAAAGGTAAGGCAGGACCTGGCAGAGACAATACCCCAAGCTCAGCTTGTCTGCCCCTCTGCAACCCACAGCCAGGTGGAAGCATCCACCTTTTTTCCTAGGGACCTTGCTGCAGGATGTACTCCCAGTGCAGGGACAACTATGGTGAAAAGGTGTTCACAGGCTTCAATGGGACAAAGTATCATTTTGGTGGGAGCAGGTGGAGCAGGGCCCAAGCAGGGGTGTCTCTGTGTCTGGGGAGTGTGGCAGTAGTCTGCTGTCTGATGTGTGCTCCACAAAAATAGCACCTGCATTTCAGTTGCATCAGCCATGGTTGACACATGGGCTTGGTCTGGCTTGAGCCTTGGCAGACAGAAAGGGGCAGAGGAAGGACAAGTGCCATGAGAGAGTTTTGTGTCATGTCCTTCCATGCCAGAGAGTCCTGATCAGAGCCTTTCTGCATTCAGTGAGGCTGGGAGGGGTGTCTGGGGACAGGCTTGGACCAAAAGCCCCCCCCTACTTTCTCTCCTCCATGTGTGGGGCTGTGTGGCCAGAAGGGGCTGTGGGGAAGGAAGCAGATGCTCTCTGAACCTGTGTCACACCCAAACCCTGTCATTTTGCAGGCAACAAACACAAGTGGGTCCCTTTGCAGATAGACATGAAGTCAGAGATGCCTAGGGACAAAACGGCCTCTCGGAACAACCGGCAAAATGAGCAGCACAGGCACCCCTCCAACAACCGCAGCGAGCTGAAAGGTGGGGGCTTGGGCTGGGGGCTGGCTCTCCCTGCCCTGGCTGAGGGGCAGAGCAAGCCCCGATGCCCAGGCGTGGCACGGGGCAGTGGGCACGCTTTCTGTGTTCAAAGGACTCCAGGTGCAGTGGGCTTGCTCCAGGGAGGAGCATTTATCCTGTAACATTCCTTCTGCCTCCCTTTCCCCATCTGCAGGCTGGCACCCAGACAACAAGCACGAGCGCAGCTGGCAGGACCACGATGAAACTTCCAGTGTGAAGAGTGAGGGAGGAGCTGTGCGAGGGGCCTTCCGGGGTCGAGGCCGGGGCCGAGGCAGGGGCCGTGGCCGTGGCAGAGGAGGTGATGACTGTATGAGTGGTCTTGTGACAGTAAGGAGAGAAGAGTGCATCTGCTGAAGTGTGCAGGGCTCTGTGTGTATGTGAGACCTGGGGCTCCAGAGTGGGCTGGGGAGGGAAGAGCACTGCAGGGATACAGGGAAATGTTGTGGTACGTTATCCTAACTGATCAGTCGAGCTGCTTTTAATAAAAGCAAATTATTATTGGTAGTATTTTATTAAAGGCAAATATCTTTCTGCTACTCAGGCCAAGCTCTTCCACCTGTTTTCTGCCCCTTGCAGTACCCCTGTGAGCAGGAGTTGAGGTATATTGATACTCTGCGTGGGCTTTGTCATGCTGACAGCCAAGCAGGAGTCTTGACTTAGATGGGGAGGAGCATCTGCATTGGCATTTGGCAGGGCAGTGTCTGTGCTAGCCCTGACATGGCTTCAGTGTATGGCCTGTGTGTGTCACGGGATGCCCTATTACTCCTGGGTAAGAGGTCTCCTGGTCTCTCTCTGGCCTGGGGTGTTGAGGCTTCCCTGGGATCTCTTCTGTGGCGTAGGCTGAGAGCAGGACGATGAGGGATGTAGTTCAGTGATGCCCTGTTGTGGGCTGCTGTGGGGATGCCAGGAACAGTGCAGGAGTCCAGCTCTCTCTGGCAGTACAGCCTGTCTAGCAGATCCCAGGGGCTCTGTGCTGACCCTTAACTGGTGTCCCACAGGGCACTTTGACTACCAGTATGGGTACCGGAAATTTGACGGCTCGGATGGCTCTCGCACCCAGAAGTACGCCAGCAACATCACTTACTACTTTGACAACATCAGCAGCGCCGAGCTCTACAGCGTGGACCAGGAACTGCTCAAGGACTACATCAAGAGGCAGATGTAAGCACTACTTCTTCTTGTCTGAGTGTTGGTTGTTGGTGGGATCTTCACAGATGCTCCACCTGGAGACTGCGTAGCTGATCCCTTGGGAAGGATTAGAGCAAAGGTGCATTGACTCTGTACTGTGCAGCTTCCAGTACCAACTTGCCTCAGATTTGGGCTCCCCGGGCTGTCAGTCTTGAGTGTCTCAGTAGCAGAAGTGTGTGTGGGATTATTTCCTTGGGGGTGCCCAGAGGAAGGTTGCTCGGAGCTACCTCTCACTGACGCGTTGTCCGTACAGAGAATACTACTTCAGCGTGGACAACCTGGAGCGAGACTTCTTCCTGCGTCGCAAGATGGACTCAGATGGCTTCCTTCCCATCACTCTGATCGCCAGCTTCCACCGGGTGCAGGCGCTGACCACCGACATCAGCCTCATCATCAAGGTGAGGGCAAGGAATGGTGAACTTTCTTCTTGTTCTGCTTCTCATCGCCCCCGTCTGAGGTCTGTTTTTTAGGTGGGTTGTGGGTGAGCAAGTGGAGCTTTCCCATGTCCCTGACTTGCTCCCTCCTGCCCTTGGTGTTCCTAGGGAGGGAACTGGGGGTGAGCCACTCAGCATGCCCAGACATGACCCCCAAGTTAACTGGATATCACTTGGTTCCAGGCTCTGAAGGACAGCAAGGTGGTGGAAATCGTGGATGAGAAGATCAGGAGGAAAGAGCAGCCAGAAAAATGGGCTCTGCCTGGCCCTCCTATGGCAGACTATACACAAACAGACTTCTCACAGTTCATCAACTGCCCTGAGTTTGTGCCCCGGCAAAGCTTCCAGAAAGAGACAGGTGAGCACTGGGGAGCGTGGAGGGAGGTGTGGATTGCAGCATTGGTACTGTAGCAGGACTGAGAGTCAGGGCAGGGCTCTACTGTTTGCCTTCTGCTTGGTGGTGGGAGCCAGTGTGGGTCCTCAGACCCCAAAGTGCTGCTGCCTCTGTACATGGGGAGATATGAAAGACACTGAGCCTGTGGCCTTTCCTCTCTGGGGACTGAAGAGATCTGAGGGGAGTCAGTCCTGCTGGAAGTCTATTGACTGTGCTTGGAAATACTCTGCCACTGCTGGGCACAGCAGGGAACTCTCGTGAACCCAGCCTTTCTTTCCTTAATGGGCGAGGAGATGCTGGGCACAAATGGGGCAGCAGGTATGGAACTGTCAGACAAGTGCTGGGATAGGGTCTGTTGTCCTTCATGGGCTGCCCCATATTCTTGTCACTCTATCCCATGTGGGCTGTCAGGAGGCCAGGGCTGGGTCTGAGAGGCCAAGTGGAGAATCTTCTTGATGCTGTTGTTGAGTTCAGCTGGAGAAGATTTTTTCCTACTGGCTCCAGGCTGTCTTGGGAAGTTTCCCTGGAGAGCAGCAGAGTTGCCACCTACTTCAAGGCTTTATGTGTCTGGGAAAACTCTCACCTGCAGAGCTCTGGCCACCACTGGCAGCACAGCCTTAACCAGAGATTATGGGGTTTCCCCCCCGACAGTACCTGTGGGCAGTGTGCTGGTAAGCCTTGGCCACCGGATGCTATCTTGTCCCACAAGCTGTATCACGCTGTCAAAATAACAGCCCCTCCAGGCTCCTTCCCTCCTGCTAAAGCACCTTGTGACTCTTGTTGCCTCTAGAATCTGCTCCTGGCTCCCCACGTCCCGCCAGCCCAGTCCCCACCAAAACGGAGGAGGTCAGTAACCTGAAGACAATGCCCAAGGGTCTGTCCGCAAGTCTGCCAGACCTGGATTCAGAAACCTGGATTGAAGTGAAGAAGAGACCTCGGCCCTCCCCAGCCAGGCCTAAGGTAGGTGGTGCTGTAGGAGCTGTTGGGGTGGAGATCTGGTTCACTTGAATCATTAGCAGGCAGGTTTCACATCAAATAGGGTCTTTTGGCCATGGGAGTGATGTCCTAGTCTCCTGGCCCCATCTCACCCCCTTGGGAGCTGCTCCTCTTGGGCAGCTTCTGACTGTGATAAGGAAACACAGGGGAGTAGTGGGGTCTCTGAGCAGTAAGTTTGTGCTACTATGCAGTCTTTACCCTGTGTCACCCTTGCCTTCCACCTGTAGAAACCAGAGGAGTCAAAGACACCGCAGCAGCAGAAGCAGAAGGACCAAGATGAACCTGAGGAACTAGATTTCCTGTTTGATGAGGAGATGGAGCAGATGGATGGCCGCAAGAACACCTTCACTGACTGGTCAGACGAAGATTCAGATTACGAGATCGATGATCGGGATGTGAATAAGATCCTCATCGTGACGCAGACGCCTCCTTACCTGCGCCGGCATCCTGGCGGGGACCGGACTGGCAACCACACATCCAGGGCTAAAATGAGCTCAGAGCTGGCCAAGGTGATCAACGATGGGCTGTACTACTACGAGCAGGACCTGTGGACAGAGCAGTTTGAGCCAGAGTATTCGCAGATCAAGGTGAGAGCAGCTGATCCAAGGAAGGGGAGTGCATTTGGGTGTGGGCCTCCTCGTGGGGAGCTTTGTGTGCAGCAGACTGGCTGCCTTGATGCCATAGGATGGCAAGGGTGGTACGGTGGGTTACAGCCCATTCATGGGGTAGAGCCAAGCTGGGATTAGTCCTCCTGTAGAGCTCGGGATTCCTGACTCCTAGCGTCATGCTCTGTTGTGTCGGGGATAAACACGGCTCTGTAACATGGAGTAGGGCTGCAGCCAGGTAAACAAAGTGCCAGTAATGAGGTGACCTGGAACATAAAGTCCATTGCTCTGCTGTCTGCTGGGATCTTGGCAGACAGTGCCAGATCTGTGAAGGGAAGGGAACCGGGTGTCTCCGCACTGTTCATAGTACCCAGCAGTCCATAGCATGTTCCCTTGGAGACCACACTTACTGGAGATGGGTTCATTGTTGGCTGGGCTGGACTTGGCCTGTGCTCTTCTGCACTTTGCTGCCAGCTTGCATGGACTTGGGCTTTTTATAGAAAGCCCATCTGCTGCTTTGAAACATTTGAATCCCATATTGGTGGCTCTCGTGGTTGAGGACTTAGGCTCGTTCAACAACTGATGATATTTTGGCTGCAAGGTGGGATGGCCCATTGGAGCTGCCAGCTGGGCTCAGTGTTCCCATGTCTGGTACCTGGCACATTGCTGAAGCAGTGCTGCTCTTCACGGTGGCAGAAGCTGAGAATGTGGCGAAGAGCAGGTGGCAGAGGGACAGTGTGTGCTGGGGTATGGGCCCTTCAAATACCTGGAAGCATTGTGCCCCATTGCTGGTGAGGAGTGCAGCAAAGAGGCTTTAGGGATGCAAGAAGGATGGGGAGATGGGCAGTGAGGTCCTGGCTAAGCTTGCCTTGAACCTTACAGCACCGGCACTGATACAGGCAGGTAAAAGCCTGCAATAAGCAAACAATGTTTGGTGGAGCTGCTTTGTAAGATCCCTGAAAGCTTGGGTGCAGCAGGGGACTCAGATGTGGCCCATGCAGGGCCGTGTTTTCCGTCCACTGCATCTCTTCCTTCCTCCATTCAGCACATCAGCCTTCTGGGCACCAAGGCCTTGTGGCTGCTTTTGGTGCCCAGCATTGTGGGTGCTGTACAAGAACAGCGGTAGTCACGGTGAGTTGATGAGGTGAGGGCAGAAGAGGGCAGTTGATTGCTTCATTGTATTTCTCTTCCAATGCAGCAAGAAGTGGAGAACTTTAAGAAGGTGAATATGATCAGCAGGGAGCAATTCGACACCCTGACCCCAGAGCCCCCCGTCGATCCAAACCAGGAAGTCCCTCCTGGTCCCCCCAGGTTCCAGCAAGGTAAAAGAATGGGGGACATGGGTGGAACTGGATTTTTCCGTATTTTTTCTAGTGAGGGGTTCTTGCAGATCGAGTAGCAGTTGGGGAAAAGGAATTGGGGCCACTAGTGTGTGACATTTGTCTTTCCCAGAGTAGTGCTCTTCTCCCAGCTGAACAGTTTTGGGCTGCAGAACAGGAGGCCCAAAAGCAGAGGTGTCCTAAGAGAGTAAGGAAACTTTTTTGGACTTTGATATAGCAGCCTGGATATGGCTTTTGTTTTGGACCTGCTCTGAGAACCTGGAAGGCAGCTGCCCAGTGAGCCTTGTGGGCCTGGTGCCCTGTCCTTTTCCTGGGGATGGGAGATTTATCACTACTGTTAGCCACTGGGAAGCAGACAGCTTGTGCAATTCCTGGAAGCTCAGTCTTTGGATATGCTGCTAGGCTTTGGGCTGTCTGTCCAGGATGGATTTGAAGCCGCTTGTCTGAGAGGGCTGGGATGTGTTCCTGCCTTCCTGCCACTGCTGCTTCCCATCTACCAAATGGGTGTCCCTTTGTTGTAGTGATACTCTTGTGCTCAGAGCTCAGCGTGACCCAGGGTGGGGGGATTTCTGTCTGCAGTACCTACAGATGCTTTGGCTAACAAGTTGTTTGGAGTCCCTGAGCCTTCAACCATTGCCCGGTCTTTGCCTACGACTGTACCAGAATCGCCCAACTACCGCAACGCCAGGACCCCCCGGACCCCGCGCACGCCACAGCTGAAGGACCCAACGCAGACACCCCGTTTCTACCCAGTGGTGAAAGAGGGCAGGACGATAGATTCCAAGGTGGGACCAGGGCTGGGGTGTGGCATGGGATCTGGGGGTACCCACAGGAGCCTGGGAGAGAGTACAAAAATCCCTGATGCACAATGTCTTGCAGACTCCACGGAAGAGGAAGACAAGGCACAGTTCAAACCCTCCGATGGAGTGCCATGTGGGCTGGGTGATGGACTCACGGGAGCACAGGCCTCGAACTGCCTCCATCAGGTACTGGAGATGACATGCAGGGTCATGGGGGAGCCAGAAATGGGAAAGTGTGGGTGTAGGAAGGATGGGGAAAGGCAGCGTCTGATCTTGCAGGGGAGTTCTTCTTTTAAGTGGCTGCAGACAGGACCGAGACCCAACTTTCCCTCCTGGGAGGAGCTGAGGGAAGTCTGAAGTTTTGGAATAACGAGATGAGATTTAGATTTGGTTGGAAACATTGATTCCCTTCCTAGTAGGCCCCCACGTAGCGGAAGTCCCAAACCCTGAGTAGACAGTCACAGGGAGCCGGTGGGATGAACAGAGAGATGCCGTGGGGTGGAGTGTGACCCCACTGAACCATCAGCTGGGTGATGCCAAGGAAGAGGGTTAACAGAAGTCTTTCACGCTCAGCTCCAGCCCCTCAGAGGGGACCCCAGCTGTCGGAAGCTACGGCTGCACCCCACAATCCCTGCCCAAGTTTCAGCATCCTTCACATGAGCTGCTCAAGGAGAATGGCTTCACGCAACATGTCTACCACAAGTACCGTCGGCGCTGCCTTAACGGTAGGGATGGGGATGTCTGCAGGGCGTGGGGCAGGGTGTCTGTGCTCCGCTGTGTTGGGGGGGAGCAGGGTACAGCTGCACAGCTTGGCTGTGGAGATAAGCAGGGAAATAAGCAGGGTCCTACAGGACAGCCTTGCTGGTAGCTGATATTTCCCCACAGTTTGTGGCAAGCTTCAGCTTTGCCTCACTGTGCCCAGCACTACATGTAATCACGGTGCCACAGGGCATGTACATGAGCCCCTGTGCAGATCTGGTTCCCTGGGAGAAGAACTGCCTTGTATTCATTCCCTCTTCCCAAAACAGAGCGGAAACGACTGGGCATTGGTCAGTCCCAGGAGATGAACACGCTCTTCCGATTCTGGTCCTTCTTCCTTCGAGATCACTTCAACAAGAAAATGTATGAGGAGTTCAAGCAACTGGCTGTGGAGGATGGGAAGGAGGGATACAGGTAGGAGAGGAGTGGCATGGTGGCCTTTCTGGGGGAGGGAAGAAGGGTTCAGCCTTTTGCAGGGCTCATGGATAAACAAAGGCAGCATCCCTGCCTTGCCCTGAGGTGTGACTGAGGGTGGCCCCAGTCAGGGCTTTTGCCTCTAGAAACTCTCTGCCAGAGTGTTGGGTGCACCAGTGTCTGAGCACCACGTGCTGCTCTGTTCCCAGGTACGGTCTGGAGTGCCTTTTCAGATACTACAGCTATGGGTTGGAGAAGAAATTCCGGCCAGACATATTTAAGGACTTCCAAGAAGAGACCATCAAGGATTATGAAGCTGGTAGGTGCCTCCTTTGCCTCCCTGGGGTTGACAGTGATGTAGCCTGACTGCATCTGCCCTTGGGCTGCTTCTCATAACTTTGGGGAGGCCACGTAACGCTGTACATTAGCTTGTGTGATGGGGACTGGCTGGACGTCCTGTTTCTTGCTCATGGGATAGGGTGGAGCACAAGCTCACCAGCCTGAGACTGCCGAGACACCGGTTCCTCTAGGATTTCCTATAGGCTGCTGTGGTGGCTGATCTTGTCACCACTGGGTCAGCTGAGCCTGGGGACATCCCCTGTCGAGAGGGCTGTCCAGTACTGATGTAGATAGCTTCCCTTCCATCTTACCTCGGTTGTATCCACTAGTGGGACAGAAGGGTCTGTGGGGTGAGCGGTGGGAAAGCCTATGGGTAAGGGTTCTGATGACTGGGTTGATTTTTCTCCCCCTCCAGGACAGCTCTATGGGCTGGAAAAATTCTGGGCCTTCTTAAAATATTCCAAAGCCAAAAATCTGGACATTGACAGCAAACTGCAAGAATACCTCAGCAAGTTCAAGCGCCTCGAGGACTTCCGAGTAGATGTGAGTAGACAATGCCTGCACCATGCTGATGGCCCTGCAAACACCCCTGAGCCTCTTCCAAGTAGGGTTTTGGGGACCGGGCTGGTCCCTGTGGTGCCAGGCAGAGGAATTCAGTGACACCTAGTGTCATGTCCTATCATTGCAGCCGGGCCAGGAACAAGCTGCAGGGTTTGAATATTGCAAATCCACTTCAGAGCAGCTCTCTGGGTTATGGGATGAGCCCATCTTCCCCGATGAGCTGGGGAGGGAGGAGAAAAGTGGGCTTTGATGGCTTGATTGGAGCCAGTACTGTGTGGAGCTTTAGCTTCCGCACTGCACCCCTGTGTGGGAAGGAGGGGCCTAAGAAGACTTTCTCACCCTTATGCTTAATTGGAAGTCAATCTGTTAAGAGATCTGACAGCTGGAGGTTTGGAGAGAAGGGCAGCTGTGTACCTGAGACCCTTCCTTGTGATTCAGGTATGGAGAGTTTCCAACTGTAGGTTTGCAGGAAGGCTGCTCTCTGATTCAGAGGGAAGGCATCTACATTTGGAGGAGGCTTTGCTGATACTGGGGTGTTTCTCTTCCAGCCACCCATGGGGGAGGAAGGTGGACACAAGAGATACCCTACAACATCAGGGGGAGATGGCAGGAAGCGCTACCCATCCCAGTCTTCCAGCAAAACGGTCAGCCAGTGCCCCTCCAGCCAAGCCCATGCCTCGCCCAGCCAGCCTGCGCAAGAGGATGCCAAAAACCTGAGCCGCCAATCTCCCGCCCCATCGGCTGCAGAGACGCAGACAGTGGGGAAGTAGAGAGGCTGCAGCATCTGCTTCCTGCTGGGGGATGGGGTGGGTTGGTGGGGAACAGACTCGGAGAAGGGGAGACGTGAGAGGGTGGGGACAGGAAGGGAGATGGAAGGTGGATGCCCAGGAATTGGCTGCTTGGGAGAAACTTCAACGCACACGATTTTTTTTTCTCTCGTGGCTGGAAAGCAAAGATGATCTGCATCTAAAACGCTGTTCTGCTATTACAACCCTGACCAGAGCCAGACCTGCTCCCAGCAGGCCCTGCCTCTGCTTTCCATTCCCTCCCCTCCTGTGCACACACTCATGTCTTAGTGTCTCTTCAAAAAAAAAAAATATTCTGGCTGGGTTGGAAAGGGGAGATTTTTTATTATTATATATATATATCAAGTTTTAAATTATTGCTAGAAGTTTGTCTGGATTTACCAAAACAAGTCTGCTGTGTGCAGCCCCAATGACTCCTGTCTGTGTCCCCCCCTCGGATTTCAAGGCAGCCTGCTCAGGAAGCTCGGAGGAGCGAGGTTCCCTGGTGGGGAACTGATGCCGCAGTGTATCACGATGCTGCGGAGCCTCTGATCTCCGTGACCTGGCTGACTTCTCCCATTCCATACACAGCGGTGCCTCTCCAACACTGACTGCTGTGGCAAGGAGCATCACCCTGTTCATCCTCCTGGTTCCTCCTTCCCAGCGTCTTCCCCTCCAACCTTCTCGAGGGTCTGGCTCTCCCTCTGCCTGCCTCTCCCTTCAATCACGGACAATTTGGAAGTCAACCAAAGGACCTTTGCCAAGGATAGGCTTGTTCTGACTCCCTCCTGCAAGGACGGCTGGTGGGAGGTCAGCAGGCACCTGGACTCGAGCCTGCGTGGACGGTGCACCCACTGCCCCAGGAATGCCCTTCACATGCAAAGACAGGACTTCGCTGAAGGAGCTTTTCTCTTCCTTTTCCCTTGGAAATAATGAAACAACGACAAAAAAACTACACACCCCTCTAAAACAAAAAAAACTTTAAAGACACATTTCCCTTTGCTTTCTTCCTTGGAAATATTATTGAAGAAAAAAAAAACAAACAAAAAGAACAAAAAAATGTACAAAAAAAAAAGTTGCCTTATGGTGGAGCTGGAGCAGGGAGGCTCACTGGCCTCCTGCCCCCTGGGCCCGCTGGGCTCTCAGTCCCCTCCCGGCCCAGAGACTCCTTACGGCATTGCTGCCGAGCTGATCTTCCCTGCGGCCTTTCCTCTGACCCCGCAGCTCGCTCGGATGCCTCACCCCTGTCACCAAGAACCCGTCAGCCCAGATTCTCGTGGGGGAAGGTGCTGAGGGCAGTCAAATCCAAGACTTGTGCTCACGAAGTAGTTGAAGCCGCTCTGTTGTGTATATACTGTTGTAGCATCCTCCCCGGGACAGCGACTGTACCTGCTTGTGGCCTCGCTCGGACCCCCTGTGCCCTCTGCCAGGAGAGATTGGTCTGCTCCACTCTGCACTTCTGGCATGAGTGGGGAGATCCCTCAGCAGCTCCAAGGACCGGTGCTTGCCGTAAGCGAGTGGGAGGGCATGACCCTGGTGCCACTTAATGCTGTAACTGGAGGGGAGAGTGAGCAGCCCCAGGGAACTTGTCCTGCAGCCATCACTGGCCTAGGGCTGCTGGTGGGACTTGTGCTGGGCATGAGCAGACCTGCTTGGTAAAGAGGGCTCTTGCCTGGGGTTCCTCGTGTATCGTGTCTGGGCAGGCAGCTGTGCGGAGTCTCCTGCTCAGGGCAGCATCCCTGTGCATCTCTGAGGGCCACGATAACACCGTGCTGCTCCTTGCTCTGCTGAGGCAAGGGGCTGGCTGCAGAGCTACTGTGGCATTTACTTGGCTCTGGTACCCTGCGCCGGGTGGGCTTTGCCCTGCAAACCCTCCCTGGGCTTGTGAGCTGCCTTCCCTCACAGGGGACACGTGTCAGAGAGGTGAGATCTACTCTGGGGGCACAGAAGTAATACTGGGAAGCTGTGCCTCTGTCATAAGGGTAGAAGCTCCTTTTCAGCCAGAACTCCTTGCCTTGCTGCCATTGTACTCAGTCTCTTGGCTTGGGATGCCTGTTTGCAGTTGATGTGGTTGTGGCTCTGGCACTCCGTGCTCGTGAGCTGCAAAGAGTGCACTCCTGTGTGTGGTGTGGAGTGGGCACTGCAATGGGCTACTCAAACATGCAGATAATTGCGTTACCCTCTCTGCAAAACCACAAGCTGGTAACAAATAGCATTCTGCTGAAGTATCCAGTTGATCCAGAGCTGTGTCTCATAGCTGGGAGGAGTTGTCATCTCTCTGGGGCTGTCCCTGTATGGCTACAGGGCCAGTGGATAAACAGCCAGGAGCTGAGAACAGAGATAAGTGGGCTAGTGTGGGCAAGTTGTGGGTCAGCAGTAGCTGTGGATGCTTGTGGGGCCCTGGCTGAAGTCATTGTCTTCCCAAACTGACGCTGCGTCCAAAATGCTGCTGGAGGAGGTGGGCTGGTCCACGGGGAGCAGCTTCGTGAACTGCTGCTAGAATCAAAAGCACAGCTGGGTTTGAGGGAGGCTGGATAGCTGCTACTTTGCTGTTTCCTGGTGGTGTGATCCTGCCTTGGTCTGTCCATCCCTGCCACATCACCCCACAGCTTGGTACTGCTCGCTCCCATGCTCACAGCACACCAAGCTGTCCGGGTACGTGGCTCACCCTGTTACAGAGACTGCGGGGTGGAAACTGGGCAAGGCGGGCAAGTAAAGCTTGTACAGTGCTGCAGCTGTGACTGTTATCCCTGGATTTCCCCTCTCTTGTGAGCTGGAGTCAGATCTCTGAGGTTATGGATGCGGTTGGATTTGCCCCTGATATGGGAACAAGGCGCCTCGGGGGCTGGAGATGGGGGTTACCAAGGGCTCTGAAGGTTCTTTGATGGCTGTCTGCAAGTGGAAGCAGGTCTGAATGTGCCGTGGTGGTCCTTGCTGCTGTGTCCCTCTGCTCCTCTGGTGGGTGCCTGTTCTCTTCTGAAGCCAATTGTATACATTTTAGCAACAAATTAAATAGGAATGAGGAGGAATGAGCTCTGTGAAGCAGCTCCTGTTGTGGAGTTGTTGGTTGTGCAGCAGACCGGAATTCCTTGGGTAGTGGATAGAGGTAAGAAATTTCCCAGATAATTTCCTAAAATCTGAACTGATCCTAAATTATTTTTTAATTTCTAAGACTGAGACTTTGAAATCTTGGCATGGAAGAGTTTTCCCCCACTTTACCGAGTCAGTGGTTTGTCACATCAGGGTGGCTGATGGAACCCCCTGCGTCTCAGGGGAAGCTGAGTCAGAAGAGCAATCCCAACTGTCTCACCGGCCTCCGCTTTTGTGGACTGTGTGCCCTGTCTTACTGTGTGTCAGGCAGCAGTGCAGCCAGGGAGCAGAGAAAAGACAGGCGTGACAACCTGAGGCAGCTGTTGCTTATTCCTGCCAGCCTTCCTCTGGACTGAAGGAACACAGGGCTGTTGGTTCCTGCTCTCTGCTGGGATGCAGTGCCTGCTGGTTGCAGTATGGATTGTGGTGGAGGGCAGGGAGCCCTACAGTGCTCTG